>JANUWF010003367.1:1996727-2516727 GCA_026120185.1 Voacanga thouarsii | reverse complement strand
TATGTAATTAGTAATTTTGTGTTGTCTGCAGTTACCACAACTCGTACACTCTTACACTCCGTCAAATTTGATAATTTCTTCTCATCTCCAGTCATATGATTGGAGTAGCCTGAATCAATGATCCAATCATTTTTATAGTCGATAAAGTTATTACTTATCGAGGCAAGTGTTGTCTCTGCTGCCTTGGTAGTAGAAGAGGTTGCTACCCCTTCATCACTTGATAGCTCGGTCATAGCCATGCTAGTTTCTTCTTCAACTGCAAATGATGCAATAAAATCCCATTCTTCTTCGCTATCATTTTTGCTCCTAAAAGTGGCAGCATTTCCTTCTTCTTTCTTGTATCGACAGTTTCTAGCAAAATGCCCTTGTTTTCCACAATTATAACATCTATTATTTTGTCTCAAATATTTTCTTTCAAAGGGCTTACCTTGTTCTTGTCGAAATCCCCTTGCTTGTTGACTCTTCTCAGGCTGCCATTTACTCCTACTTGAATTTTTATGTTGCCTGAAATTTTATCTTATTGGTCCCCGTCTTCCTTGGCCACAATAGAGTGCCTCCTCCTGGCTTTTGATCGTCATGCTTCCTATTTGCTTAGCCAACGATTCTTGATTGGCTAGCAAATTTTCCAACATTTCTAAAGGTGGTTGTATTGGCTATCCTTGTATTGATGTTATGAAGCCTTGGTACTCGAGTCTTAACCCATATATAATCTTCCTTCTTAACTTGACTTCTCCAAATTTTTTCTCTGGATCTAACTCAGAAATTTCACGATTTAAAGATTTAGCTTTTGTAAAGTAATCTCTGATCGTTAAATTTTTCTTGAGTCAAATTGAAGAATTGATTCTCCAAATATTGAAGGTGAGAATCATTCTTCTTGGAGAATTTCATCTCCAAGATATCCCAGGCTTCTTTTGGTGTGACGGCATCCCTGATGTGCTCAATCATCTCTTCTTCAATTGTTGTCTTGATAGCTAGCAACGCCTTTGCCGCTTTGGTCTTCCATTTCTTGACTACCGCAATATCTAATTCATAAGGTAATGTGACGTCGCCCTTAACGTAATCCAGCAAATCTTAGCTCTCTAAATAATACTCCATACAAGACCTCCAAGTACTATAATTAGCATTATTTAATTTTTTAATAATGCTAGTTGAGTTGAGATCCACCATCGTGACTTAATATTTTACTCCGTTGAAATACTAAGTAAGTTGCGTCTTAAAACAATCAGCTCCATAATCCCGGACTATACACGAAGATTACCATCTCCAAACAAGTCCCAAGCCCACGAACTAGTGACCACAAGAAAACGTCGCTACTACAAAGACCAAATGATAACCTCGCTTTGATACCAAATGTTGAGAATTGAGAACTTTTAAGAAATGAGAACAAGACTTGTATGTATACAAATTTCTTCACAAGAATTTGTATATACTTTGTTCTCAAATACTACTCACAAAACAAAGTACCACTCACACTACACTAAGCACCACACTCACAATTCCTTTAATTTTCTCACGTCACTCACAGCACTACTCACACAATTTGATAAGCACTCACACTTGCTCACACTCTACAATTTTGCTCACAAAACCACTCACTAACACTACTTGATTGAGCACAATTCACACACACTACACGGCTCTATTTATAGTGCTCCTTTACCGACATTCAATGTCGGTTAACAAATCTCGAAGCTGCAAGTTGCAGCAGCAACTTCCTATTCTGAATTTTTCTTTGCAAATTGAAACAAAAAATTGGCAAGTTGTCTTTCTAGAATTTTTATCTAGGCTACTTCATAATGCTTGTAGAATTTTCTGGAAGAGGAGACATTGATATCTTAACAAACAGGTCATTACATGATGAAGCAACCAAAACCATGAGGTTTGACGAGCAAGTTGTCTCATGTTTGATATATTTGTTCTTCTTCCTTGTATTTTGTCTCCAAAGAACTAAGATTTTCTTTTCATATGGGTTAGTGATTGTTTTTTGTCCTTTTTTTTCCCGGCATGGGTTGGGGGGGATGTTTGATATTTACTGATCATGCCAACTGTTTGTTATGCGACGATTAGTTCGATAACGTTTTAAACATTAATCGGTTAAGGCTGTATACATTATTTTGCTAGCCCTTATCTCCAATTGTTGCTGAATTTCATTTTTGTTGGATTTGGGATCTGAGAGTAGGGTGAGGGATAGTTCCTTCTTGGGTAAACATGGATTTGGCCCTGTGCGAATGTAATTGATCAATCGCATCCTCACTTGTTGACACATCGAATGTTGTATGTTTCAAGGTTCTCTTTTACTCCTTTGATATTGTTCCTGCCATGTTCTCTCCATTTCTCTTGCATATGGCGTGATTGTTTTGCTGAAACTTTTGTTTAATATACATCTCTATCAACTTCCAGAGACATTTAATTTGTTGCCTGTGTATGAAGTTGAGAATGTATAAATGCTGCATGTCGATTGCCTGTGGTATATTTCTAGACTGATTAATTATTTTGATTTCAGTAAGGAACATTGGCGGGATGTGCATGAAATTAGGTATAGATTTCTATTATAAGGTTCCCAATGCATATATTATTGTATTGCAGTTTCTTTTAGTTAATCTTTTATGAAACTAAGAAAAATCCCTAACCTTCCCAGAAACATTACTTTCTTATATGGTGATTGTGCTCCCACTGCTAATCCCCTATCAATCGTTGCAGTACAAGGCAAGTCTTTACCTTCGCACAATTGTCCTCACTTTGTTAAACTCACCTCACCAGATCTAATTTGACCATGAGCAAACTCTTTCACATATTTCCCCCTAACAAACCAACACTACTCAAGTGCTCCCCTCCCAATATAATTTGACGATGAGCAAACTCTTTCACGCTTTTTTTTTCCGACTTAAGTGCCCTATTATCTTTTGGGTTTGAAATAATTTTAGCTGTTACTTATGGAGCTCGTGTTTTCCATTGCTCTAAAGCTAAGTACATTTTTTCTGTCTTTTTATCCTCGGTCGAGCCTTCTTTCGTGATGACATGAAAGAAATGTTCGTAAAGTGTGATGTGTAAGTTTCCTTCTCTAGGCTTCATGTAGCTTATGTCTATTGATTTCCGATCCCTATTTAAGCAAGGAGGTTGAAGCAGTTTCTTGGTATGCTTTTCAGGATGCTGACAATTGATTTGCTTTGTGATATATAGGCCTCTGCCTCCTTATTACGAGGATGAATCAGCCACAAAATCCTGGGACAAATAGGATACGGATTTCTGGAAACATCAGTCAAGTTGGCTAACCTATTTAATTAGCCCGTACTATTTATACAAATCTCAAGGTGGTGTTGCTATATAATCTCGAGGTCCTCGTAAATTTTTTATGCTTCGGGTCGTAGATTTCATGAAACAGCTTGTGAGCGTTTGCACACGAGTATTTTCTGTCTCCCATTGGTGGGCAGCATTTTAAATTGCCGCAGCTTATCCCGTCACTTCCTTAGAAGGGATCATTGTTTTTTAGATCGGACCGGTCGATCAGACCAATTAGATTGTGAATCGGTTCGATTTATTTTTTTAAATCGAAAATTTAAAAAATCGATCTCTTTTATATACATTGATTTGGATCGATCGGTCTAATCGATTTAAATTATTCTTTTTTTTCTTCTAAATAAGATAACATATTTATAAAAAAAATAAGTTACATAAATAGAATAAATAGTCTATAGTAATAAAGAAAATATTATATTTTTTTCTAATTTCGTTATTTATGTATTTATAAACTTAAATTACACTATATTATTAATCAATTTTATTTTTAAAAATATTATATTTTTAATTTTAAATTATAATATTATCGATTCAATTACGATTCAATTACAGTTAAATTATTGAATTGTAAATTATTAAATTTTTTAATTCGATATCTGATCCAATTCTAAAAATATTGGAAGGGATCACCCTATAATTAAGCGTAAGTGTAATCTATTAACAATTGGATAAGGGGGCATACTTAATTACCCATCCATTCATTACGGGTTCTGAAGCCGAACGAACTGGACCAGCCAACAACACACCCAAATTCCCCCGGGTGAAAAGAAAGTAAGAAAGAGGGAAAAACAATATATAAAAAAAAAAAAAAAAACGACAAAGGTTGACTCGGAGAAAAATGTTCTGTTTCACAAAAGTGAAAAAGAACATTCATCAATCAATCACTGAAAACAAATAGTACCTATGGGAAACTGAATTGACATGTGGATTAAGTTAAATTTAGATCATAATCAAGATTTAACCCTTACCTCTCCTTCCAACTCTTCAAAGGTGTTGAGTAAAATCCAGTCAGCATTTTCTATATTGGGGAACTGGTACATTTTCATTGCCAAGTATGGAGGGCAGCTTTCTGGTTCCTTAATAAAGGATGGTAAATTTTGAGAGTTCAATGGAGGCAAGCCAGGTAAGATCAGAGGTGTCTCTTCCACTTTTACTGACCTAGTAACCGTCCTTCGGTGTATGCGACAAAAAAACAACACCCATCGCAATCGAATTAGTTGTTCAAAACATGTATGTTACTATTTTCGTTTCATAATATCATTTTATAATATAAATATATTTTACAAAGTTTTTTAAAAATATATTATTTTTTTCTAGTTCGATCCTTTTTTACAATCTTTTTTTTCATTAATTATGATATAAATTTCTTTAATTACTAAAATGGATAAAGACTTAATTAAGAATATTTTTAAAATTTTAGTTTTAAAATTATTTGTAACTTATGAACCTTTAATTTTTATACATAAATCTTAAACGACCTATATTGTGAAACGAAGCTACCAATAATTTAATTTGTCTTAACTAGACTATTCAACTTCAACTCACACGTGATTCAATCAAAGCCAAAATAAAACATATATGAGGCCTATAATTATAGGCCTCCAATCCAACCATAAATTTTATTAAGAATAAGAAATTACAAATGTATAAGATTACAATGACCAACTCTTGGTCAGTCTAGCATCTTATTACTTAATATTAAGAATTGAATTTAATCGGAAACTTCCATAATAAATGTTGTTAAGACATTTTTTTTTTAAAGGACTAATAAGTTTAGCCTTTTTTTTGGGGGGGGGGGGGGTGGGGGGATGGTTCTAACAAGCTTAAAAAACGTTTAGAGACCAAAATGAGGTAGATTTACTTCATTAACTTCTAATGTTTCACCAGAGTCAAAGTAGTTATAAAAAATAATTGTTTAATTGGTAAAATGTTCCTTAATAAATTAAGATTTTGGGTTCAATATTTAAATCAATTTAAGGACAAAAGTAAAGTATTTCGAAACTAATCAATGTCTTAATTTGGGAACAATCATTTATTCCCTCATTTTGTCATTGGCTTGGAAACGTTCAATTGTTAAAATTTGCCACAAACCTAAGTCTATGGCAGATACGATCGAATCATCACTTTATTAAAGCTAAGAAATTTTTTGATCTTAGAGTTATGATTGGTTTTTTTTTTTTTTCTCTCCTTGTATGGTTAAAATTCTCTAATATAACGGGTGGACTTGAGAGTAGCAGAGTTCTTCATTCGGTTTGAATTGAAAAATCAGATTGAACTGGTTACAATTTTAATTTTTGATTCGATTTTAATAAAATTTGGTTCGAATAGTTCGGTTCGATCTTATAATGTATATAAAAATTCAGTTTGATTTTTTATTTTTTAAAATAAAAAACTAAAAAATCGAAAAATTGAATTATATTTTTAAAATTTAAAATATATAATTGATATTAAAATATTGTTATTAATTAATTGTTTATTTTTATAAATTATGATTTTTTAAAATTTCGATTCGATTTTGTTTTGTCCAAAATAAAGTCGTTTGTAATCGAGTCTAAGATTTTTATCTTTGTAATTTGTATCCGTGACCGTAACTTTTTACTAAAATATTAGGCCCAAATCTTTAAAATTTTTTAATTTTAATTTATATTACATTTTATATTTGATTTGAATTATAATTTATGTTGAACTTTATTTATTTGGATTTAAATTTATATTGAATTAATGGATCTACTAAATAAGACATTCAAATTCAATCCATAATCGAATCAAATAGAACCGAAATTATCGGTTATATTGATTTTTTTTTTTAAATTTTGATTTGGTTCGATTTTAATTAAAAAATAAAATTTGAATTTAAAAACTAAAAATCAAATCGAAAACCAAATGCACGGTCCTACTTGATAGTAAAACGAGTGAAGGTTGTGGTAAGTTTAACCTCCTTGGAGTCTAATCATTTTGTGAATTGGAGAAAAGGGTTAATATGACCTAACTTGGGTAGGAAATACAATTACATGCCTATGAACTGCATTTATTGCTACCATTTTGATTGGGCTAAGTGGGTGATTTACTTAGTTTTCGATAAATAATAAAATTTTAAATTTATAAAGTCACCGTAAGAAAAATTTTTAATATAAATTGAATTTACGTAAATTTTATATTTTAAAAAATTATATTGTATAATATAACTTCTAAATATATATACCTACAAATTTCTTCGCAAGAAAAGAATGTAAACGAACCAAACTCTAATGCAAATGGCCTAACCTTCCAAATTTGAGGAAAAACTGCACACGTCATAGTCTTACGCCAGTATGTGATATCAGGCAGATGATGTCATAACGGTTTTTTAATACTACGTCGTTGAGGAAAAACTTCACACGTCATAGTCTTACGCCAGTATTCTTGACAAGAAAAGTACCGAACGAATTTGTGGACCTCGCTGTCAGTTTTGGAAAACAGGGCCAGGGACGCATTAATGGCAGAAATTTATGATGTACTTGAAGGATTAGGTGGCAGTAAAATTTAGAACATAGTAATATTTTTAAAATATATAAGATTATAATAAAAATTATTGATAGAAGATTTTTATTATAATTAAAATCGCTTGTTGATATTTACAAAAACAGAATATTTTGTTTTCTTATTCTTACCAAAAAAAACGTTTAATGTTTAGAGAAAATAGAAATTAAGATTAATAAATAAATAAATATATTAATATAAAAATATATATTAATATGTATATTCTAGATTTCTCTTGGGGAAGGTCAATGAACCAATCAATTAATTAAAGAACATTTACAATTAATCTTGGAGCATTTTTCTATTACCACAACACAGATATTCGATTTGATACAATAGGAAAGAATCCCAAAGATAAGGTGCACAAGTTTCGCTCTTTATGCAGTGATTTATTGCTTTAATAAAATCGTAATCAAATAAGAAATACTTTTATTATTGAAGTGATCACTGATTAATTCTTTATACAACTACGAAGTCTTAAAATATGTTAATAACTAATCATCTTTCACATATCATATATCATATTCTTCAGAATAAAACTATGCAATTTGCATACATAAATTGCAAGACCATATAATAATTTAAATTGATTTTAGAAATAATCAAATATTATAAAATATATCTTGTACGATTAAAATTTTATAATTTATATGCATATTTGTATTCAATTACTCCATATTCCCCCATTGTCCACGTGAACTCGATGGCGGGAGGGGATATTTTCATAGTAGAGAAATTGACAATAGCCGCCAACCATGAAATAGGGAGTTGCTTGATGCAGTGGTTTTTTTTCTTTCAATTACTCACTCTGTCCTTTTTTATTTATTATAAATAAAAAGTTTTAATATCTTTTTTATTTGTCATATTAAAAAAATATAAGTATTATTAATGTTAATTTTACTACTATACTTTTATATTAAATAATTTTAAAAAATAAAAATATAATAACTTTAGAGAGAGGTTGAACAAATAAAGTAAGAAAATAATTGTGAACAACATTAAATTCAATGATATTTTTAAAATATATAAATAAAATTGTATGAATTTAAAAGATTAATTAATTTTTCTTAAATTATGTAAAATAATTAATTGTGATAAATAAAGTAATTGTATACCAACTTGAAAACGTGGGATTTTTCTAGTTGGCATGTTTTTAAAGAAGCTATTTTCCTAGAATTTTATCTGTATCTTTCCGAAGTCAATTGTGTCGGTCAGTCGTCACCAAGTTGAATTTGAACTGAAAGGTGCGAGCAAAGAATGGTTGGTTGGCGGGAGCAATGCGTCATTATCTAATTATTATCTTTATGCCAATATTATGTCGATAAACTCTTTATTATAAATAAATTTACTAAATAATATATATTTAAAAATACTAAATACACACGTGTACACAGGGTATTGAAAACATGGAAAAGTCCTAATTGATTAATGCTTGCATTTCTCATGCAAAACGATGAAAAAAAATATACCAAAAAGTATAATCCGACATCTTAGTGATCATTCTTTTAGCATGTATTTTTCGGTAGTCTATGCAGGTTTTAATACATAATTTTATTGATAAAAACTCTATTGATTAGGTCTTTCCATGCATTAGTCACGAAAAATTTTCAAACTACATAATCATTCTCACAATACGATAATTATAAATTGATAAAGAGATGGACTAAATGTATACCCTTCTAGCTTAAATCATACCCCTGTCTAAACAAAGATTTGCATCTGATTTTTTGGAATGGTCAAAAATATTTAGCAAACACTAGTCATCATTCATTGCCGTCCTATTGTATTGAATATTGACGATTACAGTATATCCCTGCGTCATCAGCGGAGAAGTCCATTATCACGTTTAGTAATAAAAAAATAGTCACGTGTTCGTAACAAAATATTACTCCATATGAACATTTTTTTAATAATTTTTTAAGCGACTTGGACCACTTGGTGAAGCTTTAAAAGATGAATTTTGGCTTTGCTATGACTCGGGCGTCTTTGTTACGAAACTCTTCTTTAAAAATATTTTTTTTATAAAAAATAAAATTAATGTAAATAAATTTTATTTATAAAATATTAATAATTGTATTATTTATTTTAACTAAATTATTTATAAAAAAATTAAACTAATTAATATAAATTCAATCTAAATACATCACACACCGACGCTTTAGGACCTAAATTATTATTTGTCCCACCTTTCAATTCAACGTGGTATCAATTGTCCTACAAAAATTTAATATCGAAACACCAGCTAGAATTCACGGTGTCCTTTCCAAAGATGGATTTTCGGATGGTACACTTCTTCAAATTTATTAAAATTATTATATTTTTAAAAAGATATTCCTTCCGTTCTAATAAAATTAACCTACTTATTATTTTGAATTATCCCAAAAAATTTGACATTTTTCTTAAATGGAAAATTTTTATTATATAATTTATTATAAAATAATCAATATAACCCATATATATTATTTTTATATACTTAGATTTGACATAAAGTATTATGAGACTCACATATTTTTTATTTTTATTATATTATAACTTTTATTTTTATATAAAATATCGTATCAAGTCAATCAACGTTAATTTTAATGAGACCGAGGGAGTACTTAATAAAATAACTATATAAATTTTATATTTTATCCTTTGAAAATTTCTAAAACTTGCAGTATTATCCTATCTCATCTGTTTTTCCTTTCATATAATCTTATCCTTTGAATTTTTAATGTCTTGATTGGATTCCTCATCTTTCAAAGATCAATACAAAACCACCGAACCAAACAACTCCAAACCTAACAAATTTGTGATTGGTTGCTATTGTGCCATGAAAGTATCCATACCGACCATCGACCTAACGTGGACATTGAGGCAGATGATTAATTGCTCACCTGTTCAAACACGTGGACACAATTTTGCATGTCTTTGGTGAACTAATAGATTCGTCTAGAAGTGACAATATTAAATATATTACGGTAATACGGTACGATTATAATAGATTAAGATTTTATAAATTTAAATTATAATAAATCGATTTATTTAATTTTAAACGTATTTAAATTATAAATTGATTTAATTAGTTTCTAGTGACGAATTCGTTTAATTTTTTTTAATACTTATATTAATAAATTTTGTATTACCTAATAAATCGACCTAGGGGCAGGAGTTGGCCGAACCCCTCCAAAAATTTAAAATTACCTTTTATTCTAGAGAAAGTTTTTAAATTTTTAAGAAAATATCTATAAGTTCTATATGTAATTTCGTTATGATAAAAAGATTCATTTTACAAATTTTTTATTTTATCTTTTAAAAAATTTGTAAAGTTTTTAATACTATTATTTTAAGTTTGGTTAAATTCAAGTCCATCCTGATTTCAAAATAAATATAGTTAGCCCAAATACGATCGAGCTGAGATAATGGAGCCTAAGCAAATGTGACGTTAGAAGGAGTATAGGCTTAGCTTATTTTTTTTAATAAATTAAAAAATAAAAGGATATCACACAAGCACCATTAAGAATAATATTTTCAACTCTGTAGCAAGGAAGCTTCTTTAAAAATTCAGAATGTTCAAAATTTCCCGATCACCTAATACCACTTCTTTAAAGGAAAATTAAATAAAACACGTATATAAATAAATATCATTTTTTTAAAATAACAAAAAATTTAAATAACACATGAATTATTTGAAATTTTAATTTTTTCAATAATAACACTCATACTATTAAAATATTTCAATCTTACACTTTTATCAAGTTTGATCATTTAACCATATTTTTCGTTGATCATATGATTGTTATGTGACATCTTTTGAAATATTTTTGTCTATTAAACGAAAGAAAAAATAGACGAATTCGCTGCAACAAAATTGAGAATGATTTGTATGGATCTACTATGCATTTTGAGATCAATTCACATCTTAGACTTTTATTCTTTATATAAAATATAAAAACATTAAATATTTACTTTGCCAGTAATAAAAAAATATATAAATTTACTTATTCATTGTTACAAATTGTGAATCTTTTTCTAGATTTTTTGTTAGTTCATGAAGTTCTAAGAATGCTTACTTTCCAAAAATGTCAATTGGGCAATAAAGGACTTCAACTTTTGGATATTTCCAAAATATACTATCGTGTTCTTTGTTTAGGAAGTTAAAAAATAGATGTATATTGATAAAGAAAATAGTTAAATATTTTGAAAATTATACCATAGAGGAAGTTAAAAAATAAAGAAAATAGTCAAATATTTTAAAAATTATACTATAGAGGAAGTTAAAAAATAGATGTATATTGATAAAGAAAATAGTCAAATATTTTGAAAATTATACCATCAATTCTATTAAAGAGAAAAAATTAACACCCATAAAATAATATACTAAAACAATAAAAATACCGACAGGAGAGCAGCATCCTATCTCGACTGCCTCTACTGCGCCTCTGCTGGTCCTGCCCAGTTTTCCAAAACGGACAACGAGCTCCACAAATTGTTCTGGGGCTGTTGCGAGTCTTAAAAAAACGGCCATGACATCATTTGCCTGAGATCACATGCTGCGTAAGACTACCACGTGCGCAAGTTTGCCTTAATTTTGGAAGGTTACGCCATTAGCTTTATAAATTCAGAACCATATCCCTTCTCTGAAACCAAGCAAGTCATTCTCTTCGAGCAATCAAAATGGAAGCAACATGTGTAAATCATGTGGTTGTACTTCCATATCCAAGTCAAGGTCATATTAATCCTCTTCTTCAATTTGCGAAACGTCTTGTCTCTAAAGGCCTTAAAGCTACCATAGCCACCACTCGTTATACTGTTAAATCTATTCATGTGACGAATATTGGAGTTGAACCTATTTCAGATGGGTTTGATAATGAATGCTTTGTTGCTTATCAGAAAGAGAATATTTTCCTTGAATCCTTCAGAAAAAATGGTTCAAGAACTTTATCAGAACTCATTCAAAAGTACGAGAATTCGAGCACTCCGGTGACTTGTGTTGTCTATGATTCATTTTTGCCATGGGCTCTTGATGTGGCTCGGCAACATGGCATTTTTGGGGCATCTTTTTTTACCAATTCGGCTACGGTGTGTGCTGTTTTCTGTCGCATACACCAAGGGAAGTTAACTTTGCCAGTGAAAGTGAAAGAGACACCTCTGATCTTACCTGGCTTGCCTCCACTGAACTCTCAAGATTTACCATCCTTTATTAAGGCACCAGAAAGCTACCCTGCATACTTAGCAATGAAAATGAACCAGTTCTCCAATATAGGAAATGCTGACTGGATATTCAGCAACACCTTTGAAGAGTTGGAGGGGGAGGTAAGAATTAAATATTGATTATCATCTAAATTTAGATTAATCCACTAATCATTTCAGTTTCTTATTATGGGCATGAAATGTCTGTTGCATTTCTTTTGATGATTGATTGATGAATGTTCTGTTTTACTTTCTTAAAGATGGCAAAGAGTGTATTAGAGTCCTGGCCAGCAAAGCTGATCGGACCAACGGTGCCATCAGCATACTTGGACGGCAGAATTGAAGGAGACAAAGGATATGGAGCTAGTCTGTGGAAACCACTCAGTGACGTGTGCACCAAATGGCTCAAGACTAAGCGGCAGAAGTCAGTGGTGTACATTTCGTTTGGAAGCATGGTAAGTTTAGCAGCAAAACAAATGGAAGAGATGGCGTGGGCTCTGAAAGGCAGTGGTCTGAACTTCCTTTGGGTGGTGAGGGAGTCCGAACGTGGCAAACTTCCTGATGGATTCATAGAATCAACACAAAGACAAGGTCTGGTAATCTCATGGTGCAATCAACTAGAAATGTTAGCTCATCCGGCCATCGGTTGCTTTGTGACACATTGTGGATGGAACTCGACACTTGAAGGTCTGAGTCTTGGGGTGCCAATGGTGGGAATGCCACAATGGGCTGACCAAATGACAGATGCTAAGTTCATAGAGGAGATATGGAATGTAGGAGTAAGAGCAAAGGAGGATGAGTTCGGAATTGTAAGAAAAGAAGATCTCCTCTTCTGTTTGAAGCAAGTGATGGAAGGAGAAAGAAGTCAAGAAATCAGGAGAAATGCCAGCAAATGGAGGGAGTTGGCAAGAGAAGCAGTAGGCGAAGGAGGAAGCACTGACAAAGCCATCAATGAATTTGTGAAGCATCTGAGGAAGGCTAGTGCTAGCAGAAAAGGGGCGGAATGAACCTTCAAATTCAATGGCGAAGCACTATAACAGTTACTTAGCCTATCCCAACCTGGGAAATTTTAATTGCATGATATAACCTAATATACCATTGTAATAGTAATATCTAAACGATATAACCTAAAATGTCACTTTTGCCTTTGTCAAGAATCAACACCATAGTGCTTTGTCCTTAAAACATAAGAGCTTCATTAAATTTTTTTAAAAAAATTGCACATAAAATATATGCAAATAATCATACTAGTACTTTGAAAGATTGACTACACGTATAAGAGAATTTCTTTTATAGCAAAATAAAATACGTACTTCTTTCATATAAATTTGAATATTATATTTTATTATAATTAAAATAAAATAAAATAAAATATTTAAATGTGAGGAAGGGAATAAAATTTTTAACGGCAAATAAACTAGATAAATAATCAACAACCTATAGAGACATCTCAACGTCCTCCAAATCGCCAACGGAATGATTCTAATATTTCTTCTAAACCTTTAGCATATGAATCCGAGGAAAAAGCCCAAATCCAAAGCTTTAAGGGTTTACTAATTTGGTTTGCTGGAAGCAAAACTGGGGTTTAGCAACAGATTATGACTTTCCTGGACAGGCCCAAACAATTGAGAAGAAGAAATCTCTGGGCCACCCTCTTCTCCAGCATTTGATAAATTAAGGTTTTTTTTTTTGTGGCCCTTTTTGTATTTATAGGATAATGTATATAAGTTCACTTAATAAATATACCTTTTAACTAATTAAATTATCATATCTTCAAGATTTTTGGACTTTATTAAATAGACACTCTTTTTATTTTTTCTTCCATCTAGAATTAAGAGAAAAAACAGAAAAAGAATCAAGGTACTGGGCTGTTGAGATAGAATTGTAAGTGAGAGAATCAAAATATAATGAGAATTTCCCTTCTTGTAATGGAATAGTTGTCACTTGTTGTATTTCTTTGCGATTATATAGTAATAATATTTAAATTTAGTATTTATAAAAAAGACAGAATGAGAATGCTATGTCTGCTTTCTCAATTATACAAAATGAAAATTTTACTTGAGGTAAAAGTTACCAAAAAAAATTAAAATTTAAGAAATTTTATTTTTATATCTCGTCTCTCTTATTGTATATCAGTAAAAAAAAAAAAAAAAATTGAGTATGAGAGTCATGCATTCTTTTTATTTTTTTTTAAATTTCCTTTGAAAATAAAAAAAGTTCTAGCACACTCTTATTAGGAAAAAAAAACAAAATAAAATGATAAAATAAAGGGATTTGAAATGATCTCTTGGACCCAAAAAAAAATCAAATCTATATATTATAAAAGTAGCTGCAGAACTTTTATGAGAAGACATCCAGCATCATTCTATATTGACATTTGAAAATATTAAATTTAAAAAAAAATTAATTTTTTTTAATATCTGAATTATCTGAATTGAATTCAGATAGATAGAATCAATATTATACTAACTTATCTAAATACAAACAGCTTTCTTAAACCTTTAGATTTCTATTCCAAAATCTTTTTAGTTTCCACTCATCGTCTATAAAGGGTTTGGAATTGGAGACCTTTTTACCCCAATATTCGAACCTTCCTTAGCTCTCCAACTCCTTTGCACCCCAGAAGGCTAGACTTCACTGCACCAATTCTTAGCCTGGATTCCGGCTTTTATTCGAAAGTTGGATGAACAACAAAACAAGAACAAAGGGCAGTTCACCTTCTTCTCCCTTGCGGGAGGGATTCCCTGCTTTCCTCCCTTGCCAACTGCCCTTGAGACAGTCAATTTCCCTGATTCGATTGAGATCTCAATCTCTTCTTTCTGCGAATGTGCCTGCCTTTGTTTATGTCAATTTGGATAGAAATATAGCTTCGTTCAGTCGGCTTCGGGGATAAAGGGAGACAGTTGAACCTCTTTGTTGTGTATTTTACCGATGAAGTCTTCCTCCATGTGTAATTTCTCTGTGGAAGAATTGTTTTGCGGCAGTTGCTCACGAGGTTTTCATGATAAGAAACTATCATAGATGACGTCGCCACAGGTGGAGGTGGAGAAGAGTCCGGAAATTCCGGAAAATGGTGCTGTTTTGGCACCAAATTCCGGCAAAGGGGCAGCGCCAACCGTTTTTACTTTTGTAGTGAAGTTGCATTACGGAAATGCGACTCGTTAAAATTAGGTCGCATTCCCGGAATGCAACTTCACTACAAAAGTAAAAACGGTTGGCGTTGCCTTAGGTCGCATTCACGGAATGCGACCTCCCCGTGAATCTTCTTTTTTTTTTTTCAGCAATATAACATAAGGTCGCATTCCGTGAATGCGACCTTAAGGTCGCATTATATTCACCTCCCATCTCCCTCCCGACGTCTTCTTCTGCAAACCCATCTCCCTCCCGACGTCTCCTTCTTCTGCCTCTTTGCCGGAAAGCTTGCGCCGCCGTCATCCTAATCGCCGCCGCCGACAGCCCACCGATCTGTCATTGTCTTAAGGTTGGAATTCTCTTGTTTGCCTAGCTGATTGAATCGAGTCTTACGATTATCTTATTTTAGTTTTGGCCCCATTATTTTATTTTATTTGATTTATTTACTATTTATTTCGGTTTGATTGGGAAGCTTCATAGATTGAAACACATATACTTATTCGTGATTAGGCTGTTCATTTATTTAGTGGCTTTGTTACATCGGTATTAGTTTAGTTCATGGTGTTAATGTACTTGTATATTACTTGATTTTGTTGCTTGTTCATAATATTTGTATCTATATCTTGGTATATGATGTTTTATTGTTATTAGTATTGATACTAATGAGTTTTTGTAAAAACACATTATATCTATTCTACTTATATTCACCTTTTGAATTATATTCTTTATCTATCATTTTGTATTCTTTTTATTATAATCTCTTTATTCTTGGCATGCGGCTGCATTTTTCTTTATGCTTGTAGGACTGTTGATTTTCTTCTTTTGAACAACATTCATTTTCCTCTCCCTCCTATGACACATTGAACTTTAAGATGCTTGGGGGAGTATTTCTTCTCCCTTTTTCTTTTATTCCTATTAAAAATGCTTATATTGTTTGATTTTTGGACAATGAAGACATTGTTCTATTTAAGTGTAGGGGAGAGGCTGAATACTATTTTCTTTACAATTTTTGTATTATTTATTTTGGCAAATTTCTTATTTTAGGTCTAAAATTTATTGTTTTTGCATTTGGGCCAAAGTTTTTTGAATTTTTTCATATTGTTAGGTTAATTTTCAAGACTTGTTGGTGTATGTATTGATATGTATGAGTTTGGTGGAGATATTATTTATTTTTTTCTTAGAAATTCTACTTAAGACCTTTCTAGGAGAGTTATTATTATGTACAGTTACATATTAGGCATGACATAGAGTTAGTCTGGATAAGTGAGTTAATCATGTTTATGCTTTTGAAAATATTGTGAAACGTAATTCTTTGTGAAATGATGAAAATTTTGTGATGAAATACATTTTAACTATATATATGTCTGCCAATGCCTGCAGAATCCATTGCTTAGGCTATTATATACAATCGTAGTTTAATTATGTGATCTTAATTTAAATAGGTACAATGGATCACATGCACATAGATATTCATCAGGGTCCTCTCGTCGATGGTTTACTATCTCTTCAGTCGAGCCATCATTCGTCTTTGGTATGGTCCGGTGATCAGCATACTTGTGAGATTCCATTGGTGTACAGACGATACGATTCTGCATTTTGGGAGCATACGCCCCTTTCCAGTAGAGTTGCGGAGTTAGTGGATAGGGCTGGTTTTGGTGGAGTCAGACGAGCTGGATACATCCAGGTTGATCATGCTCTCGTCACCGCATTAGTAGAACGATGGCGTCAGGAGACCCATATATTTCATTTTCCCATAGGAGAGGCTACAGTGACATTGGAGGATGTTGCGATATTATGGGGCCTTAGAGTAGATGGGGATGCGGTGATAGGGCCTCCTTATCACTACAACAAAGGTGATTGGATTAACCTTTGCGATAGATTTCTTGGCATTAGGCCATGGGCTGAGGACATACGGGGAAATAGGATTAAGAAGGGTCCTATTGAGGAGGCCTTGGATTTTCCTTTGGCCGATGATGCTACTGATGACATCGTACTGCAGCGTGCTCGTTGCCTTATCTTCCTATTGATTGGGGGCCTATTGTTCTCTGATAAGTCAGGGAACTTGATCCATTTGAGATACCTACCTCTCCTGGAGGATTTGGAGGCATGCGGGGCGCTCAGCTGGGGTAGTGCTGTTCTAGCTTTCCTGTATAGATGCTTGTGTCAAGCCTCTCTCGGGTCTGCACAGGAGATTTGTGGATCGATGGTCTTACTCCAGGTATGAATTCAAATGTTTTTTATATTTTATGTTCATTTAATAAACATGTGAGGTACGAGTCTAACACATTTGTGACTATGTTGTAGCTATGGGCATGAGAGCATGTTAGGGTTGTACGGCCAGAAAGGAGTATGCCTCTCGATGATCTCCCACCCCTTGCACCCTACGGTGCTCGATGGGATGTTCCAATACAGTTTTATCGGACGTCCACACATGTTCTCGTGATATATCGCTCCCAACTAGATGCCCTATCAGACGATGATGTGAGTATATATGAATACCTTATTTAAAATTCTTTATGTATTTAACACTAACAATCCCGAACAATGTTTTGACAGTTTATCTGGCGGCCTTATCAGACTGATTTGGTCAGTCTTCTCCCCCCTGTATGTTTGGAGGCACCCGATATCTGGAGGTCACGAATAGCGTTGATTAGTTGGAAGGTCGTCGAGTTATATTTTCCAAATCGAGTGATGCGGCAGTTTGGGATGCTTCAGCCTATCCCGATAGACTGTGATACGATGATTGTCCTGCACTTGGTTGATAGGTGAAGCAATCCCTCCAGAGATTACAGGATATATCATGCGTCGTATCTTCAGATGTGGGATACTCGAGCAGACTTTGTCCAAACTACTATGATGGGCGTTTCGGTCACAGTGGATTACATGCAGTGGTATAGGGACCGTACCCGTCTACGCATCGAGAACCCCACCACTCGTGCGTCGTTGATCTCGGGGTATCATCCTACCGGGTCCAGTATAGTTATCATAGTATGCATTTCATTTGGTAATGGTAGGAGTTAATAATTTGATAATTCCTTTAATTATTCGTAAAATTTTTCGAATGATGATTTCAGGCTGATATTATGCGACGTTGTATGACAGTGGCTGAACACCACATTCATAGTGCCGATTCGGTGTCCCGGTGAGCATTCATTGATATTCATTGAATACGTAAGATATCGTATTCTGAACTACTTGAAAAGGTCCGAAACTATCTTGGATTGGGAGGGAGAAACGTGATATTCAAGATTACACTTCGACATCCATTCCTGTATGGATCTGATCAACAATATGCTGCGAATGAGTTGAGTGATGATGATGATGATATGGAGGTTTTATGGATGCTTCCGAATGAGTTTAAGTCACAAAACATCCAACTTCATGTTAGCTATTCAGACTTGACATCTCAACACACAGGTCACTTGGCCGGATTGTCTCCACCAACAGGTTCATTCTTGGCAATGCTTAACCAAGTCATGGGTTTGAGGCACACGATGAATTCATTATCCCAACTCCCCACGGGCATAAGGATGGAAGACTTGAACAACATACGCCCCCAATCATTTTACCAACCGGTGGAAAATACAGGTGCAACATTTAACATTGTCGGGACTGGATACATTAGTTCAACAGGTAGTAATGCTGAGACAGTCGATGTTGGTCACACATCTGAAAGTTTGGCAAGAAGGAATAACTTGATCATCCCCGAGCAACTACAGGTTCAAACACAAAGTCGACGGGAGATGGATACGTATCCAGCAGACGACAACCGACTGCCTGCTAGCAACATCCCAACCGATATAGCATCTCAGTCGCATGTGGCCACAGGTATAGTAAATGTTGGTTCAATGTTGCATACATCTGACGGTGACTGTTTCACTGGCTCGGAATGACCGATGAATTGGCATGACACGGATGAGAGTGAAGAAAGTGACATTGCAGCAAACATTCCCGCATATGAAGTGCAAGATGACATGAATGACATAGCGGGGCCTTCTAACAGCATTTCTCAAACAGCAAGACTTCCAATATTTGATGATGTAGCGGGACCTTCTAATACCTTGTCTCAATCAGCAAGATTTCCAATATTTGATGATGTAAGGTCTGGTGCATGTGCTAACGAGTCACTAAACAGGCATTCAGTCGCTGTTACAAGAAGTTGGTTTGACACTGACACTGATTTGCAGCTAAACATGAGATTTCAGAACAAGAAGGAGGCTATATATGCAGTCAGAAAGTGGTCTATTCAAGCAGGCCGGGAATTCAGAGTCTTGGAGAGTAAGAAAGATTGCTGGTATGCTAGGTGTAAGCATTCAAGTGCTGACAATCATTGTTCTTGGCATATTCGCATTATACATAAGAAAACTCATGGACAGTGGCAGATAACAGTCTTGAACAAAGAATACACATGCGTCATTACAGTTGTGAACAACGTGCATAGGAACATGGATCATCGGTTCATAGCCCGTAATGTGACACATTTAGTATTAAATGACCCTGAATGCCATGTCAGTGATGTTATTGCTAAAGTTCAGAAACTTTGGAGGACGGGTTGTTCTTATAAGAAAGCTTGGGAAGCCCGAAAAGTTGCTATAGAACTTGTATATGGTGATTGGCACTCAACGTGGATTGCCCTACCAAAATACATGCTTGCCTTACAAGATTCCAATCCTGGGACTATTGTGCGGTGGAGACACCATTGGACTAGTGTGGGTGATTTGAAAGCTTTTGGTTTCCTTTTCTGATCATTCAAACCTTCAATTGATGGTTTCAAATATTGTCGTCCAGTGGTATCAATTGATGGAACCCATTTAAGGGGACTTTATCGGGGCAAACTGTTGGTAGCATCCACTTGGGATGCGAATAGTCACCTATTCCCTCTTGCTTTTACCATCGTGGATGAGGAATCACTGGAGAGTTGGAGCTGGTTCTTAAAACTCCTACGTCAGCATGTCATTTTGGACAGACATATATGTCTTATTTCTGATAGACATAAAGGTATTGTAAATGCTGTACGCCATATGAATGAGTGGCAAGAACCTTTGGCTTTTCATCGATATTGCCTCGGACACATAAAGGGAAATTTTCATGCCAAGTTTAAGGACACTAATTTGACAAGTTTGATGTACGCTGCTGGTTTAGAGCGCAAAAGGCCCAAGTGTCAATCATATTTGGATGAAATCAGGATTCGAAAAGAGGATGCATTTAGGTATCTAATGGATATTGGTTTGGAGAAATGGACTTTGTCATATGATGAAGGGCACAGATATGGTTCAATGACTGCTAGTTTGTCTGAATGTATGAATAGTGTGCTAAAGAAAGCAAGATCTCTTCCGCTGAAGGTTTTGGTTGAAACTTCATTTCAGAAGTTAGTTACATATTTTAATGAACACAGAGATGAAGCATCTAATTTGAGACACCCTTTACCATCTAAAATATGGAAGATGTATTCTTATTATAAGGACAAATCCAGATGGCATGTTGTAACTGAATATAATGCACAGACCGGTATATATGGGATTAAATCATCTGTTCAACAAGCGGGTAGAAGTCCAAATGTTTACAGTGTCAATTTAATGGAGAGATCATGCACATGCCAAAAATGGAGTATATATGGTATTCCTTATTCACATGGGTTTGCAGTATGTCGTCACAGAGGTTGGAACCTAATTGACTTTGTTTTGGAGTTCTACACTAGAAGGAATTATGAGTCGACATATGAGGGTCAGTTCTTCCCTGTGGCGGATGAACAGTATTGGAAGCCTTCTAATTTTACCCTTGCACCGGTGGAGGAAATGATGCGAAATGAAGTTCCTGGCCATCCGCGCACATCGAGGATACCTTGTGATATGGATTATCGGACACCCAACTCTCCTCCAAGATGCAGCAACTGTCATAGGAGTGGACATACTATAAGGAATTGTAATAATAGTAATTTTACTGTTTCGAGAGACTAGCCATTGACACTGGACTATTAATTCTTTTTTTGCTCAATTGTATTCTCAATACAGCTTCTCTATGTACTTGCAATATTGTTCTTGTTATTTTGGATGCCTCTCTATGTACTTGAGATATTATATTAAATTTTATTCATGTGATAAATGCGTGGTCTACTATCAGTTTTTACTCAAACTACATTAAGTAATTGTAGAGGGTTGGTTGCAGGTAGAGATTGTAGTAGGTTGAGGTTGCTTGAATAAGGTTGTTTGAATAAGATTGGAGTTGCAGGTTGGGAAAATTGCAGGTTGAGGTCGCATTCAAGGAATGCGACCTTAGGATATAGGTCACATTCTACGAATGCGACCTCAGGCTTAGCCGTTATTAAAAAAAAAAAGGAAATCGCGTAGAGGTCGCATTCTGTGAATGCGACCTCAACTTAATTGAATGCAACCTCACTAAAAATCGAATCCCAATTCTCACTGCCCCTCTGCCGGAATTTGGTGCAAAAATAGCACCATTTCCCGGAATTTTCGAGAAGAGTCCGTAGACAATCCTCACCCTCACTCCCACTCTCAGATCCAATACGACACCAACCCTCACTCTCACGGTCTGCACAACAGCGGCGGCGGCGCCACCACCACCATGGATGCGGCGATGAATGGCGTTAAGAGTGTGGGTCAACATGCTTTGTACGTGCCTGGCTCCGAAATTGTTCCTGTGCCGGCGGGTGGAGGTGGGGCCGACTAGCTCATCCTGTCGTTTCAGGGCGAAGTCTATGTTTTTTACTAAATTTCTCCTGAGAAGGTCCTTTTTTTATTTGCTTTTGGAGCCGAAAGTTTACATATCTGAATCTGGGTTTTGCTTAATTTGTTAAACTTGGGTGCATAGGTAAGAGCTGGTGAGTCAGTTGAAATTGTATGGGTTTTCGATTGGGTTTTGCCTAACTATGTGATATATACTTTAAATTTGATAGTTCGATATTACCTCACAAGAATAATTTTTGTTTGAATTTCATTCCTCCTAGGTGAACTTGCCTAATGATGGAGTTTGGTTTAGTTGACTTGGAGCTAGAGATGTATCTTGGTGTTCTAAAGGCATCAAAATTTTCACGGTCAGATACCTCTTTGATGGGTGAAGTTGTTGCCAGTTTTATTGATTGTCTCCTTAAGAATCTGCAGAACTATTATATTGTTGTCCCTGGCGAGGGCCTGACGTTGTTCATAATGTTTCTCATGGATCCAACTGAGTTACCAAACAAGCGAGCAACATAATTGTTGGGAAAAAAATAAATATCCCCTTTACCCCACACTACCTTTGAAGAAACAATAATAATCAAGCAACTACATAATATTCACTATGTGAAAAATTATTACAACCACACAATATCAAATATAATATTTTTCTCACACTTCAAACCCATAAAAATACCTAGAGAGTACCAGAGAATTTTTCTAAATCCTCAAACCTTCACAATTTTTCTGAAACCTTTTGCTCTCTACACTGAGAGCTTCTCTTTCGTTGATGTGTGTTGCTCTTCACCGGATGCCTATTTATAGGCCAACGTCTTCAAAAACATTGCATGTGGAGTAGTTATGTAATTCAATCATTCCTTTGTTTCATTCACTTGGCACAACAATTTCCACCTGAATTAAACAAACATTTTGCTACCAACGTCTTCAAAAACATTGCATGTGGAGTAGTTATGTAATTCAATCATTCCTTTGTTTGATTCACTTGGCACAACAATTTCCACCTGAATTAAACAAACATTTTGCTACCAAGACATTATTATACTCCACTATAAAAAGTATACTAGTAACATCAACCTCAAGAATTTTACCTCGGCTCATCGACAATTATGGTGCAATGGTGCAACTGTTGGGGATATGCCCTAGAATCAATTTGTACTTATACTATTGTCATTATGTTTTATATAATAATATGAGACTTTCCTTTCCATGAATAGTGAGTTTTGTTTTGTAGGTCATCAAGTACATGACTTGATAGTAAAACCCTACAATGAATACAATGACTATTCTAAAACTGTCCATAATCGATTATTATTATTGGAATAATAATAAATTAAGATTAGTATGTTTGTGACTTGATGGCTATGTTTTACTGGCCATAGATATTGGTGATATCGAGTCAAGACATAAATAAATGTTAGAGAACATTGTATTGGACATGACCCACTGTGAGAGTACTTCATGGAATATGTCATAAGTACTTTCTAGCCATAATAATATTGAAAGTCGTTCGACCTAAATTCATCATAGTTTCCTACTTGATAAATTCTGTATTTTGACATTGTCTAGAGTTGTCTTTAACCAGATAATAAATTAGACTACTGTTGGATATAGAATAAATCAAGGAAAGGAATATGATTGATTGTGAAGGAATTTGTCCCTCTCAGTTATGGGAGAGATATCCATGGGCCCCTTAATAAGTTAGACTATTAAAAATGCATGGCCGTGCTCAAATATATCAATCTAAGATATTGATATCATTTGTTTGAACAGTCTACTATGAAATCAAGAAATAATTGATTAAGCTTAATAAGGATGACATGCTCCGTGCCTTATGCTTAATCTGGATATCGTGTGACAAAAGGATTAAATATAAAATTATGGTTTGGTTCAAAGAGATCACTGATCTTCATTTAACCTGGATAGTTATAATGTTTTGCTAGAAACCGCTTATAACTTGTGTGCCATTTAAATATGATTTAGGCACACTGCCAGTGTTAAATGAACCTATAGGGTCACACAATAAGCGAACTTGTTAGGTTATTTTTCTGGTGACCAGGTTCGATGAATCTGGAAATATGTCTAAGTTAATCGTACTTAGAAAATTTACCAGATACAATGAATTTGGAAATATGTCCACATTCGATGTATCTGGATGATGTCCAGATTATAAGAATCTGACTCGGTAAATTAATTAGTTAAATTACCGAGATAATGGCAGAATCTTATCATATCAGTTTTAATTTAATTTGAATTTAAATTAGAATATGATAAGATATTATTAGGGTTGGACTCTAAGAGGTTCGGGGGTTTTTAAGAAAACCCTAGCCGTCTTTTCAATAGTCCAATTTTTTGGTTGAGAACATTCGTGCCATTCTCTACCAGAAAAGAAAAAAAAAAACCCTCTCAAACCCTAGGCGCTAGCACTCCCCGGGTATCGAGTGAGTTCGCGGTGTGTATCCGATAGAGGACATTCGCATACTACAGCCTCTGGTGATTGTTCGGGTTGAACGTACAACAGCGCAATCAGAATCGAAGGATTTCGATTACAGCAACCAGAGGTAATTCTTAAACCTTAGATCTTCTTAATCGTTTACTTGGGTCCTCATGAGGGATTCATGGATGTTTTCCGCGTTTAGGAGTCCACGAATGCTAATTTTTCGAAAGTTCAGTAGCTATCGATAGTTCTTTATTTCACCACACACCTTACATAATCATAAGCCAATGCCCGTGTACAAATTCGTGGATATGCTATCAATCATACGTCCTCTCCAATGGTAGTAATTTCCAGTGGTAGCAATCATGCCATGAGGACATATATTTCTAGTGGTAGCAATCATGCCATGAGGACATATATTTGTCTTTAAAACAATTCATCATCTCCCTCTGCTAGGGAAACGATATTGGTAACATTATCTTTTTCTTTGGAACTATTAGTCGAATTAGCTCTACCCTTCTTGCAATTTTTCTCAATATCACATTTAGTTGCTTTTATTTAGTATAAAATACACACTAAAACCCCACTGCACCAAAGGTACTTGTAGGCTTAATCTACAGAGTAAATAATAATTTAACTTATTTTTTGATGTGGAGGGTCCACCTTAGTGGCAATCACAGAGTATACGATAAGTACATATTACTATCCCCAATAAGGCTATGATACCAATTGTTGGGAAAAAATAAATATCCCCTCTACCCCACACTACCTTTGAAGAAACAATAATAATCAAGTAACTACAGATAAATAAGATAAGGATTTACGTGGAAAATTCCAAAATCGGAGAAAAATCACGGTCGTTGTCAAAAGACAATCGAGAAAAATATTCACTATGTGAAAAATTATTACAACCACACAACATCAAATATAATATTTTTCTCACACCCAAACCCAGAAAAATACCTAGAGAGTACCCAGAGAATTTTTCTAAATCCTCACAATTTTTCTAAAACCTTTTGCTCTCTACACTGAGAGCTTCTCTTTCGTTGGTGTGTGTTGCTACATTGCACGTGGAGTGGTTGTGTAATTCAACTACTCATTTGTTTGATTCACTTGGCACAACAATAATAAGGTTGAAAGCATTGGCAAGGTTAAAGCAGAGATCAAAGATCTATATGTGCAGCCTTCTGATTCATCGTTGCCTAATTTTCCAAAGACCATTGGATCAGGTTTTATCAATGTTCTATTGGGAAAAATAGATAAGATGCTGATATGTGATGCTGATGTTAATTCTTTTGCAAAATATCAAATGGTGACAATCCAAGGGGAGCTACAGTCTCTCCTAATTTTCTTGAAGCTGCGGAATGAGCTTAATGAATTGGAAGATATTTGGATGCAAATTATCATTGTTGCATACAGAGCAGAACATGCAATTGACACTACCTTAATCATGGATGCTCCCATTTGGCATCGTATGATTCAACTTTCAGATGTCATTGAACGAATGAAGCTTATTAGGCTTGACTTTAAGAAGATGGAATCTAAACTTCTGAACATATTGGGAGATAACTCTATTTCAGAGATACGTGAGATACATTGTTGTTTTCTGAGCTTTTCCCTCAATTTTTTTGTGTGAGTCCACTCTCAACAAAGAGAGAAACAAAATACGATTAACAATTTTCTGGTCCAAGGAGATTACATTGAAGAAGACTTGGGAGTCTGGAGCATTACCAGAAGGCCAAAGAATTCAAGAATCGTATTTGTGAAGATGATATCTACAAAAGTATGATCCGTTTTCACGTATTCTCGAGATTTAATCTGGTTAACACATAAGTATGTCGATCCTATTAACTAACAATTGGTATCAGAGCCAGGTTTTAATATGTGTTTATGTGTTAAGATTAATTTTTTTATGCATATATTTAGTTGAGCGGTGTAGGAATAATGCATTTATGTTCATGGTGAATGATTTGATTAATTATGTTCAAAATAATTTTATGGCCATAGTTTTTAATTCGGTGAATATGTATAAGTATTATCGAGTCTTGTAACAAAATGGGTGGATTACGACTCCATGTTTCCCTTTTGATTTTTTTTTATTTATTTTATTTTTATGTTAGAAAAAAAGAAAAAAAATGGAATGTAATCAAAACAAGAGGCTGGCGAATGTGAAATTGGGCATCGGAGCTCGGCGCACGAAGAACAGTGGGAACTGTATGGAAGCCTTGGGCTTTCTATGCTTGCTGGGCTGGCCTTGGGCCAGCGGTCCAGCAAGCAGACGAGCTTGGCTGTCATGGGCGGCCTTAGGCAGCGTCAACGAGCTTGCAGCTAGTCAACAGCGACAAGCTCGGTGCCGTGCACCGGCTTAGTCTGTCATTGAGCTGGCCTTAGGCCAGCAAACAACAATCTCCCTTTAATTAAAAAAAGGGGGGGGAAGGGGAATTCATGGCAGTGAGTTTTGAACCCTGGTCACTAAAACTATTTCCTCTAAGGCTCAACCACTGCACCATCAATACTCTTGTGACATGAAGTTGCTGCAACAAATTGATATTGTAAAAGATTGAAGAATTAGCTATATTGTTAGCTAATTATTATTTTCAATTGTAATTTTGTAATTTTATTTTGAGTCTAGATTGGCCATAAAATTATTTCTATTTTATAGTTTTTACTATTTAATTTTGATTGAATTACGTATCATTCATGTTAACATACCATATAGTTTGCATTAACACCGCTCTAGGTACTATTTAGTTATGCATAAATAAATTAATATTTTTATTAATTAATTAAAAAAAATTTAAGTGTGAGATGGTTAATTTTAATTAACCTTTGGCCTCCCCTATAAGCCCATTGGTAAAATTGACGTTTGCTTCGTGCCATTTTAAATGGTCTCCCTATAGGAAGGCTACGTTTTTTTTTTTGTTACTAAATTGGGCATCAAAACTTTAATTATTATTATTATTATTTTTAAGTTTAATTCATTCATAATTACCCTATAGGTGATGTGGTTGGATTGGAAACTTTATATTAAAAATAATAATAATAAATTTTGAATATAGGGGTTACACTTAAATCAAAGATATTATAAGGACTTCCTATAGAATATCCAAATAATATCTATGATGGCCAAAATATTAATAACACTAAAATTAATATTGCGTTTAGATGCAAGATATATTAATTTTAGTGGGATGATTCAGGCCTAACTATAAGTTATATTGTTATCTCCTATAAAGGTGCATATTACTTTGGGGTTTTAGGTTGTGGATTTTGACCTAACTATAAGTTACATTGTTATCTCCTATAGAGGTACATGTTACTGTAGAGTTTTAGGTTGTCATATTTTGATAGTAGTTTCTATCAATACTTAAAATATTATCATATTGATCATGCATCATACCATTTTTTAT
Source organism: Voacanga thouarsii (assembly GCA_026120185.1). Lineage (NCBI taxonomy): Eukaryota > Viridiplantae > Streptophyta > Magnoliopsida > Gentianales > Apocynaceae > Voacanga > Voacanga thouarsii. The sequence goes on along the minus strand of JANUWF010003367.1, from coordinate 2,489,068 downwards.
TGATCATGCATCATGATATGATAAATGGCTCATATGTTTTATTTTATTTAATTTCAGAAAAATGACTTCCAACACTTTATCCCAAATTTTAACAAAGAACCAATCTGGTTGGAGAAAATTTTATTGATTGGAAAAGGAACCTCATAATTGTACTCACTGCTTGAGAAGCTCAAATATGTGCTAAGCTGAACCGTGTCCTGCTAAGCCTACTGAACAGTCCATGCGCGAACAAAAGGAGGCTTATGATAAGTGGTTGAGTTCTGATGAGATGGCTCGCTGCTACATTTTGGGATCTATCTCAAATGTGTTGCAGCAGAAACATGAGAACATGACAACTGCTACAGACATCATGCGAAGCCTCCAGCAAATGTTTGAGCACAAAGGACGTCAGGCCCGTCAAGCAGCAATGAGGCGCATAATGAATATGCGCATGAAACTCGGAACGCCCGTGAGAGATCATATGTTAGAATTGATCGCTCGGTTTAACGTGGCGAGACGTCTTAGGGGCTGAAATTAAGCCTGAGACTCAGGTTGACATGGCTCTAGAAACTCTTCCAGAAATGTTTTCACAGTTCAAAGCTAATTATAACATGAACAAGATGGAGATGTCTCTTACAGAGTTAATGAAGGAGCTTGAGAGTGCCGAGGCAACCCTAAAAGTGGGAAGTGGCAACGCTCTTGTTTTATCTCATGCTGGATCTTCCTCTTCCAAGCCTAAGGGCAAAGGAGGAAATAAGAGGAAGCAAAATAATAATAAAGGGCCTAAGCAGCAAGTTAAGAAAGCAAGAATGGATGAAAAGCCTAAAGGCAAATGTTTCCACTGCAAGCAAAAGGGACATTGGAAGTCACAGTGCCCAGATTACTTAGCTAAACACAAGCAAGGTACTGGTGAGTTATCCTACATTGAAACTTGTTTAGTGGTTAATTCTACAAATACTTGGCTAGTAGATTCTGGAGCCACTAACCATGTTTGCAATTCATTGCAGGGGTTCCAAGTAACCAGACATCTCAATGAAGGAGAGCATACTCTAAGGGTTGGCACAGGATCAGTGATATCTGCAAGAGCTGTTGGAGATGTTTATCTTTATTTTGATAATAAACATTTGGTTTTGAAATATTGTTATTATGTTCCCGACATTTATCGAAATTTGATTTCGGTTTCTTTGTTATTCAAACAAAAATATTCTGTTAAATTTTATAAAATTTCAGTAAAGATATTTTTGAATAACTCTTTGATATGTCGTGGAAATTTAAATAATGATCTGTATGTTTTGAAACCTACCAACAGTTCATTATATCATACTGAAACTAATAAACGCATTAAGTTATCTCCTACTAATAAGACTCTCCTATGGCATCTTAGACTTGGTCACATTAATCTAAATAGGATTCAAAGACTTGTAAAAGAAGGTCCTTTAAGTGACTTAAAGGTAGAACCTCTTCAAGTTTGCGAATCTTGTTTGGAAGGTAAAATGACCAAAAGATCATTTCCTTCTAAAGGAAATAGAGTAAAGAAAGTCTTAGAATTAGTGCACTCTGATGTATGTGGACCAATTAGTGTCCAAGCTAGAGGCGGGTATGAATATTTCATTACTTTTACGGATGATTACTCAAGATATGGATATGTTTACCTAATGACTCATAAGTCTGATGCCTTAGAAAAATTCAAAGAATTTAAGGCTGAGACTGAGAAGCAGTTAGGAAAGAACATTAAGACACTTCGATTAGATCGAGGTGGAGAATATCTATCCTATGACTTTAGATCTTACTTATCAGAAAATGGGATTTTATCTCAACTAAGTGCACCTGGCACTCCTCAACAAAATGGAGTGGCCGAAAGGAGAAACAGGACCTTGTTAGACATGGTCAGAACAATGCTAGGCTTCTCTACACTCAGTACATCCTTTTGGGGGTATGTTATACAAACTGCGACATACATATTGAATATGGTTCCATCAAAGTCTGTCCCTAAGACTCCATTGGAATTGTGGAATGGGCGGAAGCCTAATTTGACGCACATCCGGATTTGGGGTTGTCCTGCATATGTGCTAAAGGGAAAGATGGATAAAATGGAATCACGATCAAATTTATGTCTGTTTGTTGGATATTCAAAAGGAACAAGGGGATACTACTTCTATAGTCCTCAAGATAAGAAAATATTTGTAAGCACAAATGCAATTTTCTTAGAGGACAAGTACATAGAAGAACGAGGATCTAAGAATAGGGTTATTTTGGAAGAAACCAAGGGAGATAATCCCAAGAAAATGGTTACTGAGATCCATACTCAAGATTCACGTGGAGGATTCGTATCTATGCCACTTAACATGCCGGATGTCAGTGGGAGAGAAATAGATGTTACACCTTCTATACTCACTGACTCTTCGGGACATAGAGTGGAAGAATCTCCTGCCCCTATTCAAAATCCAGTCGTTGAGGAATCAGCAGATCTAGTTCCAGTCAACGAGGAGGAGGAAAGTCCAATTGTCCAGGAACCTCCACAGCTTAGACGTAGTGGGAGAGTCATTCGACGTCCCTCTAGATACTTACTCTATGGAGAAGCTTTTCAAGCGATCTCTTTTGAGGAAGAAGAGGACCCTACTACGTATAAAGAAGTCTGTAGAGGACGTAGACGCAGACCATTGGAAGAGTGCAATGGATTCAGAAATGAAATCCATGTACACTAACTCCGTCTGGGATCTTGTGGACCTGCCTAATGGGGTAAAACCTATTGGGTGTAAATGGGTTTACAAAAGAAAGAGAGGAGTAGACGGGAAAGTGGAAACTTTCAAAGCTAGATTGGTTGCTAAAGGTTATACCCAACGAGAAGGTATTGACTATGAGGAAACCTTCTCGCCTGTGGCCATGCTAAAGTCTATAAGAATCCTCTTATCCATTGCAGCTCACTTCGACTATGAAGTATGGCAAATGGACGTCAAGACAACTTTCCTTAATGGAAATCTTGACGAATGTATCTACATGGTACAACCAGATGGTTTTATCCAAGAAGGTCAAGAATAAAAAGTTTGTAAGTTGAATAGGTCCTTATATGGGCTTAAACAAGCGTCTAGATCTCGGAATATTAGATTTGATCATGCCATTAAAACTTATGGTTTTGATCAGCATCCTGATGAACCTTGTGTCTATAAGAGAATTATAGATGGTAAGGTGATTTTTCTCATACTGTATGTTGATGACATCCTTCTCATTGGAAATGATGTAAGAGCATTAACATTGGTGAAAAGTTGGTTAGGTAAACAGTTTGATATGAAGGACTTGGGAGAAGCAAGATATGTTCTTGGGCATTCAGATCCTTCGGGATAGAAAGAACAGACAGATAGCTTTATCTCAAGCTTCATATATTGACAAAATACTGACGAGATTTTCTATGCAAAATTCCAAGAAAGGTCAATTGCCTTTCAGACATGGAATTCAGTTATCTCAGAAGCATAGTCCTAAAACTCTTAATGAGGTTGAGTACATGAAACGAGTTCCTTATGCATCAGCTGTAGGAAGTCTCATGTATGCTATGCTTTGTACTCGTCCAAACATTTGTCATGTTGTTGGGATGGTCAGTAGATATCAGTCAAACCCAAGACCAGAACATTGGACAGCAGTCAAGCATATATTCAAGTATCTTCGCAGAACTCGAGGATATATGCTAGTTTACTCAGCTCCAGAATTGGTACCTATAGGTTACACTGATTCTGATTTTCAAGCTGATAGAGATCTTCGCAAGTCCACCCTAGGCTCTGTTTTCACCTTAGGTGGTGGTGCAGTTGTGTGGAGAAGTATAAGACAATCTTGTATTGCTGACTCTACAATGGAAGCTGAATATGTGGCAGCTTGTGAAGCAGCTAAAGAGGCAGTATGATTGAAGAAGTTCTTGATAGAACTTGAAGTGGTTCCTTCTGCATCTCAAGCCATTAGTTTGTACTGTGACAACAATGGTGCAGTGGCAAATGCAAAAGAACCACGTAGCCATCAGCGTGGTAAACACATTGAACGTAAATATCACCTACTTAGGGAGATTGTTCAACGTGGAGATGTAAAAGTGTGCAAGATTTCTTCTGCTGAAAATCTTGCTGATCCTTTTACTAAAAGTTTACCTGTAAATATTTTTGGAAGTCATATAAAAAGTATGGGTATTTCTGACATGTCTCATTTACTCTAGGACAAGTGGGAGAATTTTTGTTAAATATGCCCATCGAGTAAATACAATGGTTGTATTTTTGAAATTAAATAAAGTATGTTTTTATATATTTGTATGTATAAATTATGTATGAGCCTGTTTGTCCACGAATTATTTAGATATTATAAATCAAGTGTTTATTTGTTAAACACAGAAAGACTTGATTTATAATTTAATTCGAAATAAATTATCCACGATCTAAGATAAATTTGGACAATTTATTTTGGAAGATCGTCTTAATTTTATTGAAATCTGTCTTTGACTTTGGTAATAAAATTAAGGATATATTTTGATATATTGGACAGACCATCAATAATTATTTGTGGAATAGACCATACAAATAAAATATTAAAAGATTGTCGTACATAATACCTTAATCCTGAGCAAACAATTATTTATATTTACTAACTTGAAGTTCCTTGAGTTGCCAAAGAGTGAGATTAACTTAATAATCAATATCTCGATATCTTGGGAATTAAAGTGAAATAAATATGAAATAATTGTTATGCAATATGGAATCCGTCACCTTTAATAGGCAAGATCATTTCCTCATGAGTTCTTCTAAGGGACAGTTAAATCTGAGCTCAGTAATTCAATAGTATCTATTGAATTCATTTTGTAAGTGTGGCGTGGTCACATGGTACTGTCAAGTTGAAGATGAGAATTGAGGTTTTGAATGAGGGGCACTGTGGTCATACTTCTTCATTCAAAGTATTATATTGATCGACGGGGGTAATTTGTTGGATCGATCAATTAATGGATATAATTATTAACTCCAGTAATTGCGATTAGACTAAGAGTGCAGTTACGTTCTTTTAGTGGAGTGGAACGTAATTGACAAAATAATTTATTGGAGCTTAATCTAATTGTATCCGGTCAGGTCCCTTCAGTGGCTCCTAATTATAGGACAATAATAAATTATAATTTATTTGTAATTTATTAATGAAAATTGCAGAAAATAAAAAATCGTATTTTAGATGGAATAGGATAAGTGGAGATAGTTGTATTCAACTATATTTTTCTTATTCTATCAGGATTTGTATTATGAGATAGAGTCCAATATACATATTGGGAGATAACTCTATTTCAGAGATACGTGAGATACATTGTTATTCTCTGAGCTTTTCCTTCAATTTTTTTTGTGTGAGTCCACTCTCAACAAAGAGAGAAACAAAATACGATTAGCAATTTTTTGATCCAAGGAGATTACATTGAAGAAGACTTGGGGGTCTGGAGCATTACCAGAAGGCCAAAGAATTCAAGAATCGTATTTGTGAAGACGATATCTACAAAGGTATTATTCGTTTTCACGTATTCTCGAGATTTAATCTGATTAACACATAAGTATATCAATCCTATTAACTAACACATCCAGTCAGTGATAAAATGAAGTCCAGAATTGACCTGCCTAAAGAAGCTAAGATTTCAACTATTGATGTTGTGGGTTTCGAGGAAGATGCAGGTACAATAATTGACCAACTTATAAAAGGATCATCCCGGCTTGAAATTGTCTCCATTACTGGTATGCCAGGTATTGGTAAGACAACACTTGCTATGAAAGTATATGATTCTCCTCTCATTCAAAGAAGGTTGGATGCATGTGTGTGGTGTTATGTTTCTGAAGCATACAACTATAGAAAGTCATCGCTCAACTTACTAAATTCTTATACTCTACCGAATGATACGCAGTTAGCTGAACAACTCTTCAAATATCTAAAAGGCAAAAGGTTCTTTATTGTTTCTCAATCATGGGTCTTATAAAAGTAAGAGAAAGAGAGAAAAAGCAATTCTTATACATACATACATACATATATATATGTATATACATATACATATACATATATATATATATACCTAAAAATAAAGCATAAAAGGTGATAATTCTATAAGTATATTTGTGCTATGTTATTGAAGAGTTTCTCTTATATTTTCTCTAAGAGAGAAAAACACTTGGAAAAAAAAAACTTTCTTTAGGAGCGAAAAATACTTTTCTAAAAAACAACTTATTTTCTTTTCCTTGCAATACCTAATTAGCAGCGTGAATAAAACAAACCATGCTAAACTCTTAAGCAACTATTAAATATCCAACTACGGCGCCATTGATTCCGATGATGCGCCCCCTCCCTTATAAAATTGTGTAAAAAACTAATTGTGTAAAAAATTTATCATTAATTAAATTATTTTTTCCTAATATTATTCCAAAAATACTCTTAAATTCATTTTCTCCCCTTTAAATGCAAAATCTTCCATCCTAACATCCTACTAGGTGTGTTCACGATTTGGCTTGGTTTACTTTTAGATATTTTTCAAACCAAACTACTAACAGATTAAAAATTTTCAAATCAAACCAAACTATTTCAACCATCAAACTATTGAATTCGATTTTAATTGGTTTTGTTTGGTCAATTTGTTATTAGAAATTTGTTTATCAAACAAAATAAATTATAATCTTACATTATATTAAATAAAAATATTCTAATAATAATGCAAATAAAACAAAACATGTTTAAGAATATTTAATAATAAAATTAAATTAAATATCAATCAGACTATGAAATAGAGATTTCATTAAATAATTATAAATAAAGGACACTGAAGTAAAAAAGTTAAAAAAAAAAAAAGAAGGAGATGCGAGGTGAAGTAGAGAAAGTAAAAGAGAGTAAACGTCGACATGAATGAAAAATTTGTGAAAGAAAATCTATAAGAAGACACAGCTATCTTTGAACATGTTTTTTTTTTAGGAAATACAAAGATTGCTTGGATTCAAATAATTCAGTTAAATTGAAATAAAGGGAATGCAGCATTAATGAATTAATTATTCAGATAAAAGTCTGGATTCAATACATCTAGATACTCTTGACATTTTCTTAAAAGGAAAAAAATACACTCATTCGATTTATTTGAATTTATTGAACTAATCATTATACTAGTCTATTTGAACCTCTTAAAATTATATTCTTTTTAATTTCTCATTTTTCATCTTCTTGGGAATTCCAAAAGTATTATTTTATATTTATACATTTTATCCCTCCAAAAATTTGAAGATTTTTTTTTTTAAATATCATTGTTATTTGAATTGATTTTTTTTAAATCAGAGTTATTTGAATTTTTTGTTTTTTTAAATATTAGAATTTATTTGAATTATTTTTGAATTAAAAAATTAAGAAAATTATTGAAATTATCCCGTGCAACGCACGGACACCAACCTAGTTGAATAGAAGAGCCATGTATTCTTTTTTTTTTTTTCCAATTTCCTTTTGAAAAATAAAAAAGTTTTTGCATACTTTGATTGGGTTTGAATTGCTCTCTTGGGCCGTCTTCTCCATGTCAACCGTGGCACCTCCCGACTAGTCCCTATATATATGTGATTCCCGTTTGGCCCCTGCCTTCTGGTTTTGGGCTTAGTCCCCTCTGCAGGGGCTCTTTTCTTCTCCTTTCTGGAATCAGAATAATTCTAAAGAATCTCTTTTTGGGGAGAGTTTTCTTACTTTGTCTATACGCTATCTGTGTTTTAGTCATTTATTCAAAGTTTTCATAAATTTCTTATAGATCTTATACTCTATTATGGCTTCGATTGTGGAAATCGCTGCTCAACAGGTCACGGATTCTCTTCAGGATCTCTCTGTCCAAAACCAGGTTCATTTCAATTAGTTCTCCGCCTTTTAATTTTAATTTTTTTTAAAATTTTTTTGAGAGTTTAGAAGAAGTAATTGTTTCCTTGCAAAATTGGGTCTGGTTTATTCAATTTTGTTTTGTTAGCTTTGCTTAAAGCTTTAAGCTTGTGGATTCGTGTCTTGTTGGCATGGTTTAGCATGACATCAGATCAAGGAAGAATTTTCCCCCTTTTATGTTAGAAATAATTGCAGGTCGGAGTAATATATATGATGTATATTATATGATTTATTTCTGTGTTGGTTGTAAGACTAATTGATTTGATATTGAATTTCAGGACGAGAAGATGATGGAGAAGAGTAGTTCTACTTGTACAGCAAGGGAGAGGGTGGGAGAGGGGTGTGAGAATAATATTACTATCCATAAGGATGATAATCTTCAGTTTCATTATGGGGATTGTTCAATATGTTTGAATAAGATAAGGATTCAGGAGACTGCTCTTGTAAAAGGTTGCGAGCATGCTTACTGGTTTGTCTGTTATCAATTCTCCTTTTGATTTGGTTTATTTGTTTTTTTGGGACAATGTTATTTGTTGCACAATGTCTGCTACGTACGTTTTGAAGCTACACTAAATTCTATTAAGCGTTGGATAGAAAACTAGCTGAAAATTGTGGTTAAATTGCAGAAATCTGTCTGATCCTTAGTTTCAATATGAGGTTTGTGCAGTATGTTTGAATAAGATAATGCTTCAGGAAACTGCTTTTGTAAAAGGTTTCAAGCATGCCTATTGGTTTATCTGTTATCAAATCTCCTCATCATCTGGTTTATTTGTATTTTTGGACTTTGTTATTTGTTGCACAATGTCTGCTATGATTTGAAGCTATACTAGATTCTACTAAGCTTTGGATAGACAAATAGGCTGAAAATTGTGTTTAAATTGCATAAACTTGTCTAATGAATAAATTGAACATGGATATCTGATGGAATTTCTGAGCATAAGCTAAGTTATAATTATAACTAAACCAGAACACGGGTGAGATACTAGAAAAGATCAGGGAGAATGCTTAGCATTGCACTGAGGGGGAAGAAATCAGATTATAAATCTCAACCGCTGCACAAAAATGCTGGAGATTCTTCGTTTTAAACTCAAGACACCAATTTTAGGGGTAGAGAATGACATTACTGATAGATCAAAGACCAGCTTTTAAATGTAGCTGGAACTGGATTCTTTATAGGATGTAGTTCCCTAAATCTGTAATAACACAGTCTCTTAAATTTATTAAGCCATGCAGCTTATGATTCCTGCCAAACAATATCTAAAGATTCCCAGAAAACTACTGCAAGTCTAAGAATTACCCAGAGATACTTGCTGCCATTAGACCCAAAAAAACTGTATCAAAGTAAATATTCCTAGCCAATGACTCATAAACTGGAATATTCCATACTTGGTATAGGTTGCCAAATCATTACTTGATCTAGAATTTCCTTGGTCTTGGGCCCTTTCTTTGTGTGCATCATCGACATGTTTGACTACATAGTTACTTAAATTATTGAATTCTGATCTTTATATTGTTTTGAATGTTATGTTGAAGCATTATTTGTATAATTCTTTGTGGACAAAAGAGTTTTTATATTGATATTTTAGTCTTGCTATGTCTTGTAACTATTGTCCTCCTAGAAGGTGCGAATTTGTTATGTAGATATTTTCACAGTTTTGAAAATTGAAGTTCCCTTACTGGGATTGTGTTTTGCTTTATTTTCTGCCAAGAATTGCAAGAGAAAATATTTTATCGATCTGTTATCTCTGAGATTCTACACATTTTCTATGTTTAAATGCAAAGTAAATGTCCTTTCTACTAAAAAGATAAACAGAAAAAAGCTGTAGGCATTGGTTTTGAAAGTTTAGAAGAGTCTCCACTGATTGGTCAAATAATGATCTCTTTTTATCTATTGCTTTCCTTAAATTCCAACCAAATTTGAAATATGAGAATATGTTAAGTTTCAGAAGGCTTTGATTTCCTGCTTAACACTACCTATTCTGCTGTCAGCGTGACCTGCATCCTTCGATGGGCTACGTACAAGAAGGAACCAACTTGCCCCCAGTGTAAACATCCATTCGAGTTTCTCAACATCCATCGGTCTCTTGATGGCAGGTGAGATAGAGTAGCAAATGGTTGCCCTTTTTTGACCATTTTTTGTGGATAGTAACGTGAGAGAATAAGATAGATCTGCGGAGCTAAATGGCAGCTCTTCCTTCGGATTTTTGCATACACTATGAAAGAGAAATGTGTGGGAAATCTTGATAGTAAATTTGATAGAAGATGTAGAAGGCAAGGACAAGATATATGTCTGCCATGAGATTTTACTGACGATGCTTATCATGTTATACTATGACATTAATTATGAAGCCAAAACTCGCAGATAATATAGACTCTGTATGTTTGATTGAGCACACATAATAATAATTTAGAAATCTGTTGGAATGATAAAAACTAGAGAAGGTTTTACTTTAAGTAATGTTGCAAGTACCATGTCTGATGCACTGTCATGTTCCTTTTATAGATTATCTGCTTAAAGATGCTTCTCTATGTGGAAATTATCCACAACAGATTTATGCACACATGCACACACACATAATTGACGTTGTATCATGAATGGCATCTTGAATTTTTCAAATCTGTCTTCTAAAGATCTCTTCATTCACTGGAACAGCATTCACGATTATATGTTTGAGGAGAGCGTCTGCCTTCTCCTCAGAGCTTCATGGTTCAAGCCTTTGATTGTGGAGGAACGGGATGAAGTAGATGACGACATGGAATACTTTTATAATGAAGATCCAGATGAAGTTTACTTGGGTAGTTCATCAAGACTTCGCATTGGTAACAGGAGATGGGGAGACAATGGATATGTGAGGTCAGGAAGGCAAGAAGCCAGGCCAGTTTATCGCCCCAGTGACGAGGACACTGCTGTTGCGGGTCCATCTCATCAACCTAGGAAGAAAGAACCTGCCAAAGAAACAGTAGGCCGGAGGGCCAAGAGGGCTCTAAAGCGAGAGGCAGCCGATCAGGCAGCTGCTGCGAAGCATCAGCAGCATTTGGCGAGGTTGGGTCGCAAGTAAGGCTGGAGTTGGGGTGAAGAGGCTCAAGGTCTCGAGCATTATCTCTTAACTCTTGTACAGTGTTCTAAGCTTTCTTGTGAAATAATGACATAGTTGATGCTGGGTATACTCATAATTGGGCTGAATTATTTTGGCTCCCCTGTTGTATTTGTTATTAGGATTTTTACTAGTTTCCCTAAGAAATGAAAAGAAAGGGAAGGAAAAGCCCCCTTACAAGAAAATGTATTGGTGCTTGTTTTTCTCATGCAAAACGCTGAGAAACGTATCAAAAAGGTATGCCTGACATCTCAGTGGCCTTTTACCTTGCACGTTTTTTTTACTTTTTCCTATTATCATCACTGTTCTTTGATAAGTATTCATCATTGTTCTTTGATCTTTAGTACATCGCTTTCTTGGTTAGAACTCCGTTTATTAGGTATTTCGGATGCATTGTCCGTGGTCTTACAGTAGAAAATTTTGAAACTAAGTAATTGTTCCAACAATATTATAACTATAAATTGATCATTGATGAATAAGGCAATGTTCTCTATGAAATCTTTGCTTAAAGAGGTGGGTAGCAAAAAAAAAAAAATAGTAAAAAATGTATTTTAGACGAATTTTTGCCGTACTAGACACTGTGTGTACATCTTCTTCCTTTTTCAACCACCAATCTTTGAGGATCGAAAAAAAGGTTTGAACATCGATTCTTGTTTCTCGGATTTAGCCCTTCAACTTGTCTCGACTTAATTCCCTTCGGATTTTTTAAATATTTAAAAGAATATTAGTAAATAAATTATAATTGATTTTTATTAATTAAAAATTAGTAATGAAAGTATGAATTAATAGAATTTGCATCTTTTTTTATGGAAATTTAGGGAGAGAGAAAGAGAGAGACTGTTTATTTAAAAAAATAAATACTTATTTCTGAATATTTCAAAATAAAAACATAGACATTTATTCATAAAGTATTGTTTTGAAAAATTAATTCTTAACATTTATTATTCCAATAACTACTTCAATGAAAAAAGAAAAAGTGCATTTTAGATTTTTTTTTCTTCAAAACCATATAGATTAAAATATTTTCTTAATTTATATGATTGAAATAATTTTATATACTTAATTTTCATAAATTCATATATTAAAACTTAAATATGGTAAATGGGATACAATAGTATTACTCTTCAAAGCATAAAAATTACAAACACTGTAAATAGATATCTTTCTTTCCCCGGTAATTATGGTTTATCATATTTCCACAATAAATCAATTTTGTTTTGCTTCACTAACATACTTCAAACTTACCCAAATGTTGCAGCCCAATGGAGCTGTAGAGCATAGATATATAATACTTCTATTTGACTTCGACACAATATTTTATACAAAAAGTAAAAATTATAATATTATAATAATATAATATAATAAAAATAAAAAATATATATGTTTTTAATATTTTATATTAAATTTAAGTATATAAAAATAATATATATAAAATATATTGATTATTTTATAATATATAACAGATTATTTTTTTAAAAAAAAAGTATCAATTCTTTTAGAATAGTCAAAAATAGTAAGTATGTACAATGGAGGGAGTATATCTTTTTCATGTAAAATTAAGAAAGAAAAAATATTCAAGAATTAAAAGATGGACTTCGAAAACAAGGAGATAACATTAGGCCAGTAAGACAGAACTGTAATATAGAGGGCAAAAACAGGAGGAGAATGCCATGCCCATGATCTTTATTCTACACAATGATAAATTTACTGGAAACCATCAAATTAATATGCCATAAAATTGAGAGAAAAAAATACTGAAAATAGAAGAATCTGAAATGGTCCCAAACCAACTCATTTAATTACCACTAGAAAAAGAGGAAACATGTTAATCCTGTTACGTGGAATCAAACAAATAAAAAAACTAACAACAATCAAATAAAAGTTGTCTGAAGTGGTTGAATTACTTTGTAATGAGTGAAGTTACAAGGCCTCTGGATAGGCATGCCCAGAGGGCAAAGAGAAGCATTCCAAGAGAAGTTCTTGTGTAGAGTGTAAAGCTCTAAAGAAAAATTGCGAGGGTTTGAAAAAATTCTCTAAACACTCTCTAGGTATTTTTTTTGGATTTGGGATGTGAGAAAAATATTGTATTTGATATTGTGTGGTTGTAATAATTTTTGACACAGTGAATATGTTTCTCAATTATCTTTTGATAACGGTCGTGATTTTTCTCCAATTTAAAAGTTTTTCACGTAAATCCTCGTCTTATTATTTTTTTCTGTGGTTGCTTGATTATTTTATTAAAGGTAATCTGTGAGGATAATATGAGATATTTTTCCCAACAACTGGTATCAGAGTCTTACTAGAATATTAATATTTACTTATCGTATACCCTATAGTTGTCGCTAAAGTCAACCCTTCACATCAAAAAATAAATTAAATTATTACTTACTCTGTATATTAAGTCTGCAAGTAGTCAAATACCTTTGGTGCAATGGAATTTTAGTGTGTGTTTTACACTAAAATAAAAATATAAAAAAAAATGTCAGCAACTAAATTTGATATTGAAAAAAACCACAAGAATGGTGGGGTTGGTTTGGTTTAAAGCTTCAAAGATAATGTTTCTAATGTTGTTTCCCTAGTAAAGGGAGATGATGAATTGTGTTACTACCACTAGAGATGTCATGAAAGAGGACGAATGATTGGTAGCATGTCTAGAAATTTGCACACGGATATTGGCTAATGATTATGCAAAGTGTGTGGTAGAATAAAACAAGTGGTAGAATAAAACACTATCGATAGTTAATGAACTTTCAAAAAATCAGTATGAAAGTTGCATCATAATTGTCGAGATGAGCCGAAGTGAAATTCTCGAAGTTAAAGTTAATTTTAAGTGGATGTATTCCTTACGATGGAATATGATAATGCTTATTATTGTAATAATATCTTGGTAGCAAAATTTTTTTTATTTGTTTAATTCCAGTGAAAATTATTATGTGGAATCAAACAAATAAAAAGACCAATAATAATTATACAAAAATTATCTAGAGTGATTGAATCACTTTGCACTGAGTGACATACAGAGACATGCCCTGAGGGCAAAGAGAAGCCTCCCAAGAGAAGCTCTTTTGTAGAATGTAAAGCTTAAAAAAAAAAATTGTGAGGATTTAAGAATTTGAAAAAATTCTTTAAAAACTCTTTTAAGTATTTTTTTTAAGTTTGAAATGTGAAAAAAATATTATATTTGATATTATATAATTATAATAAAATTTCACATAATAGATATTTATTTCGATTATCTTTGACAACCGATCGTAATTTTTTTTTAATTTTAAAATTTTTTACGTAAATATTTATCTTGTTATTTTTTTTGTAATTACTTAATTATTTTATTAAAAATAAACTGTGAAGATAATAGGCGATAATTTTCCCAACAAATCCTACGAAGTAAAAGAAAAAGTTTTCTTGCATTAAGAAGGTTGGGACAAATATATACAAACTGAAATTTGAGTGCAATTCTAGCACACAAAGAGAAGCAACGATTTAGTTTTCTTGCAGAAGAGAAACGCAGGTGCAGTGCAGGTAAGCTTCTCAAGGCCGAGCTGGCTGCTTAAGGGCACTTGGTCCGGTTGCCGTGAGTGGTCATGTCGGTATAACACTTTCCACACATTTCTCTGTTCCCTGCTGTGCCCGGAGGAACACATTTGCACCTGAAGCAGCATGTTCCGCAGGCTCTTGTGCACACGTTTGGTCTTGAATGCAGGCTGCATCTCACCTTGCAGAGTCCTCCACAGTCTGCAACAAAACACCAATAAAAACTCAGTAATTTTTTCCCTGAATTTTTATTCTCTTTACTTGGAGAAATTTGTTTAGAAATGCTTACCCATGAAAGGTAGAAGTCTTCTATTAGCTCCTCTCACCACCTAAAAACAGTTATGGAAGTGTGAAGAAAGATTATAGAAGAGAAAGAAAATATCAAGAATATGTGACGAAGCTGATTTGTACCAGTGTTTTGTGATCCTCAATCTCAGCATCAGATGATACCTGCAACATATTTAAGTTGATTATTAGCTAAGATTGAGCTGATTAGAAGCAAGAACCAGCACTAGGTTGTATTGTACCTGAGCAAGACAGAAGAGTAGAAAGGCCAGGTAGAGAAGAAAGCGAGACGACATTCTGATTCTGCTTCAGAAATCAGAGACTCGGATGTTGTCCAGCGTTTGCTTTGCAGCAGATGGTGAACTCGGTACTCGGTTCAAGGGTTCTCAAGTGCCACTATTTTATAGGCGTCCCCCAAGCCCAAGGTATAAAGAGTTAAATTATGCATCTGCCTTAATTTTACACCCTAGTAAAGTTTTTGGATAATATTCGATGTAATTGAATTAGTTAAAATAATATTTTATAAAGCGATAAATTATAAGTTTAATTCACATTTTTTTTAATATTTTGATATATCAAAAAAAAGTTTTAAAAGTACATGTATTACAATTTATTGTGTATTAATAAAGGAAAAATATTCTTTTTATTTTGAAATAACTATTAATTTTTAAAATATATATTTATTTATAATTTTAAAAATATATTTATTATTATTATTATTCCATTTGTGTGTTTATTTTATTTATTTTATTATTTTCCTAAATCACTATATAAATTAATTTTTTAATTTAAAAAAGGAAAAATTCATAAATAACTTGGCTTGAATATACATTATTGGATAGGTCCAAACTACTAAATTGATTGATTAATGTTCTTGATTTATCGCTGACAACTTTGGACTGCTTCTTTTTGCTGTAGAGGTATTCCCTTCCTCTTCTAAACTCTTGAGACTTCAATTTGGAAATTAAAGGAATCGAGGTTATTAGGGATTAGAGTTATAAAAAAAATTAAATGTTCGTGAACTAAATCTCATTTAAATTCGTTTGTATCTGAATAAATTCATTCACTTAATATTCGATTTGAGTGTGAAGAAAATATGAAGCTCAATTGATAAATAAATAAATTCAAACGTTTGTGAATATATTATATATTTTTAAATTTTAATTTTGTTTATTTATATTTTATAATATTAAGATTTATATTAATTTTATATTAGGATGTTTGATTTTTTATGGAGTTTTTTAATTATTTTAAGAGAAAATTTTAATTATTTGATGGTATTTTATAATTATTAATTAATTTGAATTTTTTGTAATTTTGCTTTATGTTATGTTGTGTTGAAAATATTTTAATTTTAATTTTAATTTTGTCATTATAATGTATTAAAAATATTTAGATTTAATTTTTAATGAATTTTAAAATTATTATTTTTATAAATTATAAAATAAACAAACTTAAACAGTTTAAATTCAAATATTAATTAAAAATTTTAAATATAAATATAAATTAAATAATAATTAAATGTAAAATTAAAATTTTAATATATATTCAATTTACGTAAATTATATATATTAAAAAATTATATTTTATATAATAAAAATAATAAAATATAATTTTGTCCATATAAGAATTTCCCCGTTGATAGGGAAGAACCTTTCTTTCTTTTGCTTTATTGCCAATTTGCCACGGCATTGTGAGTCAGTGGGGAACAGACTGGGCACTGTCCTTTTCGTCATCTTTGCTACTGATTAGGGTAAGTGGACTCAATGCCCAATGCCTGTCCCTGAAATTCAGTGGAGCCAACTCTTTATTATAATGGACAAAAAATCTTACAGTCCTGATTCTCCTTCATGGGCTCAAATCGCCAGACGAGAAGAACTGAGTTTTTCCTATTTCACATCTAATGCCCATTACAAGATCTTTACATTATCTTTTCAAATTGTTTCACATAATTCTTTTTCTTCCTCCCTATGACAATTCTTGTTTAAAGAATTCTAACAGATCTAGAAAGGGATTCATTTTCATGCCAAAATAAGAAATAAACCATAACAACGCACTTCCAAAAGGCGTTTGTAAATTTTTTTAATTCTAAAAAAAAATCTTATAAAGCATAAATTACTAAATCTCATAAAAATAATTATAAATTAACATTTTTTTCTATATATATATATATATTTGCAAATATGAAAGCCTCCCTAATTGAATTCAAGAGGATTTGAGATCAAATTAAACTTCATACATCCTTTTGCTCTCCTTAATTGAATATTCAAGAAAAGGTTGTATGAATTTCCAAAACTGAAATAATTTGAATACCAGTGAATGCAGTGAGGAATATTGTACTCTACTAGTACCTAATATGTACTGTCAGTCATGACGATAACCAAACAGCAAAGAAGCCAGCTATTGTCTAGTTGGAAGGATCATTTGCACACGTTGTCAAATCTATTTATTCATGATAAAAATTAATTCGCATCACTTATAATTTTATTTGATTACAAAAAATATTTATTAATATACATATATAAATTAGAAATTCAAATGACTTTTTATTATATTTAAATTATAAATGAATTTTAACCATTTACATCTTGCGAAATTTTAATTGGAGGAACTTGTACCCTATGATCAGCCTCGAAGTCAGTGACCGTGCTGACTCTTCACTTTATTTATTTCTATCTTCTTAATTAATTATATAATTTATTGAGTGTACATTGAATAAAATCCGCTTTTATTTCTCTCTTATCTCCTAGCTAGAAGGATCCAGTGCATCGCATGATACAGGAAAACGCTTAATGGAGTAATGCTGAGTTGCTGCTCTCTCATTTCAAGCTGGAGGTTGTACCGCAGGACAAACTTTGTCACCTTCTCTGCAATAGATAATTGTGACTCGTGCCTATCCCACCAACCCCACTGCTGACACCAGTCGGTCCCCAAAACCAAGCATCGAACTGAGAGCTTCTGAGTTGTGACTTCCATCTTTTCTGGGCACAGATAACAAGCTTAATGATGCATTGCAGTCACTCGAATAACACTAGTACAAGTGAGTTGGTGTCGATCTAGAGTTCTGCCATAAGCATTTTCTACAGCGAAGTTCGTTGAAAAGTCATCAAGGGTGACAATATGACTCCTTAGCAAAGAAACCTAAACTAAATGTGTTTTTAATAAGATCATGTTCCTTATCAAGTTTAAGATTATCATCTGTTCACCCTCGTGATGCATCAACATAGGAGTAAACAATCTGAGTATATAATGCAGTGATAAAAATTTAATTTATAAATAATTATATCTCATAAAATCACAAATTCAATTCTTAACTTTATATTGTAAAGTCTATTCATAATCTCCTGATTTATATTCTCCCAAGATCCCAAGACAGGAATAGTAAAAATATTCATAATAAAATATTATCCAAAAATAAGAACAAACAAGAAATAAGGTCAGAGTATGCCGAAAGGACCACCATCTACGTGATGGCCATGGTATATTGCTGTATCCTTTATCCAACAAGACCATCCGTAGTAACCCCCCCCCTTCCTACTTGAAGGACCATTATCTAGGTTCACTGCATGCGGAACAAATCTCTTCCTCGAAGACAAAATCGGTACAATAGTTTTAAGGAAAAACCCGAAGCCCTTGGAGTGCCATACTTGACAATTCCATGTTCGGGAGTGGGGCTTAGTTGAATAAAGAAAGTTCAAGCTATAAGATAGTGAAATTGAAATGTATATTTTGTAGAACCTTCAAACATTTTCATCCAGGGTCATTGTACAAATGCATTGCCAGTGAGAATCAAGCCATTGGCAGTCTGCACAATCAGGGCAAAAAGAAACTAAAGGAATGCAGTCCCACGAAACAATAAAATTGTAGACAAATGGCTAAACTTAAACAGAATACTACGAAAGAATTGTGGTTAAGTACTTCATCCGACAAAATCTAGGATTTGTTAAGCAGGGAACATGACCACAAATTTTAGCCAAGAATTGCTATACTCAGTTTATTGTGTTCTTTTGATGCCAAAATTTCCCGTGTGCCCAAGTTCAATAGCTTTAAGTTCAATTACTATGTGAAGGAACATAGGATGGATTCTTTACTCATGATTGGTAGAAAGAATGATCCGCAAGGTGAGAAGCCTTCGTTTTTCCTGATATTAACAGTTAGATATACTTCTTCATTCCTTTGATGTTGACTAGAAGAAGATGGCAACTTCCTTCTCGTTCATCTCAAAGACATGATCTCTTGCATCTGTTAGTGCAGTCTGCATAATATTTACGTGTTACTTTAGATAAAGCATTTACTAAGAAACTTCAGAAGAAGCAGAGAAATGAAGTATGAGAAAAGGTCAAAATGAAAATGAAAGGTTGAACAGATGTTACCTGTCCCAGTTTGGTAAGGAAGTTGCTGGCAAGATTCAAAGATGTAAGTCTCACATCTTCATTTGCTTTAAGTGCTTGACCAATTGCAAAAGCACCTTCATCCTGTGCACATAATCGAAATTAAATAATGGACAGAAGTGTTTTGACATGTCAAAAACATTTCAAGGAGGAAACTTTCATACTCTGATTTCATTAAATCCCAAATTGAGTGATGTCAAAGCTTCATTAACCACCTTTAAGCTTCGAGCCAGGCAAATGGCACCCTATGAAAGACACATAGAAGTAAGCAAAGAACTTTTGTTGGCTTTCTCAATAAATATGTCTACCGGTACTGAGGAAAAAAATATCATCATCTCGAAGGAGAAACCTCGTCTCTAAGTCCGTTGGCTCGCAGATCTAGACTTGATATGGTACTATTGTACTTCAACATATCAGCTATATACTCTGCACCTTTGGCTCCAATCTGCAAGAAACTAACATGTAGTCAAAGATTGCAGTTAATAGGGCCGAAGGAGAAACAAGTATTCAAGTATTACCTGACACCAACCAAGCATGAGGTCTTTGATATTTCCATGAAATTTGAGAACCTCTGCTAATGCCTTTGCTCCATCGGGTCCAATAGGATTATAACCAATTTCCAACTGTGAGACAGAAAGATGTGAGAATCAACCTTTCCGTCGATCACTGCATTTTTTTTGGGAAGGAAAGAAAGAGAAGAGAAAAAAGAGAGAGAGGGGGGGCGCTTGCTATGGATGGGGGACTGACCGATGTAATGACAGAATTATCTTTCAAAACTTGTGCTATATCACTGACCCCCTTTGCATGAATGTCATTGCCTCCCTGTAAATATCCCCAAACCATTAGCCTTTGAAAAAGTTTCTCATCTATGTAAACATCTTAAATTGCAACTTACACTTCAAATAAAACTAGACAGAAGAAACAGTAGACTTACCAAATCTAAACCTGTTATTGAGCGGTTTTGCTTCAAAGCCTCTGCTATTTTTTCAGCTCCCTGATACATTGTAACATAGAAGGACTATTCAAACTAATTCATATCCAAATGAGAATAAACAAGACTTGCTAAATTGAAAAGAACACAAACTCCTATACAAAGAGAAAGTCAAAATATTTTTAGAAAAAAGGAGAGCAAAAAATTCATCTTAATCTTCTCTCACACAAACAGATATATGTAAATATGTATTTCATGCTCTGATCACCAAGGATAGCCTCCAACACGAGGGGGGGGCGGGGGGTACCTTTTCTGCAGAATATGTATGTATATGCATTTACAGCTTTAATTATGTGACAGTACTACGAAGCACATATTATTTTTCTTGGAGTAATATGTAAAGAAGAAACCACGGGAAAAAAGAAGAAGCTATTTTTGCTATTTTCTGCAAGTTCGTACATCATTTCCAAATAATTTGATTCAATTATGTATGGCATATTACACAAATGTACTCGCCAATAAGATCTCCATAACTTATACACTAATTTGATTTCCCAAATTGTACCGACTGGATATTTGTTGCCTCTCAGTTCCTATGCTCTACAGTAAAACTCAGGAATACAATGATTACCTCATCCCCAATGTCATTCATGTAAAGGCTTATCCATCTTAAGCTTTTGCTTCTCTTGATATACTCGGCAACATGAAAAACACCTCTTGAACTGATTGAATTGTTGCCAATATCTAGAGCTGCAAGTTTCCCTGGAGCACAATTATACTGTCAGTTTGACTGTGGAAGCAGATTCTTGAGCTTGGCAGGTGAAATGATTTGTTTAAAATAGAACCTTTATGTGAAGATAAACCAGATATCAGAGCACGAACTCCTTCATCACCTATGGAGTTTCCATGCAGGAAAAGGTCCTGAGCACACAAGTAGCTATTTATATTAGCATGAAACAGTGAACTATAGGTAACCAACAATAAAATTTCATATTTTTCATACACAATAGCTACATGAATATATTTTGCTTTTATGTTGGAGACTGGAAAATTGCATAGCCCTGTTTTCTAAAAGCCATTTGCTTGGGCAAATGTATGCTTTCAATATATTGCTGTAACATATTGGTTATTGCAAGTCATGAAAGTGGAAAGACACGTTAAATGCCAAATACATATGATCATGGGTTTTGTATGCATCAAAAAATCCATAAGCAAATCTCATTCCTAAAGCAACTACATTCCCAAATATAGTGACAAGTCAATGAACCTGTTTGCTTTGCTGCTTTTTTAAAACTGCACACACACACACACACACACACACACACACATATTAAATCTGTCTACTTAATGGAACTTTTAAATATTTTAGACATTTTGAAGAGAATGTAAAATGCATGTGTATCAATTATTGACAGGACAAAGATTCCATCCTGCAGAAAAAGACACTGTCAACTCTGGCAACCAGTCCATAAATGGTAACTGACACAGCATAACTAATGCAAAATTTAATTAACTGGAGCATTACTGGATCCAACTTGAACTTGCCCCTCAAAGGTGATATATAGCATGACATGGACTTAATATGATAACACTTTAATCTCCGTAAAAATAAAAAATAAGCAAAATAAGCGAAATAAATTGGACATGTACCCTGACAGATTTGTTCCCCTCCAACCCTTTTCCGAGAGCAGCAGCCCCCAAAGCACCACAGTAATTGCCACTTGAACAAAAATACCACAATAAGAAAATATTCAGGAGAAAAATAAGAAATTAATATGCTAAGGGCAGTATATTTAGTTTAGAACACAAATGTGTCAAACCAGATGGTCACAGAGTTTGTCCATGAACACATCTTATCTTCCTTTTACATGTACTAGAGCACAGATTGCCAGCCGTACAGGTAGAATTCTCACCAGACCACCCCTCCAACCACAAAACCAAAGAAAAAAAAATAAAAAGACAACAGCTTTCACTTACTTGAGATAAAGGGTTTGAATACTTTTATTCTCAAGAAGTGCTTCAGCAAGCCCTGAAAATCCCTACCTCCATTCCCAGAATACACAAGAGCAGATATAGTCAGCAGGCTTCAACAATTTTATTAAACCTGACAAAATGAAATGAAATAAATAACTTAATTCCATACAGAATAATCAATCAAATTGTTGTTCAGTTCAAGAACACGCAAAGTTGAATTTTTCTTTAACATCTCAGCAATAGCTTTCGCTCCCTGCAAAGTCAAGTGACCTCAAGCTTCAGCAAACTAACTCATATTCCCTCTTAGATATTTGTATAAGAAAGCATGTCTTTTATTTCATAAAATACTACTTCAATGCTAAGGAAAGCCAACCTCATCACCCAATCCAGAGCTGTTCAACTGGAGCTTCTGAATACCAGCATTTTCCACAAGAATATCACTTAGAAGCTGAAAACAAGAAGATTCAATGTTACAAAATCAAACAAAAATTTGAGATATAATATCGCAAACAAAAGGAAATTTTGTTTTACATGTGACCAATGTTTTTTTTAAGCTGTGAAAGTAACGTCTCCTGGAGTCTATAAATATCAACTACCCATACCAAACAAATTTTTTTCTTTTTTTGATGAATAAAGATACTTGGGTATGAATATGATATACTTGTCTGAAATTCACTTAGGAGATCAAAGAATAAAGATTACAATGTTATGAAATATATAGACTTCTAATGCCTTCTTGCAAGACAAATTACCTCCAAAAAGTGGAAATCAATTTTAAATGTCAATACTACAAATTATTCCTTTATAGCAGCACCATTCCTTCTATCCATATAGTTGCAAGGAGAAGGAGATAACTAAAACTTCATAAGAAATACAATCCAATCTATCTATCTTACGGATGTCTGAACATCAATCTTTACCTTAGCTCCTTCATCTCCAATAGTATTTCCTGAAAGGTTTAGAGTCTTTAGGGCAACATTTGATTGCAACACACCATCAAAGGCTTTTAATCCTTCTGAAGTTATTCCATTAGCAGCAAAATTAACTTCCTCTGCGGTCTGAAAGACAAAATTAACAAACATCAGTGGTATCAGTAAAGAAACCAAATCAATATGCTTCCAGCATCACTGGATTGTCATTTTGCTCCACTCATATTACTTAGCAGGTTTCCATATCAAGGCTCAATCCAATTATTATACCTGATTGTAGGCCAAGCCCTCAGCAAGGAAAAAAAGCCCTTCATCTCCAAAATTACGGCCTGTCAAACCCTTATGAAAGAGTCAAACCAAGAATTTTGGACAAGATTTAGGTTTATATAGAAAGTAAGTCTACCTTAGCACAAACATTTGTTATCTTTTCTGTCTCAGATGAAGAAATTTTAGTCCAAACCAAATAGTAAATGCAAATAATTTAGCATGTCTAATGCAAATAAGTGCTCATGCTATTGATTTTAGAAATAAAGTTTCCTCACAACTCATAGGTGCATTAACTAAATTGCATTGACAACATATCATACAAATTTAATACAGAATTCCAAGATACATTACAAGCAGCACCATATAAAACAATGATGCATGCAATGTTTCAGTTTACTTTTGGATTACCTGACATGTCGACGCTTCTGAATGATCGAAGTTCTCTGGCAAAGTCATTGAGCCTCTGTCGGGACTCTCTTTCCACCTTTGCACCAAATGCAGATAGCAGATTGGTCCCAGGAGCAAAGGACCATTTAACTCCCTGAGTAGATTTGCTTTCCTCAGATGAGGACTTCACTTGTTTCGGCACAAGAATTTTTTCTACCAATTTCCATAGAACTGTCAACTAAAAATATAGATTAGTAAATGGTTCGTGAATCTTCTTTTTCCTTCCCAATTTAATGTGACAGTATGTGGAGATAGTTAGCAGACAAATTGGGAAAAAGACAAAAAATACCTTGTACCCCCTTCCCCAGCCAAAGAAAAGAAAATAATAAAATAAAGAATAAAGAAAAAGGTGTAGCAGTGAAAAGAAATAAACAATGAAAAGGAGGAAAACACAGTGGCTACCCTGAGTGCCTGGAATGTGACAATAAGGCTAGTATGTAGGGATGCAAAGAAGCAAGCCTTCTCTCAGACAGATATCAAACGATCTCTGTCTCAGTATTACTAAATTAAAACAAAGAAGAAACAGAACATTATGAGCAAAGATAACTTCACATAGTAGGTGACAGAATACGTTGGCTACTATAATAGTGAGGGAAAGTGCAATTAAAGAATGTAATTATTTTAGGTTGCCATCAAACATCATTCTCCTTAATTGATGTTTAACTTGATGGTAAATGAGAAATAAATGTTAACATTGCAGCTTGAAGGCTGTTAGCAATCCTTCCATGTGGAGAGTCCTCTTATGGGTTTTAACCAGAATGAAAAAGTTACCAGACTCCTGATTAATTCCTTACGTCTGTGGGAAAGTCCAGACATCTAATGCATAACATACTCAAATTACAGCACAAGTTTGAATAGAAGTGACAAAATGACAATTGATGGCTTGTCCATATGCGAAATTCAAGTGTCTAATAAAGATCCATATTTATTTGGCCGTTTCCAAGAAATCGACAAACAAAAGTTTCGAGCATTCTAAAATGTGAGCGGTTAAAACCTAAACAAGTGATAGGTTAAAAGGAAAATATTACTGTTGGTGGAAGCTTGGTAGTAAGTAGGCACTGTCTATCCAAAAAGGTAATATATGAATAGGCCATTTCTCATTCAATGCGCCAAACACATTGAAAACTCCCTACAATAGGCACAAAGTAAACTACCTGAAAGCAGTTCTCACCAATGCAACAAAATCCTTGGAAGTCTCCTAAATGATTTCCTAATGCAATAAAGAGTCGGAAAAGAAATATCAAGTCATGATGTCTAGCATTTGTATCCAAAAGAATAAGGAGAGTGGGAAGGCAACTAAGTCCACAAGGCAACATAAGATCTTTACCAAATCTTGGCACATATCACAGGCCATAGAGATAAGAGCTATGGCATTCCATGTGAGTAAAAAATTCAAGAAACATGGGGATGAAATTCAAACTCGATAGTATAGTACAAACAGGAATGACTGGTAGAAAATCGGTATCTGCCTTCGAACTATGCAATTATGTGTCGAATTTACTTCAATCTTGCCAAAGTCTGATTCACAATAATTCAACAGTTAGACTAGCTCCAAGACCAACCGGTGTTCTGGACAACATAAATGACAGCCATAAGACATATTACAAAAGCCAACTGGTCCCTCCCTTTACAATTCACACAAGCATAGCCAAAGTTTCAAACTTTGAAACAAGGAGCTATATAAACTCAATATGCACCAGTTATTGTGAAACCAGATTGCAATTGACACCATACAGATGATTGGAGAATTCATGCGTAATATCTGCTTTCAATTGTTATTTATTTCCTCAGTTAAGACAACAATGTTTCTACATTAACCTTCATTACAGTTAAAAGCAAATGCATCTCTCTTCATCCACATTACAAAACAAAAACAAATTCTACTCAATTTAAAACATAAATAATAACAATCAATCAAGATTCATCACACCAGAAACCAAAATGCTGAAGAAAGAAAAGGCATACCAAATGTGACAACAACAAATGCACTGGCTGGAAGAAGGAAAGAAGCAATTTCTTTAACGGGTGCCGCTGGCCCTTGGGCTTGAGATTCTTGATAAACTCTCCTAGAACTCGCAGCCGACCTCCTCCTGACTCCCCCGCTAGATGGAGAAGCCGCAGCTGTTGTCAAGTATCTCAATCGCAAACATTTCTTTGTCAATTTTGGACGAAGCGGAACGGGCCGAAACAGTCCGCCAAGTGTACAAAAGCGCGACGAGCTAGAAAACTGCTGGCCTCGCAAGGTTTGATTTCTCCTATGCTTCCCAAAGGTCATCTGAAACTCATTACAAATAAAAATAAATAAATAAATAAGCTCTCCAGCAGCAAACAAAAACAGCCACGGCTGTATGGTAGAAAACTGATATACCTGAGGATGAGAACACAGGGAAAGTGCAGAAGTAGAGCCCATAGATGTGCGTATACTTGGGGTGGGAGAAGGAGGAGGAGGAGGAGGAGAGGAGGAG
Source organism: Voacanga thouarsii (assembly GCA_026120185.1). NCBI lineage: Eukaryota > Viridiplantae > Streptophyta > Magnoliopsida > Gentianales > Apocynaceae > Voacanga > Voacanga thouarsii. The sequence goes on along the minus strand of JANUWF010003367.1, from coordinate 2,462,893 downwards.
TTGCAGGGCTGCAGCTGGGGAGGGGATAGAACGGCGAGGAGCAGCAGTAGTAGGATGATGTTAGATTTCGAGAAGGCCTCCACAGGAAACAAGGCTCTCGAGAATTTTTATTGATTTTATTTTTTTTTTAATTTGCTAATTTGGATTTTGGATATGGGCTATAGACTTAAGACGGTTCGGATCCCCGTCCCCTTTCTCCTTCTTCAATTCTCCTTTTTACTTTCTTCTCCCCCTTATTAAATCCTTACATATTTATTTTGTTAAAAAAATAAAAAAATACATAGCACTTTTATAAGAGAATAAGGAGAGGGTAGAGGGAAAAAACAAAAAGATAGGAGACATTAAAGACTTAAAAAAAATTTCCAAGTTTGTCAGGTTAGCGTATTATTTATTTTTTATGTACTTTTATTTTTTCAATCAAAATATCTCTGTATATCCTTTTTTAAGAAACAAAAAAAAAATTATTTGTTAAAATCTGCTAGTTTTTTTCACTTCCTTTAAATTTTACTCTTTATATATACTAGGTTGGTGCTCGTACGTTGCACAGGATAGTTTTAGTAATTTTTCAATTTTCTTATATTAAAAAATAATTCAGATAAGAAGATAATTTTAATATTTAAAAGAATAAAAAATTCAGATAACTCTGATTTTAAAAAAATAATTTAAATAACAATGATATTTAAAAAAAAGTCCTTTAAATTTTTGGAAGGATGAAATGTATAAATATAGAATAATACTTTTAGAGTTCCTAAAAAATGAAAAATTAAAAATTTTGAGAGTAAGGTGAGTCTGAATATGGATAATTGAAGCTGCATCATATGTAAAATGGTGGAAATGGAAAAGTTTGAGCATGCAGAAAGCATTTAGGATTCCTTAATGTGATGGATTTTTTTTTTTTAATATGAAGAGAATATATTTATTAGGAATTTAAATAGAGAAAGTAAATCATAGTTAAACAAAAAAACAAAAAATCAAAAACTTCTTAATTAAATTTTCTTTGATTTTAAAAACGATTCTTAGTGTTAATGAGATGGCTATGAAATGAGGTGGTTTTTTTGTCCCATAAAAATAGTTCCAATGAGGTGGTTTTTTAACCATCAATGTGTGATAATTTAATTAAATATTTAAAATACGTAATTAATTAATTATATTTTTTTATTAAATACATTTGATGATAAATAATAATTAATTAAAATGTGATTAATAAAATATTTTTATTATCAATTAATTATTTAAATATATACTAATTTTTAAATAAATTTTAAGTGAAATACTCATCTAATGATTAATATTATTTTATATTTAATACATATTATCATAAAATAACATGTAAAAATAAATTATAATTAATTTAAATTTTATATTCATACTTAAAATTTTAAAATTCAAAATTCAGTGATTAAATATTTATATAAAGTTAGAGATAAAGTTAAAGTAAATATAAAATGTATATAAAGATTTTATTAATTATATAAATTTTAAATTCATTTATTCATGCATTACATTCATTTCAATTTAGTTGGAGAGAAGAAGTCTCAAAAATCTGATAATTATCTGAATTCAATGAATTCAGATAACCTAATATTAAAAAAAAAAACCCTTAAAATTTCTTTACCAATAAAAAAAAACTCTTAAAAAAAATTAAATTCACAGAGGTGTCAGTGCAGGAGAGTGCCAGGTGTCATAATAGGAGGCTTCCGCAACTCCTATTATATATATATATATATATATATATATATATATATATATATATATATTGTTATGGTATCATGTTATTTTTTTTTTTTCAAAAAAATCTTTGTTCTCTTTCCTTTTACCTTTTTTTTTTCTTTTTACATTATCAAAATGTCTCTATTTTCTTTAAAGAAATAAAGAACTCTTTTAGTCAGAATATGTTACCCCCTCCATTTCAAAATAGTTGTTTATAAAGCCTTTTACACACATATTAACGGTATTGAAAATAATACAATAATTTAGATAAAGTTCATATTATATCCATATTAAAAACATTATAGCTATTGATTAGTGAAAATTCCCAAGAAGTAAGAAGAAAGAAGAGTTTTGAAAAGTTGTGTAGTTGACTTGAAATAATTAGGCGTACAATAAGAAAAAACTAATCATTAGTTTTAAAAATATATACATAAATAAGTATTTTGAAACAAAACAAAAAAGTTTCATGAATAAGTATTTTGAAACCAATGGATAGAGTAATACTTTTTACTTTCCTCAAATGTCACTTGGTAGTTATTTTAATCTATTCTTTAAGTTATCTTTGTAAAAATGAAAGGTATTATCTGTAAAATGGAGAATAAGGTTAGAGGAAAAATGATCCCACCCCATCATAGCTTTCTTGTTGAAAAAAATAAATGAAAAAAAAAAGATAAGATAGCTGCAAAACAACTATAGGGGAAGGGAAAAGGGAGGAGGGAGGGATGTGGCTGTGGATTCAAAGCAGACCATAGAATGGAAGGATAAGATAGATTTGCTTCTTGAATGAGGAACTAGTGGACCTCAATCCAAGAAAAGACCAATGGGATGGGCTTCTTCATTTTCTATTTATGGATCCCAAAACCAAGAAGCTCAATTTGTGACTCATGGACCTTATGTCCAAGAAAAATATACAAGTTGGGCTCTGGATTTGAAAGTTATGGGCCTTATTTTTGTTAAAAAAAGAAAAGTGATTGACCTTGAGTTCAAGAAAAGAAACCCATATGTGCTATGAATTGTTGAGGTCTCTTTACATTTTTTTTTCAAAGGAAAAAGTCTACAAAGGTTGTTTCTTTGCCAATTTAAAAACAGAGAAAATAAAAAGTGTTCCAAGTCTTTGGGTTGACAAGAGCTATTTTATTTGCTTGGTCTTGCAAACTATGACCTCTAGTTTCTTTTTACAATATTAAAGAAAATATAAAAGGATTATTTCCCAAAAAAAAAAAAGAAGATAAAAGATAGACAAGCTAAAGGTTGCCACATGAATCAGGTAGGCTAGAAGTTTTGTGAATAGGAAATATAGCCTCCATCTTGCTTTCATTATTTATATATTGTGTTGAATTTAAATATATTTTACTTGATAATGTCAAGTACAACTCCATTCTAAATGTATAGATTCTAATAATTTACTTACATCATATTGTATCTTTTATTTACTAATGTATAATATTAAATTATTTTTAAATATAAGAAAGAATCAAACTCATTACGTGATAAAAGTATTTATAATTAATTGAGTTACTATCACTTATTATATTCCTAATAATTTATTAATAATATATTTTTAAGGTATATTTGGATTGCACTTTCATCTCAATCTAAAATTTATTTTAATTTAAAATAATTTTTATTTTTAAAAAATTATCATATACTTACAATATATTATATTATCTTTTTTATTTTACTTTGAATTCTATATAACTTTATATACATATAATAATTTTTTATTATATTTAAACAAATTTATTGCAATCTAATCTTTGTTTAAAAATAATTAAAACCATATGCTTAAACTTAAAGCATCACATGAATAGTCGCCAATTCAGTGATAAGTTACCCGTACGACTTTCATGTACCGAGAGAAATGAAAGTCAACCTTGCAATGATCGGACGTCTACTGTATTCTTGTTTACGTTGATTTTTTCTTCTATGATTAGCATGGAATGTTACGTGTCTGATTGTTTCCGCTATTAACGTCAACGCAGGAATGGTTCCAAAGTAGTACAATCTCTCCAAGATCGTACGTACGGTAATAGTAAGGACAACAACCTCAAGGGCGTAGCAAGCTTCTATATAAATCTATTACTTGTAATGTCATTTCCAGGGAAGCAACAGCTAAAAGTATAGCAACATCCAACCTCTGCTAGCTAAACCAGGCATTTTCAAGAATGGCTTCCGGGTTCTACTCTGCCGGGGTTGCTGCATTTCTAGCCATTTCGGTGGCTTCTGTTGTAGTTGCAGCTCATGAGGGACATGATCACAGTCACATGGCTCCTGCTCCTGCACCTTCCAGTGGTGCATTCTACTCTTTCCCGTCGGCAATGGTTGTTGTCTTTGCTTTGGTTGCTTCTTCTGCTGTAGTCATCAGGGGAAGGATTTGAAATCCTTCGTTGTGTATTGGTTTACCCTCTTTCCTGCGGCTGCCTGTATCGGCTGTTTGATCAATTGTTAATGTTACTGCTTTGATCATGTCATATTTCATTTGCTGTATGTTGATCAGTGTATCCTTTTGTAACACATACATTGAAATGATCTTGAAATAATATGGTCTTTTGACACTTTTACACTTCAGTTTTCCACCTTCATATAGTATAAATAATTGTTTAATAAAAGCCATACTGTAATGATACAGTTGCGAAAGATCGGATTTAGATGGGCTCCCATTCGGATGTTGACACCAAAATTGTTATCCGAGTAGCATTACAAGGCCTTCTAGCAAAACCTTTGTCTTCTTGCAACACTTTTGATTGTCGATACATGTTTCACTTATAGACACACATTATTACATCTTCCTAGTTTACAAGTCGTAGATATTAATGTATATGTAAAAAAATAATAAATAATCTTTGATATAAAGAATTACCCCACCCTCCCAACAAAAACAATATTATATGAAATCCCTCGATGGGGGAGCTTTGAACCAAACATTTCATCGGAAACAACAGGGAGAACTGAAAGCCTCAATACAAATATAACGGAAACAAGAATGCAATCATGCAAGGTTGTAATGGATGTAATGGCCAGAGCCATCTTCAAGATTAAGTAGGTAAGAAAACCAAGTGGTAAAAGCCTGCAGAAATCTATATAGAAAGCATAGCACCACCAAGTGCCAATATAAATCCTTGGGATACTCGGTAAAGAAAAGAATCTCATACTTTGGCTGTATAAGAATGACGTAAGTTTGCAGCACATGGGTTGGTATGTAAAGGAATTTGTACAAGAAGGGCCTTTGCTTTCGATGTTCGTCCAATGTCCTTCTGTGGCCGTGCTTCACTTCCAACATCTTCAGGATATGCCTCATCCTTTTATCCAAGCAGACAACGTATATGGATAAAGGAGAATTTCTAACGATAAGCAGAGCAAGTTCTAGACGTACTCAGGAGGTAAGAATGGGCAAATGTGGCATGTATTGCTGCACCGCTGGGAAATATATCTTCATCAATAGTGTAGTATGGATTGTGTGGCGGATAAACAGACCCAATCTTCTTGTTTCTTATTCCTAGGAGGAGGAAGGTTCCAGGTACCTTATCCAAGTAAAATGCAAAATCCTCACTCCCCATGAAGGTAGGAGCTAATTTCATGTTTTCTTCCCCTAGAATCACACCGGAGACTTGTCGCACATGCTCATATATTTTGTTATCATTTACTGTAGGGGGTATCGTTGGATGCTCTTTGCCATCAAAATCTATCTCAACTGAGCACCGATGTACGGCTGCTTGCCCTTTTATAACCTGGCATGTGGAGGAAAGTGATGAGATAAAAAGAGGAGGACACATTGAGTAATTATAAGTAATCATCATTTTCTTTAATCAAAATTTTCAGAATTTCATTGGACTATGGAGAGGCATGAGTGGAGCCCCAAAGGTGGAGGTTTATGAAAGAAAATCACATAACATAGGCATTGTTGTATTGGTTCTTGTTGCAATAGTATGTTATAGTTACCTCTTCAATTCTTTTTCTAAGAGCACAGAAGCTCTTCCTGCTGAATGCCCTATACGTACCAGCAATGGTAGCAGAGTCTGGAATAACATTGCATGCTGTTCCAGCTTGGACCATAGCAACAGACACCACCTGAAATTGCCAGCCCTTGTAAGCTGAAATAAGACATTTAAAATGACTATTGAACTCCTCAAGGCAGCTTGTCACTCTTCAGCTAAAAGAGATTTACCATCAGCTGCCTCTGAATCTTTTTAAAACTTAAAGGTACCTCATACCTGTGAATCTAAAGGGTCTGTTTCTCTTGAGATGATATTCTGCAAGCTGATGATGGAAGCTGAAGCTGCCAAAATCGGATCGATTGTTTCTTGTGGTGCAGCTGCGTGACCTCCCTTCCCCTTGATTATTGCTTTGAAGCTCCCACATCCTGCCAGAAACTCTCCAGGACGTGATGCAGCAACACCACTAGGATATTTATGGACAACATGCAGTCCAAATATGGCACTAATATTCTCAAGTATCCCTTCTTCTATCATGTCTTTTGCACCTTCACCTCGTTCCTCAGCAGGTTGAAATATTAGAATAACAGTCCCCTGCATCAATAGCTTCAGAATTTAGATATTTGGAAATTTGGGGTGGGGGGGTGCGTTTTGGAATCCTCACTACCCTTGCCTCTTTAATCAAATTGTAAGTACCTGTAAGCTCCTTTGCAGTTGGTGCAGTATCCTTGCAGCACCAAGAAGCATTGTGACATGTGCATCATGACCACAGGCATGCATCTTGCCATCTACCTGGCTCTTGTATTCCAATTCCGTCATTTCCTGCACAAGGACAGTATGGTGTTTGCAGCCGGCAACTTGCAGCATAAGCAGCTCTCAATACCACTAACAGATGATATGATGATAGTTCAAAAGAAACATCATGTCCTTGACTAATATGTATTGGCAACTCTCAATCATGCCTACATTTCCATTTACAATTTTCTGTTCCTAGACTTTATTGACTTGAGAAATGTCAAAAAGAAATTAGACTCGAATTAAGCCAAGCTATCAAGAATGGTCAACAGAAGCAACCTTAGCTGGAAGAAATGCCACAATACTATTTGCTGCATTTAGAAACTCTGTAGCCTTCTCCATGCTAAGAAAGTAGTAATAAACTTCTTGTTTCCGGTGGCTTTCTCTCATTAAGTTCTCTATTTCCTAGAAACCTTTCCACTTCATGCACAACTTCAGTTACATATTTTCTTCTTTCTTAATAGGTGCTTTTGAACATTGACTTTCTAATTCTACATCTTTATTCACATCGTGTTTCAGTTAAGATCGATCAATTGCACTTTTCAGATAGAAAATATTGCATACAGATTTTTCTTTCCCATTCCCTTACCATTCGTCTTAAAGCTCAACCAACTTTACACTGAAACTTCTAGCATCCTAAATTTGCATTCTTTTTTTTTTTGCAAGCGGAATAAAATCTACTGTATTACACTATTCAAATGAAATTTCAATTGTGAATCTTAGGCGCTTCCTTTAGGGATTAATTCCCCACCAGAAAGTCAACAGTCACCACTGTTGAGTGTTGAGTGCTCAAAGGAATAGCATGCACATATACAGATGATTTTGAGGAAAACAAAGATTAACAATATTAACAGTAGCCCAAATGCCCAAGAACATAATATTTCCTTTAATGGTAAACAGAACAGTTTTTTTTTTTTTTCTTTTGCCAAGATGAACTCAGAAAAAATAGCATATTCTCGAAGTACCTTTGAAGGAAAGCAAGACCAGTTAATCAAGAATCAGACACAGTGATTACTGAGAGAGGAAAGTTTCTTTCCACTAACCTGAATAGGTAAAGCATCCATATCTGCCCTCAGAGCAACAAATGGCGGAGCACCAGTCCCAATGGTGGCTACTACACCTGTCTGCGCTACCGGCCACCAGTACTTTATATCCATTTGGTCAAGCTCACGCCTGATCAGAGCACTGGTTGCCACTTCTTCATAACCAAGTTCTGGGTTCATGTGGATTTCTCTCCTTATCTTCTTCATCCATCTCACTGTCTCCGGATCATTAGCCAAGCTAATTACATAGTCCTTAAGCGAAGAATTGTAATCAGCTAAAAATGAATTCAAGCTGCAATTTTCTTGAAAAACTGACTGCAAGCATAAGCAGAGTGTCTTGGCACTAGGCAGAGTTAACAGGATCAGTAGTAGAAGAAATTTCATTTCTGTGAAGGTGGAAGAAACATATAAACGATGGTGGCTACTACTAGACAAACCTATCTCCAAGAAATGGCCAATAAATCATCCGGAACCTATTGGAAGGTGACTAAAAAGGTCTCGGGATTTTCATATCCATTGCTGAAGCTACTCTTCTCCAATCACTCACTGGTTAAAAAGGGTGGGACGAAGATAAACTGTCATTTTCTTGAAAATTAGGATTTCATACTTTGTGGTTGCTGTATTTATGTATGGGGCAGAAGGGGACAGCAGTGATAAATATACATACGTGGTTGAAACTTTGAGAGGAGAAACCAAGCGATTGAACCAACATGTTTGGGTGGTGCCAAAGTTAGCTGCTTAAACTACTTGCATGGGCAACATTTTCTCATCTACAATGATTTGTCATTTAGTGAAAAAAAATGTATTAATTATTATTTTTAATTATACTTTTATAATTTATTATTTAATTAAATCGTAAATTAATTAAATTTTAATTTTAAAACTAAATCTATAATTTTCAATAAAAATAATTTAATATTTTTCTTAAAATTTTCTAAATTTATGTAAATTCTTTAAAAAAGTTTCTATTTGAAAATGAAAGATTAAAATTGTAAGTGATAATAAAATTTTTTCAATTTTAATTTAAAATAATATTAATTTAAATAATTTTTATTTAACAAAAATTATTATATTTTTATTAATAATTCAATTTTATATTTAATAATATTTTATTAAATTTTAATAAATTTATCTCAATTTTATTCTTATTCAATTAGAGCCTAAAACTACAGAGATTGTAACGTATACGGCTGTCTTTTTAACAAAAAGTCTCTTTACTCATTATATATAGCACTATTTTATAGGCAAATGATAAAAGAATTGAATGGTCAGGTGGCTGGATCTTCAGTCCAATCACAAAGCTTTCGATGCATATGACTTTCTCTCTCATTAAAAATTGTTACCATTGATATTTGGATCATGAAGTGGCTCAGGCTGATGTCATCAATAAAAGACTTGTGAGTTCATTATTGGTTAATTTGCTAGAAACGTCAGAGGGCAATTAGCCATAGCCAAAACGTGCAAAATATGGCCCAGTAGTTTGGTCCTTGTCAATTGTCTTCATTGGAGGCTCAGTACATTGCCGTCATTCTTTTGACTTCAATAATGCTGGCTGCTTGGGTTCTTTTACTATTTAATTCAATAATGAGGCTCAGTATATGATTTAATTCTTATTGATATCTACATTCAAATAATATCTTAATAATTAAATATTTAATTTATAATTTAAAATTTATATATATATAAATTATAATTGATTCGTTATTATTAAATTCTTTGATGTTGATGAGTATTTGAATATTTAACAAAGTGCAAAAAGACCTTTTCGCAACCTTATACAAACTCCCTTTAATTATATGGAGCTTCTCGTTCGTTTGGATTATTGATTTTGATTCGAACATCATAAATAGGTCAATTTTTGAATTAGACATGTTTTTGAGTTCCTTAAAATTATCAATGCGAAAAATAATGTATGTGATGATAAAATGTCAGAAACAAAAATCTTTGAGTATGCAAGATCAACCCAACCTGATTGGGTCAAAATAAACCGAGATCAATACATTCAGCCTCATCTTGGCTTCGAATAGGTGTGCTGGCACGAGTAAGGCAAGGTGGCAGCTATGTTGGGCTATAATATTTGGTTCAATCTACTCATATTTTATTTGTTAATTATTTTTAATTAAATAAAAAGAAAGTGTTAGTGACACATTCGCTATTTTTATCTTCAAATTTTTATATTCATTAACGAACATATCATACTGTTGACGTCAACTTTGCCGAGCCGACGCAACGGTTACTTCGAGTCGATGCCAATTTGATAAATGGGGACGAGCCGATAAAGTCAACCTTTCAAATAGCCGATAGCCATGGTCAACATCGACACCACGAGGCCGATAAGAAGGAAAAATAGATTCCCGATCTTTCAGTTCAAGAATTCTGCACGATCATTGAGGGTACTCTTTGGTCGAAAGTAACTCCACGTTCTGTTAGTGGCTCGTTCGCAGCAAATATAAAATGAGGAGCATCGCCTAGAATCAAGGACAAGAAATCAACTCATCAATCGGCAGAATTCAATTTCATTTTCTTTTTCCTCATCATCATTTTCAACTTTCTAGTCTAGAATTTTAATTATTTACAGCTTTCTTACTGCTTTGTTCTAGCTTCTCTTTACTAGCATTGTTTACAGTTTTTTCTTACAATTTCTGTTCGTATTTTCAATATTAGCACTTGTTCAGTACTTCCCGTTAAGCCGATTAATACAAATATCATTCTATTCTTCGAGAAAAGTCCTTCCGTTTAGCTTTCTCAGCTGACCTTCTTGAGCCCTTTTTATAGTAAGCTCAAGGAACCCGGTCCCTGATTCAAAAAGATCTGATACCATTTTCTATTGCACCATATCGGATCATTTGTGTTTGTCGGAGACGAAGCCGATTCCCGTTTGCATCGGCTCCCTATTTTGACAACAATACAGATTGGCACGCCCAGTGGGATTAGAGGTTAGTAGTCGCATGCTATTGTGGTAGGGCGAACAATGGCCAATAATTCACAGCAGCCATAGGCACTGGAGACATCCGAGCGACCCCCAGTCCGTACTCTCCGGGGAGTCTTTGACCCCTCGGTTACAACTATCAGTGGTACTCAGGGTACTCCTGTAGAGCTAGGGCATCGGTCCTCGCCCCCACTACCAGTGTCTCAGTCGAGGTCCACCTCGCTAACTACCATTCGACATACTATGGAGCAGTGTACTGGTGAGCTCTTACAGGGGCTTATTCCACAATTTGCTACTATTTTCCGACCTTTGCTTCAGAATGAGCTTCAACAATTTGCGCAGAAGCAAAATATGCAAACTTTCACTCAGCCGTTGGGGTACCCTGTACCAGGGACTGGCATGGCACCTGCATATACCGTGTCATCGGCTGATGTTGCACCTTCTTATGGCTCAGTACATCTCTTGCGAAGAGAAATGTCCTTCCCGGCTATTGGGGGCATCAAGCTCCAGGAATAGTGACTCAAAACACGTTCCCAGCAGAAGTGTTACCAGGCAGGAGCCCGGGCCCAACAGTAGGGTTACCAGCGACTTATGAAGCAGCTCCCACCTATGTTAGGGGGAACATGCCACCTTTCGGGGGGCAACCACATTACTCTGCTCCATACTCTCCTCTATACCCGTCAGTCATAGCGACTAACCCAGGGCAAGGGATCGGAAGCACTGAGCCCTCCACAGGGCAGGGTCCCCGACCTGTCATGCAAAGCCCCTCACCTCAGTTTCAACAGCCGTCTCAGCCGGTGGATATGGTAACAGAAACATTACGACGGCAGACACGGGATCGGCTCATATACCAAAAGCCTTACCCTGAGTGGGTGGATTCCATGGCAGTGCTCCCTCGAGGTTACAAGCTGCCAGAGTTTTCAACATTTTCCGGTGAAGACAATAAGTCCACCATAGAGCATATTGGAAGATTTACAACACAATGTGGTGAATTGGGAAACAACGACTGGCATAAGTTACAACTGTTCTCATTATCATTGACCGGGGCAGCATTCATATGGTATGCCAATCTAGTACCTAACTCCGTGTACTCATGGCCTGACATGGAAAGAATGTTTCACCAACGTTTCTTTAAACCGGTACTGGAGGTCTCCATTGCAGACCTTTTGGCCATAAAGCAAAAGGGATTAGAAGATGTGGCGGATTTTATTGAGCGTTTCCGGCAAACTAAGTCCAAATGTACAACCCAGTTGCCTGAAACAGAATGTGCATGAATTGCTATTAGTAGGATGCATCCGCAGCTCAAAGAACGACTCATTCTCCAAGACTTCTCGGATTTTATCCCGGCTGTTGTCCCACGCTATCAGAATAGAAGAAATGATCAAGGAGAAAGAGAAGCGACGTTCCGTCAAGTTCTCTCAGGGCCAGACAATGATATCCGTCATAGAGGATATTGCTGTGAAAGACGAAAAGCAGGCTGTAGAGGTGATGGCGGCAGAATTGGTAAAAGGCGCATCTTATACGTGTCCTCACTTGAAACCTGACAAGGGAAAGGAGGAAGTGGCCACATCAGGAACCACTTATTCTTTTGACATTTCAAAAGCTGAACAAATATTCGATTAACTGGTGGCAGATAAGCAGATTCGTTTGGCTTATGGACACAAGATTCCCAATCTGGAAGAATTGAAAGGAAAAAGGTACTGTAAGTGGCATAACTCTTTCTCTCATAGCATTAATGGTTGCATTATCTTCAGGAACATCATTCAGAAGGCTATCCAGGATAGAAGACTAAAGTTTGCAGATAAAAAGGAAGAGACTTTAGTAGACACAAATCCCTTTCCGTTAGCCAATACACACATGCTGCAAACAGTGTGTAGAAAATAGGAAGAACATACAGGGAACAACAAGCATGGGGAAACAGGGGAAGCGTTCCAAAGACTGGATGGTAAACCGTCAGTTTTTACCTGTTTATCTCCTCCCTCTTTGGCAGCACATTTCCATGGCAAAGAAAGGAAGCTAACAGTGCAGGTACCCCAAAAGGAAACATTTTTGCCTGGCCTCTATTCCCGACCAACAAAGACCCAAAAGATGAGAGAGCAGCGGAAGCGGGCGCAAAAAAGGCAGCTGGTGGATGCTTGGGTTGAGGAATAACTAGGCCCAGAAAATGGCCAAAATATACTCAGCATCTTACTATCAAGCTTCCGAGCTACTTCTCGTCAGAAGTTAATGGAAGAGGATTTTCATACTGAAGAAAGAGCCGCAGTGGAGCTGGTAGATGTTCAGATTCCCCCAGAGGGGATGCTTTTTCCCATTCCAACAGCCCAAAATGCTAACCATCTCAGGCCCTTGTACATCAAAGCACATGTTGATGGCAAACCGCTTACTCGAGTTTTTTGTTGATGGTGGAGCTGTGTTAAATGTAATTCCTTTCTCTACCTTGAAATGACTAGGAAAGGATAGGTTGGATTTGTCCCCTACCGATGTACAGATGGTTAACTTCACTGGTAGTTGCGGCAGAGGGCGTGATCACTTGTGAAGTCACAATCGGGTCCAAAACTAGTAAGACGGTCTTTTTTATAATTGAGGCAAAGCCCGCTTATTCCGTTTTATTGGGCAGGGATTGGATTCATACAAACCGTTGTGTACCGTCTACTTTACACCAGATGATGTTGATCTGGGATGGAGAGCAGGTGGAGCAAATCCTAGCCGATCCTAATCCGTTTTCAGCCGAAATCCACATGAACGAGGCGTTATTTTATCATCCGACATTTGACCCAAGCCAATATGCTAAGCTGACGATGGCCCATAACTTGATCACTACTGAGGAACCAGGCGGCTTACGACCGGAAGATCTAGAAGTCCGACGAGCTCCTGGCCTCGTTGCTCAAGATCCGTTAATAGAAGTAGATATAGGATAAGCGGGGGAAAACAGAACAGCCAAGGTGAGTTTACACTTAATTATTGAGCAAAGGGATAAGATAACCTGTCTAATCCGCAGGTACAAAGACTGCTTTGCATGGGACTATTATGAGATGCCAAGATTGGACCGAAGCATTGTGGAACATCACTTACCTATGAAAGAAGGCTTTAAATCCCATAAACAACCAGCGAGACATTTTAACCCTGCATTTCTACCTAGGATCAAGGAGGAGGTGGAAAGGTTACTTCGGTGCGGATTTAACCGTACGTGCCGATATGCAAAATGGATATCTAACATCGTGCCGGTCATTAAGAAGAACGGTCAGCTGCATGTTTGCATAGATTTTAGAAATGTGAACTTGGCCACTCCGAAGGATGAGTATGTCATGCCGATGGCCGACATGTTAGTAGATTCTGCTGCGGGTAACCAGTTTCTAAGTTTTATGGATGGTTATTCAGGATATAACCAGATATTCATAGCCGAAGAGGATACACACAAAACGGCGTTCCGCTGCCCAGGGTCTATCGGCTTGTTTGAATGGGTGGTCATGCCATTCGGTTTGAAGAACGCTAGGGCCACTTTCAACGGGCCATGAACCTCATCTTTCATGACCTTATCGGCAGCACCATGGAGGTCTACATAGACGACTTAGTCGTGAAATCCCCTATGTTCCTACAACATCTAGTTGACTTGGAGCAAGCCTTCCTCCGGATGCGTTGGCACCATTTGAAGATCAATTCGGCTAAGTGTGCTTTTGGAGTTACGGCTGGAAATTTCCTTGGGTTTTTAGTGCACTTGAGAGGGATTGAGATCGATCAGAATAAGGCCCGAGATATTCTACAAGTGAGGCCGCCTCAAACAAAGAAATAGCTACAAAGTTTCCTGGGGAAGATAAATTTTTTACAGCGGTTTTTGACACACGCTGCAGGAAAACAAAAGGTATTTGCTCCGTTGTTACGATTAAAGTCGTCTCAGGAATTTATCTGGCAGCTTGAGCATCAGGTAGCGTTGGATCAAATAAAGGTGGCTTTATCACATCCACCGGTGTTAACACCTCCACATAACCGGTCGCCCATGAAGTTATATATCTCAGTTGCAGAAGAGTCCATCGGCAGTTTACTGGCTCAGGATGACCCGCAAGGAATAGAAAGAGCAGTATACTATCTTAGCCGTAATCTATCGGATGCAGAGACCAGGTATACCCCTATTGAAAAGTTATGCTTATCTCTTCACTATGCACGCACAAAGTTAGAGCATTAGTTGTTATTTAGGGAGGTACATATCCTATGCAAGGTAGATTTAATCAAACTTTTGTTGAACCGCCCTTTACTAAATGGGCGACTGATGAAATGGGCAGTCAAATTACATGCTTTTTCTCTAATGTATGTGCCACTGAGGGCAGTAAAAGGACATGTTGTTTCAGACTTTTTAGTTGAGCATCCTTCACTGGAGATACCGCCAACAGATGGGAACAAGCCACAGAGGTACGTTTCTTTGAAACCATGGGTTTTACAATTTGATGGCTCGAGTACCTAACGGAAGGCTTGTATTGGTCTAGTTCTTGAGTCTCCAAATGGACAGCAGGGCAAAGTTCACTTTGAGTTAAAGAAGGGGACAACTAATAACCAGGCAGAGTATGACGCCATTTTGTTAGGATTACGGATTCTGAAAGCGCTGGAGGCTTGAGTAGTCAGAATTGTAGGAGATTCTCAAGTGGTTATCCGACAAGTAGTAGGAGATTATAAATGCACTAACCCATTGCTATTGGGTAAGTTGCAGGAGGTAAAAAGGACTACTGCAGCAGTTCCAAGAGGTCGTTCTAGCCCACGTCCCCAAGACAGAAAATCGAAGTGCTAACGATCTAGCTCAACTAGCTTCGGGTTTTAGGAAAGCAATGATGTGCTAACAGATAGCGGAGACAGAGCATCAAGAAGATTGGCGACAGGAGATCGTTGACTATTTAAGAAACCCGACTAGGCAAGCATCTCGAGAGGTGAAACGAAAGGCCCTCAGCTTTACAGTAATAGGTAATGATTTGTTCCGATGGAGTCACTCTGGAATTCTGTTAAAGTGTCTTTCCAAGGAAGAAGCCTTACGGGCAATGGCGGAGGTACACGAAGGCTTATGTGAAGCATATCAAGCAGGCCCAAAACTAAAATGGACACTTCAACGTCATGGTTTCTTTTGGCCGTCAATGACTATAGATTGTAATGCTTATGCGATTGGCTGTAAGGCTTGCCAAAAGCATGGCCCTTTAGTGCACACGCCTTCCATGGAATTACACCCGATTATTAAACCATGGCCTTTCCGTGGATGGTCCCTGCACATTATCGGAAAAATCTATCCACCTTCAGCAAAAAGGCATTCATTCATATTAGTGGCAACAGATTACTTCACCAAGTGGGTGGAGGCTCAACCACTGACCAACGTGACACAAATAGCGGTTGTCAACTTTCTCCGACAAAACATTCTATTCCGTTTTGGAATCCCAGAAACAATAACAACGGATCAAGGTACGGTGTTTACGGGGAACCAGGTACGTAATTTCCTAACACAGTTTAGAGTTAAGTTACTTCACTCTTCTCCTTATTATGCACAGGCTAACGGACAAGCAGAGGCAACAAACAAAACCCTAATCGGCATGATCCGTAAGGCAGTAGAAGATAATCCAAGAAAATGGCATGAGATGTTGCAAGAAGTCTTGTGGGCCCATCGGAATGCTGCTAAAACTGCAACTGGCTTTACTTTGTTTAAACTAACTTATGGGCAGGACGTTGTGTTGCCTGTTGAGATATCATTGCAGTCAGCGTGGACAGCCTACCAGCATGGTCTAACGGCTGAAGATTACCAGACAGCTTTGGCTCTGAGTCTAGACCAAGTTCAGATAGACCGGTGGATTGCCTTGGAGAATATAAAGCAACACAAGGAGAAGGTGGCAAGGGCTTATAATCGGAAAGTCTGTGAAAGAAGCTTTCAGGAAGGATATATGGTATGGAAGACTATTCTCCCCATTGCACCAAAAGATCCGAAGTATGGCAAATGGTCCGCGTCATGGGAAGGTCCATTCCTAGTAACACAAGTCTTTGATGGAGGAGCTTACCGTCTAACGACACCCGATGGAAAGGAAGCTGGTAAGGCAATTAACGGTAAGTTCTTGAAACGCTACTATCCAGCGTTCTAGGAAGGGACTAGCGAAAAAAAAAAAAAGAGCATCTTGTTGAGCAGAAAATTTGGTTTTCATATATTGAGCTGATCACAAAAGATCGACAAGATAGTCATAGATGTCAGTACAAAAGAAATCAGCTATCATCAGAAAGGACGTTAGGCAAAAGCATTGGCCGATAAGGAACAATCGCTAGCCGATTGGGGTCTTCCGATTCAGCGGGCGTTGGGTTGGCTGTGGCAGTTTCCATTGGCTGCGGATCCGGAACAGGGAGCTTTGTTCCAGTCACCTCAGCCTCAGTATCGATACCTCCCTCGGGGGGCAGGGCCATCTTGTCAGCATCTGTCTTCTGAGTCCCTGGTTCGGCCGACAAAATGACAACTTTTTCAGTTTGGGTACCGAAAGGACCGGCTTCGTCAGTAGCCGAAGGGTGTAAAGCCTTGTTCAGCTCGACGACTTCATCTCATCCAGCAAGGCGGTTGAGTTCGATAGTTCAGCATTAAGCAGTTCCTCTTCCGCCTCCAGCATTAGCCGTTCATCATGATGCTTAAGAAGGGAATCTTCAATGGTTTTGACCGTTTCCTAGAATCCTTTTTCTGATGCAAGTCGCTGCTCCAGGGCTCTTTTTTCAGAGGCAAGTTTTTTCTGGATTTCTGACAGTTGATGTTCGAGCCGCTCAATTTTCCCAATCCCCTCAGCAATGTCGGCTCGCAGATGCGAAAGATGATCCAAGGATTCCCGACAATCCCTCTTGGCAAATGCTGCATTCTCTCGATGAAATTTTAAAAGCTCTAACTGGTCATGAGCTTCATTTCGGTGGCGCTGCGTGTCAAAGAAGAAGCAATCGGTGAAGCGCATCTGCCCCAGGCACCCAATTGCCAAGTCCCAAAGCATGGGGGGCATGTCTGGATCGATTGATTGCACAATTTGCAGAAGAGCGTGACTCACGTTTTCAAAGGTGGATCTCTCAGCAAGCAAGGGAGCCCCTAGGAGGCCATCAAGGAAGTCCAACGCCGAGGCCAGCGTCAGCATTGGCAGGGGAATATTAGCCTCTCCAGTTTCCTGGTTGGGAAGGGGTGGTGTTGTTTCAGTGACATCGGCCACTGATTGCTTTTTAGGCCTTAGCGGAACAGGAGGTGGACTTTTTGGAGTCGGTAACTCAGCCGATGGAAGGTCTGTCACTAATGAGGGAGCCGACGCACTAGCCGTTAGAAGAGGAGCCGTAGCCTCCACCATGGAGGTATCTGCCATCGGAGGGACAGCTCTTTTAGCTGCCTTTTCAGCTAAAGAGCGGAGCGGAATATCTTTCTCCGAGCCAGAAGAAGTGTTGATGATTACAGGACGACCTATCATTTGTTTGCGCCTCTGTAGAAAAGGATTGTGCTAATAGTTAGGCAAACAATTTCTGAACATTAGGGAAGCCAAAAGGGAGGAAAAGAAGAATCGACAAATATAAATCTTGGAAACGGGAGGAGTCAGTATGTCATGTCTCCTTTTGGATCGACGGAGTAGGGTCGGAACCTTGATCTCTTCTTCCTCCTCCTCCGGGACAACAGGAGCAGCAGTAGTGGTTTTCTGCACCAAGGGAGTGTGTAAGGTCGACATTATTACAGAACTTACAGGGCGTTTTACCTATTTTCCTTTCTTAGCAGATGAAGGTGGTTCAGGCAGAGAGGTGGCCAGCCCAGGAATTCGTAGAAGTCAGATGCCTATAGGGGCAGAAAATAGGGCCCCACTCAGTAGCCTCCACCATAAATCAAAACTTGGAGAAGTTTCCAACACCACCTGGAAGGGTTTAAACTCAAAGGACCTTAGAATGGCCTGAGTGCGTTCGGCTAAAGTGTGTACGTCTTCAGCCGATAACACCGGTTTTACAGAAAAAGAGGAAACATGCCCTGGATCTGCGGGAATGTCCTGTATCAGCCCTAATTGGCGGGAGAAGCAATGAGGGTTGTACTGCTCACAGGAGGTCTTAGCGCTCCGAGCTCCAGGCTTGACCCCCAGAAGAATTTCCCGAGGGCACAGAATTCGGGCCCATAGAGTTTCTTGTGTGGCCTCGGGGCTTTTCGACAGGTTTTTCAACCAAAGGGGGCCCTCTTGGCGAGCAGCATATGGGAAGAAAATGGCGCTATGGAAGTCTCGACATCGGTAGAGGTATGAGACGATAGTTTCGGCAGAAGCAGAATTTATGGGGACCCGACGGAACCGATAGCCGGTCGCCTATTCAGAAGAGTCTGCTTGGGTGCCTGCAAGTCGGCTAACGCCAAAGTTGGGCAAGTATTGATACAGCCAGAGTTGGACAATCCAGAACGGGCCCCCTAGGTTGGTCCGATCCTCCCCGGCGGCAAGGGCAGCCATCAGTTGATTAATGGTACGGTAGACCAAGGCGAGGACCAGAGAGGTAAGGTCACATCGCCTCTTGCTCCTTAGGAGAGCTGATACATAGTATCGGTACTCGTTGATGATGCCGGCGGAATGGGAACAAATGACATACTTACACACCTAAAGCCATAGGAAGGCCGCCTGTTCTTGGTTTGAAGGAGTGTCCTCCACCCCTCGTTGAGCGCTGATGAAGTTGCCGTACGAAGAGGAGGCCTTGTCCAGACACGCCTCAATGGCTGGCAAATTTTCTTCGTCATGAAGCCTCGGAATCTCGGCGCCATCACATCGAAAGCCGAGGATGGTGCAAATGTCAAGAATGGTAGGAGAAAACATCCCGTGCGGGAAGATGAAGCCGTTGATCGCCGAAGACCAAAAGGGAAGAACGGCGGTGAACAAGTTGCGATCGAAAGCCATCTTAAAGTCAGTCATCATGATGGCGTCCGAAATTTCCCATTGCGCCCAGATAGCCCCAAATCGGGCGTGGCAACGGTCTTGCCATTCTCTATAATTCTTGAGTTTGCGGGGCCAATGGCGGAAAGAAGAGGGAAGATTAGCGGTTGTGAAAGTATCTCGTTGCAAAGGGAAAGTGAAATCAGCCAGCAAAACAAACCGCAGGTGTTTAGCGGTAATGTCTGCGGGCAAGAGGCGTGGGCCCAAGGCAAACAGTTTGGCATCGGCTAGGACCAAGCACAGAATGTTTTGATCGGTAGGGGTTGTCATCGCAATGTTATCTTTTTACCAAAAAGAGATTTACAGTTCATAGGAAATTTTGGCAGAAAGATAAGAGATCGATGAGTTACTAAAGCAGTAGAATTCTGAAGAAGGTGGAAGTAGTAGGAAGTAAGGAGTTTCGATTGGGGACCACTGCTATTTATAAGGAAATTTGAAATTGGGCCGTTCGCGGGTTATAAGGCCGAGGCATCGCAAATCTTCCATAACGTTCGAGATGTTTCGATTCTGTCAGAAAACGAACAGCTGCCATTAATAATTGTACGATTCTTATCGTTTCGATGACTCACGTCCGCTGAAACAACGGGACTCGGGGGGGCATGTGTTGACGTCAACTTTGCTGAGTCGACGCAACGGTTACTTCGAGCCGATGCCGATTTGATAAATGGGAACGAGCCGATAAAGTCAACCTTTCGAACAGCCGATAGCCATGGTCAACATCGGCACTGCGGGGCCGATAAGAAGGAAAAACAGATTCCCGATCTTTTAGTTCAAGAATTCTGCACGATCGTTGGGGGCACTCTTTGGTCGAAAGTAACTCCACATTCTGTTAGTGGCTCATTCGCAGCAAGTATAAAATGAGGAGCATCGCCTAGAATCAAGGACAAGAAATCAACTCATCAATCAGCAGAATTCAATTTCATTTTCTTTTTTCTCATCGTCATTTCCAACTTTCTAGTCTAGAATTTTAATTCTTTACAGCTTTCTTACTGCTTTGTTCTAGCTTCTCTTTACTAGCATTGTTTACAGTTTTTTCTTACAGTTTCTGTTCGTATTTTCAATATCGGCACTTGTTCTGTACTTCCCGTTAAGCCAATTAATACAAATATCATTCTATTCTCCGAGAAAAGTCCTTCCGCTTAGAGTTCTCAGCTAACATTCTTGAGCCCTTTCTATAGTAAGCTCAAAGAACCCAGTCTCTGATTCAAAAAGATCTGATACCATTTTCTATTGCACCATATCGGATCATTTGTGTTTGTCGGAGACAAAGCCGATTCCCGTTTGCATCGGCTCCCTATTTTGATAGCAACACATACTAATTGAATAACTAGCACAAGTACTGATCTCGTTAGAGTAATATCATCAAAAGTAAGTATAATCGTCGGAAGCCAGCAATACCAATCAAGATTCAAACTCATCTCAATATTTGTTAATTGATTTATTGAACAAAGCATCGTGGAATTTATTTCTCCTTCCGCCAATATGTCTATAAATAATGGCCAAAAATTTATTGGAAAGGAGAGAAAGCCGGGGATCAAAATTGATTTGGACCTTAGATTACGAGTTCGTTGCATGAGAAGTTATGTTTGTTGATTTCTACGGAAGCACAATGATTCTCTCTCGTCTCCCTGTAATCCCTCTCTTCCACTGTAGTATCAAGAAGTCACCAACCACAAAACTCTTCCTTTCTCCAGCAATAGTAATTCTACCAAAAGGCCCCAGAAAAGGCTGTACTTCAATTCTCGTCTTCATTATTGCCTCTTCTGAACACAGAAACCATGGATGCAATGGCTCTTTTTATCCCTCTTTTTCTATTACCATCGCTCACCCTGGCTTCTATTGCAGAACCCAACGGCTTGTCCAATGATTATTATAAGGAAACGTGCCCTCAATTCCAGAGCATTGTTCAAGAAATAATCACGGATAAGCAGCTTGAATTTCCCACCACGGCTGCTGGCACTCTCCGCGTCTTCTTCCATGACTGCGTGGTTGGAGGATGTGATGCATCCCTCCTTATAAGCTCCAACAGCTTTACCCAAGCTGAACGTGATGCTGATATCAACCTATCCCTTCCCGGTGATGCTTTCGACGTTCTTATACGTGCCAAAACGGCTATTGAGCTCCAATGTCCCGGCATTGTCTCCTGTGCTGATATTCTAGCTGAAGCTACCAGAGATTTGGTCACCATGGTTGGAGGTCCATTTTACAATCTCCAGCTAGGGCGAAAAGATAGCCTTGTTTCCCATTCTGTGGATGTAGAAGGCCATATTGCTAGGCCTAACATGTCAATGGATCAAATAATTGACCTGTTTAGCGCTAAAGGATTCAATACAAGAGAAATGGTGGCCTTGGTGGGCGCACATACAATTGGATTTTCTCATTGTTCTGAATTTAGCGACAGAATTTTCAATTTCAGTAAGACATCAGAGATTGATCCAACATTAAATGAAAAATATGCAGAAGGGTTAAGGAAGCTATGCGCAGACTACAAGAACAACAAGCACATGGCAGCATTCAACGATGTAATGACTCCAGGCAAGTTTGATAACATGTATTTCTTGAATCTGCAGAAAGGTTTAGGGCTACTGGCATCAGATCAAGTTATGGCAACAGATCCCAGAACAAAGCCATTTGTGGATCTTTATGCAGCAAATCAAACAGCATTCTTTGATGATTTTGCTCGTGCAATGGAGAAGGTCAGTGTCTATAACGTAAAGACTGGAACTGATGGAGAGGTTAGGCGTAGATGCGATTCCTTCAATGACGCTAATGCAAATAGCAAGAATGGTTCAGTTGTTTAGGTTGAGAATTAAGGTGATTGAAGAGAAGTGGCAATTCTGAGGGCACTGATGTAAAATGCCTTTGTGTTTTTTTTTTGTAATTGAAATATGATAACTAGGTACCTATTGTTTAATTAGTTGTACCATATTTTTTTGTATCACTTAGTTGCAAAAGTGGCAGAATGTTATTATTAGTCATGACATTAATGTTCTCCTGAAAATTTGTCTCTCCTGGAAAAGAAGAAAAGAAGGGAACGGTAGAAAAGTTTAACGTCGAAATATCTAACTTGTAATCTTGCTGTCCAAAATTCAATCCACATACCAGTAGGCGAAACAGAAGCCATTACCTCCTTCGGTTGATCTTGCTGTCCAAAGAAGCGCCAGAGATTGTCTGGTGATCCGTATGATTGAGATATCCCAGCTGCATCAGTTATATATAACCAGGAACTTCATGAGTAAGGATCTGAAAAGCATGCAGTTATTACAACCACAAAATGTTCAATAGATTTGCCGACAAGAATGATTACCCGCCTAGGCCTTAAAACTTGCAAAACTTTATAGTTAAACTTGAAAAACTTAAAGAATTATACTGGGAATACCGAACACAGGAAAAACTTTATAGTTATTAATCTCTAAGAACTAGAGAGCTATACAATATATTCTTCAAAATTTCGGCAGAACATAACTTCCAGACTCGATACACCAAGAACCCATTGCACAATTTACAAGGCCATGGTAAGACCATATTGCTAGAGAAGTCACTTCAAATATTTCAGTCTTGAACATTTACAGACAAAATTTGTGGGTCTAAATAACATGAAAAATGTACATCTAGCTGCAAGTGCATGATTTTCCTGAACAACATAATGCACGAAACAGAAAGCATGTCCCGCCTACAATCGCATCTTCGTATTCCTTTTTGCTTAATTGCAAGCAACTCCGGCCCAACATAGATGGTAGCAAGAAACTGCTAATGAATAAAACAATTTACAGGCAGGATGAATGTAATCCAAAAGGAAAGAATTACCAAAAAAAAAAAAGAAAAAAAATAAAATTTTACAATACAATGTGCGATGATGCTTCACAGTATCCACACATTTTCACCGGATGACAGCATCGAAACTGTCAATAACTGGATTGAACCTGGCGCATGGACTTTTTTGCGCACTTGAATCAATAATGGAAGCTGAAGAAGTCTGAGCACCGAAAATAGATTTGATGTCAGGTGTAACCAGGCGAAAGTCTCCATTTTGCTTGACAGACTACAAGGACCAATAAAATTTAAGGGTTAAACAATTAGACAGAAGAGCAACAAGATTAAACAGATAAGGTGGGTATAGCATTATGTGCTCACCCTAGCAAGCCTTCCTTTTGTCCACCTTTAAGTGAATATTATACCATTTTTTCTTCTTTGATCGGTCTCTTGTAGGCTTCTTATCTCTTACTTCTCCATCTTCACTGGTTTCCTTGGATACACTTCTATTCTTGCTTCGACTACTACCACTGCGCTTCATTGGAGGTGCAGTTGTGTAAGATGCATGTATTTCATTTCTGTGCTTGAGAAGCTCATCGATCTGTTATCAACAATGAAGACAATCCAACGAAAATTAAGATCATTTAGACATGAAACGGGCGGGTGGGAAGGGGGAATGTACTCTTATAAATGTGCTTAAGTGCTCATCTTGAGACTCCGAAACTCACCGTTTGCATTTCTTGTGCATATCTACCAGTCATCTCTGTAAATTGTGCCAGAACCTGTTAACAAACCACAAGGAAACTAAAACAAACAGACCAATTTGTGGAAACAGTGGATAAAATATGTATCGGAATCCTACCTCCCGATATTCTGATTCAAATTTGGAGAGTTCAACCCTTTTAGACAAAATTTGAGCTTCCACAGCCCTAAGATTTTCCTTCTCCTCTGTGAAAGGTGCAGCACAAAGAGCTTCAATGGTGTAGTTTGCACTTTTGAAGAAGTTATCACCTACAGAATGAGCCAGTAATCCAATGGGAAGGGACAATGAGATCCACACTTGCATATGTGGGTATTCTTACTATTATATGGACAACTTACAAGTGAAAGACAGTACCGTAAACAGCAAATACATGGGTCCCAGCTTTTAATTCAGTTACTTCACACAGTTGAAATCCATCCAGTTTCTTGAAAAAAGCAGTGTCTGGATCCTTTACAGCCGCCATCTGAATTGACAAGAAAGAAACCAGACAACATCTTTAATTAACGACTAGGACTTCATGAGTGAGAAAAAGGGGCATAACCATATTTTGCTTACTGAGTTATGTGAGTGATCCATGCGATAAACGGGGAACCCAAGAAAAAACATCCCAGCCGATGTGACCTTTCCCATTTTGGAGCTATCCTCCTGCATAGATGTTTTAAAAGAACAAAATTAGAGGACGAAGTTTAACTCTAGAAAAGGAAGTTGAAGAGGAAACAGCCAATGCATGCAAAAATGCATGCTACAACACATAAAATGGCAATAATTTGGAATCACACAGATATTGAAGCTAATTGTCATTCGAAGGGACCATGCTTCAGCATTGCAACAGCCTCATGCACTCTTGAATGTAAAAAAATCCAAGAGGAAAGGGAAGTTAACAAATTGAGTAGCTGGATTAAATGGATGATCAGGGAACATCGAATGCCTTTTAAAAAGTGCTACAAGAAGTGTTTGGCAAGATTTCAAAAATGTCCCTTACATCAGTTATATTATAGCACAAAGCAGTGTTCGATGAAGCCCAAACTTGGAACTTTTCAATTTGAGAAGCATTTACAAATGCCACGACACTTCCAAACAACTTCTTAATAACTCCATTTACAGGGCTTGTGCCTCGTGACAAACACAGCAACAGATGGTCCAGTAGGGACAATCTCAACACCATAAAACTAAAATGATAGTCATTTCCTTTTTATTTTTTATTTTTATTTTCCTTCTTTTCTAAGACTTCACCAAATGTTGAAGTTCCCTTGCCCACACAAGGTGCAGCAAAAGAATCCCAAACTAACTCCTTAATAAGATTCCCATTATCCAAAGAAAGATCCAAATTTTTGTTTCAGTCTGCTTGCTGTGGACTTTCTTATTTGCCTCTACTGTTCCTTTTTTTTGTGTGGGTGGGGGTGGTTGCTGTTGGTTTTTTTTTTTTTTTTGGGGGGGGGGGGCAGGGGGTGAATAAAAATAGAAAAAGAGAAACAGACAAGTAAAACTTCACCTGTAGGGCAAGGCTCAATCCCCCATCTTCTTCCTGATCGAAGTACAATAGCTGCACAGACCCAAAAAACTACCGGTTAGACTAGCGGAACATCTAAATCTGCAAAAACAGTCCCCCCCATTTTCTTCCTGATCAATCCAACTTTTCTTGATGAGGACCCAAAAGGACTGATTGATTGATCAAAAGATCAAAATAAGACAAATTAAAATATGAAAATGCTGGACTCTACCAAAGTATTGCACAGCTCAAACCAGAAGTCAAATATGATCCATGAAAAATAAATGTTTCTAGTCTGATACTGTAATCCGTCAATAAAGAAAAACTCAAAACAAGCAAAATAACAAATATTCAGAGAAACAACATAACCTGAAGTCTAACGTGCCATATGATAATAGTGCCTTTTCTATTTTGGGGGGAAAATTATATAAGATCTTTTGGATTACTGTCTGTATTCATAATTTAACTGCTCTGGATGATGAGATGCATAAAGAGAAACGAGTTTTAGAATAATTAGACGAGAAAGATCAATTCTTACCATATTGTAAAGAAGACTATAGATGCAGTAAATGCGGTAATCATTATTTTAAAAATTTTCAAACAGGCTCTACCAACTGGGAATTATCTATAGCCAGTTTCTATAGGCAACACATCCTTCTTTATCACCAATATTTTGTTAGGAAGGTTTTCAATGTAGCTTGTATCCAAAGATCCTAGAGCTAGGTTTCTAGTGTTTAGCAGGGTTTCGCTCTCTCTCTCTTGCTGTTAATTTACTCAAGGGATCAAGTATCAATTACAAAATCCAAACGGCAAACTTGTATTAACCAAAATGGGATCTTTGTATTAACCAAAAGCAGAGCATGCAATTACAGCCATGGGATAAACTAAATCATCCCATTATCTTCCAGATCAACTGGATTATCTATTACATTCATATTCCACTCAAACCCTCGCTCCATTTCTTCCGGGGGAATTATGACTAATTCCCAAGTCAGTCTCAAATGTTTCACCCTCTGCAGTTTTACTTCTACCATGTTGGTAGCCAACACAATCGGCTCCGGTGCCACAGCCCCACCATAATCTCCCAGAACACATACTTCCTCTTGTCTACCTGATGCAAAAAACAAAAGGATGCAAGAATTGGAAAGTTCTAAGTCAAGCAATGATTCTACAATCCAGCTTTAACCTTGGAAATTCTGGCTTATGAGTTTATATCTGGGAATATTTAGTTTTGTTTAGTTTAATTAAGTTTATGAGTCTTTTAGGGATCTAAGGTGTTTAAGTAATTTTATAGTTTGTGACAGTTTCCTAAGAGTGAAGTTTCCTAAGAGTTTTAATTTCTATTCTAGTTAGAATTCCAAAGTTGATTGGTTAAGACGCCTATTGTCATAGTTATGTTTTTTAGAAACTTAAGAGTCTTCGTCCTATTTAGCTTAGAATTTTGGGTCTATAAATAGAGAAGTTCTCTATTACTAATGTATGCCAATATTTTCGTTATTCAATTAATAAGAGTCTAAAGAATGTTCTCTGTATTCTTGTTGTGTGATGCAATCAAAGCCTAAGGTGCAATGCCTAAGGTCCAAGGTGTGACTCCTAGGGTTTATCCTTCCCTCTTGGTGTGACACTAAGAGTTTTCTTCCTTATTCTCTTATTTTTATTCTTGATTTGCACTATTAGACAAATTTCCTGCATTTAATTGATATTTTTAGCCTGGTTTTCCTACATAAGCCTTAACCGATCCCAGGGCATACTCGTGGGGCAGCTTTAATGAGTTTGTCCTGCATCACTACCTCATTTCCAAGTTCCCTCAGCATGTTAATATCCACCCACTCAGCGCAGGTGGAACTACCCAGAAAACTCTTCTGCTGGGTTGGCTTCACCACTCGCCTCCAGACCTCCAAGCTCTTCATGCAGTCCCTCACTTCTTATACACTTATGCATATGGTATGGCCAACCATACATTATGTTTTCTCTAAATTTTGGATAATATACAGGAAATGCCACACACTAAAAGTGAAGATAACTAGTGGTGTATTCCAACACTTCAATAATCCTTTCTGAAGTTCCTAATCCAGAAATACAAAAATGCACCTCCATATGCAGAGTGTTAAAACCAATAATCAACATACCTTGAACTTGCTTTTATCTGATGAATGTACTCTGCAGACAAATCCTGCCTGTGCTTCTTTCTCTGTTAATGTAACTTTGTAGAAGTGGGCGCATTGCTTTTCAACCTGCTAACAGGAGAAAAATGGTTTGAAGGGGTCATATCTATCATATCTAAGTCAAGTGTGGGAACTAGGAACCAAACCTTTCTACACAACGGTTGTCCAAGAGAAAGAGGACGGATGGGTACTACACCATGTAATGCTTCCTCCAATACAGTGGCTGAAACTGTGGTCTTAATCGGGACACCAAGTTTGCTGATTACATAGTAGAATTGACAATAACAAAATATTACTTTTATGGCATAGAATCATAGAAAGGTTATGGTTTTATAACCTCAAAATGAACAAGATAGAG
Organism: Voacanga thouarsii; assembly: GCA_026120185.1. Lineage (NCBI taxonomy): Eukaryota > Viridiplantae > Streptophyta > Magnoliopsida > Gentianales > Apocynaceae > Voacanga > Voacanga thouarsii. The sequence continues at coordinate 2,435,041 of JANUWF010003367.1, read as the reverse complement.
AATAGAATGATATGAAAGGTATTAACCTGAAAAGTGCAGCAAACATGGTATTTACAGCTCCCAAACTTGAAAGATCAAGCTCCAACTCCTGGCTTTCCGATTCAACGGCCTAACCAAAAAAGTCAGTAAGTCATATATCTCTATACTGACCCCAAATGGTACATTATATATAAGTCAGGTTACCCAGAAATTGAGCACCTCAAACCCAGCTGCGTCATATTGGCGCCGTTTGTCTGGATCAGACAAGATGTTGTATGAAAAAGTCACCTCCTGGAACATATCTGCTGCTTCTGGGTCATTTGCATTCTTGTCTGGATGATACCTACCATTTCATAAGTTCAGCATCACCACAAATCAACAAATATACCTCCTCACACAATGTATGTGCTGTAGCATGCATGTGTATGATAGCACATTCATTTGAGAAGAATATCTTTTTGAATACAATGCCCAAATGTATGACATGTCATTTTCCTTTGTGTGCATAGAGTTGAAGAGTAAAAACATTAATCCTCCAAGTTAACTAGTACTGTTAGAGACCTATATCATATACTCTAGAAAATGTTATGATGTGTTAACCGAAGAGGACAAATGTGGTTGTAGATTTGGGGCGTGGCTCAAGTGAGAAAAAATTATAGGATCAATTCATGTTTTACTACTTTTCATTTGCAAATAGTTTATAAAATGAAGAATGAAAAGTTAGTATCAGAGATAAGAAGTCTGAGTAAATAAGGAAAAAAGAAAAACAACAGTTTCAACCAAACTCTTGCCCTCATCGTTAACAGACAAAGACATACTGTTGCAACTCCATCATGATTCTACTTCAGCAAACTGAAATGTCCTCCTATATATAATCCATATACATGAACTAATATTTAAAAAAAAGAAAAAAAGGAAAACTAAAATCCACCAACACATTGCATTATTCTTCTCTCTCCTAAATTCATCGCCATCGAAAATGATATAGGAAATTTTCAAAAAAACCCAACATCCATTTAGAAATCCAATTTTTTAAATTCCTTGAAATCTCTATCAGCAACCCTGAAACTACCTAAAGTATCAAATCCAAAATTTATTGAAATTTTGTATCAGGAAAATTCAAGAATTTAGAACTAGTAAAATTCTAAAACACCCATCTACTCTAAACTCTTCTAAGTATCCGTAAACATAATCTACGCCAATGCAAATCACACACATCCTATCTACAACTCTATTCTCACCAATGCAAAAAAATATCCAATCTTTACAGCTAGTCCACTCAATGCCACAAAAAACGAAAACAAAAACAAGACTGAAGGTAACTACGCTCGAGAGAATTGGCAAATTAAAAACCAAAAAAACCATCATTTCAAACTCTAGGCCATTATAACTCAATCAACAACAAATTAACGTACTTTAGAGCCAATTTCCTATAAGCACTCTTGATTTCTTGATCTGTGGAGTTTCTATGCACCGCTAAAACCTCATATGGGTCTCTCCTCAGCTGCTTTGTTTGGTCTGCTTTCTCCGATTTCCATTTATGTCCCGGCATTCCGCTACCCTTGCAGAGAACAAAATATAAAAGAAAGAAAAAACAGCAAAAGATACAAAAAACGGAAGATTTTATTCACAAACAGATGGATTTTTGAACGGATTTTACAACTTTCACATTACACTTAAAATTCCCGAAAAATTACGAGATTTTCCGGGAAAACAATAGCATATTTGGACACAACAACGAAGCAAATTTCTGGAAAACCCTAACAATGGCTTCCAAGCTGGAGCTTTCAGAGAAAGAAGAGAGAGATTTGTTTGTTTATGTTTAACAGAGAGAAAATGGAGGGGAAATTAGGTGTCAATTTTTTTCCATTATTCATTATATATATATATATATATATCAGCTGATGTCTTTAAATTTTCAAAACTGAGAGGAGGTTAATATCATCTAATGTACGCCGGGGTGCGTACTGCGCACCACATAGAATTGTGACTCAGAATTTGAATGTGGCACGTGCTAATCTCTTGCAGGTGATAGTAGCCGCTTCGTTACCAGGCGGGGTGCATACTGCGCACCCGGTGCATCCATCCGTGAGGGCCAGATTTATAATTTTGAAGAATATAGGGGAGAGTAGTTCAAAATTTTGAAAAAAAAGGGTGAATTGGGATTTGGGATCATATATTCATCAGATTCTCAGCCATGATTAATGGGGGAAAGGAAAAACAATGAGATTGCAATCAATGAGGTGGGAGTGACATATGAATAAGAAACTTGACCTAAAACACACTTATGAGATTATGATGGATTTCAATTCTTTGTTTTCTGCTTGGTTTATAATTTACTCATCAATAATAGCACCCCTACATATAATTGTTTTCTTCTTCTTGAAATTTTCTTATGTTTGATTCAAACCAATTTCTGGCAGATGAAAACTTCTTTTGTACCAACAACATATATTTTTTTTAGTTTTAGATATTAAAAGCAAGACGAAGATAATAATATACACTTGTCAGATTTGTATATATTCATTAATAAAAAAATTACATGTTGCTGTTATAATGTATCACTTAACAAAAATTGCATATTCAATTACATCTTTCCTTTCCCCTTTCCCTTAGTATGTCAAATAAAAACATGTTTAATTATGATCTTTCTAAACTATAAATTAGGTATGTAGCCACACAGTTATAAGTTCAAGGACCAATTGCATACTATTTACTTATTGTTTTCTCCACTTCCATTGTAATATTCTTATATATCAAATGAGTGTCTGTTTTTCTATTTTTTAATCGTCTCAAAATCAATATGTAATTTTTAAAAATAAATATTTCTATCTTGTGTTATCTCAAGTTTTAAGCTTGCACCCCTAACATGCTTAAGAATGGTTCTACCTACAAATAGGTTTAGACATTCAATTTTATACAGAATGTATAATGTAGAGTTATCTAATATATAAATAGTCAAAAGTGATTTAAAAATACAGAAATTTTTGTATCTTTTATCTTTCACTCGTCCAATTTTATTAGTAAAATAAAGTATAATTTTACTATTAGACCTACTGTCAAATAAATAAATAAAAATTCCTCAAAAGAAAAAAATATGAAAAAAGAAACCCTCAAAATCGAGTTATACTGCCAAAGGAAATGTGAGATGAACATATTCCTTATATCTTGCTTTTCTTTATTCTCCAAATTCATGGTTTAGTACTGTCTCACAATTTGATAACAAATTCCTACTTGTCCTTAACTAAAAAGTAGAATATGTGATATGCATTTGTCAAACCTTGGTTTGGTTTTGTAATAATTGTTGTTTCTAAAGATTAGCATTGAGTCAATTTCATTATGGTTGATGAAGTACTTGGCCTGTGACTAGCTGCTAAATGAGGTATGCCTCCAACTACCAAAAGGGGAAATGGAAATAGACAAAAATAAACAATTAGATATTTATTAACTACCACTGCTTGTCAACCACTCTATTATACCTAGATACATGATTTTACTCAAAATAAATAGTTTATAAACAGAATAAAATATCATGCTAACAAATACATAAATAAATAATAAATGGTTAGTAATATTCACCTTGTCTACTTATTAATAATAACAACAACAATAATTATAGTGTCTAGTAATTAACTAATACAGAATTTGATTTAATTCCTAAATTGAACAAAATAATGTTACTCATTTTTAATTACCTTAGTAAGTAATTTATACCATATTAGATATTTATCAATTCTCTAACATTTTTTTCAAGTTTAAAATTAACTACGAACAATTCAAATGAAGCAACGCGTTTTTTTTTTTTTGGGCCCACTAAAGTAAGTAATAATAAGGAGTATTTTATTTTGAAAAATATCTACACCATTACATGTCAAGGAGAGAAGGGAAAAAATGCACCTATACTCTTAGTAAATATTAAATTAAAAATCTCTCTAAAATGTATTTTATTAATTTATCGATTTTAGCTCTATGTAATAGTAAATTTTGTTGCCATGAATTATTATCACAATTTAAATGTTATTTTCCTCTTCTTGGTTGAAGAAAATGACTAGCTTTTTTAGGCACAAATATAATAAAAAGATTTTGATTAAGGGAATGTCTTGAAAAAAGTTCTACAAAATCTAAAGATGTAAAAGACACACCACACAAAGTTCTTAGTACAAACAGACAAACAAATACAATAAAAAGTTGATAATGTTTCAAAATTTCATGCATCATATAAAATAGTAAAGATGAATATTCCTAAAATTCGTGGCATTGTTGGGCTCTAAAGTTGTCTGCAATAAGCAAAGCAATGCAAAGCAAAGTTTGGTAGTATTTTGAAAGGTTAAACCAAGTAGACATAATCTTTGTGCATTTGATAATGATGACAAAGGAAGAGACAATCAAATAGTAATAATGTACCTAAAAGTATATTAGTAAGGAATTGTCTTCATCTGCAACTTGATTATTGGATCACTTTGGGGAAGAAGAAACGATACGAAATGTCATCCCTAAGGCTAAATTCTTCACGGGATTGTACTTAAATGTATTAATTTATTACATTTCATAATCTTAGTATAACAATGAAAAAGAAAAGTGGAATTAAGAAGATATTTTTCTTTTGTTGTTGTCCAAGAAAAATATAATTTTCTCTCGATGGCCATTTTGTTTGTTTTTTATTGTGATTGTTGTCGTTCCTTCAAAAAATCTTGAACCAATACAAGGCGAAGGAGATGAGTTCGTCCCAATTAATCGACATACACTTAAAATAGAGTTTTACTAATAAAAATAATATTCGAGACATTTTACTTGGTGAATGTAATTATTAACTTATATTTTATACGTGACAAGATAGTAACTCAATTGATTAAATATACGTGTAACAAGGTGATAAGTTTTGAGTCTGATTTACATTCGGTCTCCATCTTATAATTTTTAAAAAATATCTGTAATCTTGTATTACTTCTAATTATGTAAAACAACTTTGGGAGAAATAATTTGAACTTTTTTTTTTTTTGGATTCAATGTATTGAAGAAATTAATTGAGTAAGAAGAGAGGTAAAATTCTCTATTATTTAGGTGAATTCAAACTTCTTATAAGATACGAATTTATTGCATAACATTTACTTAGTGCAATTTATCTTTTTGTAGAATTTATGCAATGTGCGTAAGATATGAATTTATTATGCAAAGCGTGCTTAGTGTAATTTATCTTTTTGTGTAATTTGCATGCATAAGACATGAATTTATTATACAAGACTTATATAATGTGACTAAATTTTCTTGTGATTTATACATTATTATTATACAAGATTTAAACAATAGCTAGCTACGGATTTCTTTGTTTTGTAAAAAAAAAAAAAAAGGATTTTAACCTTATGTTGATGAACATGAATGATGAAGCTATGATTATATATTCCCACACAATAGACTTTTAACAGGCATGTTTGAGAATCTTAAGGGTACCATCATCAACAGCAATACTCTGCGCTAAAATCTCTTCCTCTGTTGAACAATTTTCAAGATTCGAGTGGTTTTGCCTTTGAAGATTGGTAAAGAGATAATGATTTGAGACCTAATAAATTCAGTTCTAAATGCTAATAATTGTACTTCTTGTCTTTCTAATCAACAAATAACCCTTTCTCACTAATTGGTTCTATTGACATTTGAATAATACTATAATTCGATATTTGAAAATTTATATTGGTATAAAATTTTAATTTTTTACTAAGTCAATATAAATTTTTTTTCCATGAGTCGAGGATCGATAGTGTGCTTTTTTTTTCAAAAAATGTTCAATGACTAGAACTATAATTAAGGGTATATGCGGGTAAATATTTTTATCCCAATCTAAAATTATTTTAATTTAAAAAATATAATTTAAATATTTTTTCATTTTTCAAAACTTATTATATACTCTTAACACACTATATTTTTTCTTTTTCACTCCATTTGAATTCTACATTAATTTTACGTTTTTAATAATTTTTTATTATATTTAAATAAATTAATCTTTATTAAATTGTTGTCTGCGACTGCGACTCTGGGTACGGCCTAAATTTTTGACAATAGGGGGTAAACTTGGCAAATGGACCTGGGCCATAAAATTTCCAGAGCCACTCAGAAATGATTGTTTTTCATTTCTGATGAAAATGGACATGATGTCTGATCCAACAAAACAGAACCCATTCCTTTCCCTCTTTTACCTTTCAGGCCCAATATTATTAGATTGGGCTTCTCAGGTGGAGAGAGACAGTGGCATTTTATGGACAGGCGCGTCAGTCTTTGTCTAGGGATAGTTGGGCAGTGAAGGCACCAAGCCCATTCAATTTTGTTCTTTTGGGCTAAGTCAAAATTGTTTCTGTGTCCACAACTTTATCCACAGATTTCCAGGTGGGGACAGTACACACTTTTTTGACAATTCAATAATTGGGCCATTAAAATATTTTCACATCTAATTTCGCATACAAACATTGTCCATTAAAATAATATTTATGTCTAATTTGGCATCTCGACGATCTGTCTTTGCGGGATGCAAATTGCAATGCTTGCTTTAACAATTCCCCCCCCCAAGAATAGGTTGCTTCTAGGATTCTATTCCCTGTGAACTTCCATGGGTTGGAATTTTTTTTAAAATTATTATTACATAAAATAAATTGTCACTTTTACAAAATAATTATTTTTAAATATTGTCGTTTTAATGTTTTCAAAATATATTTATTATTTTTCAATTTATATTCTTATTTATTTACTGTAGCATCTCGTTAAATTATAGCATTAATTAATTTTTTAAATTTTTTAAAAGAGGATAACATAATAATTTTATCTTATAATCGGGGAGTTTTAATAACTTTCTTATCCCTTAAGTTTTTTTTTTAAAAAAAAAAAAAAACCTTGTGATATCACCTTCTTCTTCTTCTAATGCTTGGGAAGTCTTTCAAAATAAATAAATAAATAAATAAATAATGCTTGGGGAAGGATGACATCAAGAATTGACTTTTAGACCTGAAGTACAAATTAAGTAATTTAATTATTGTTAGCTCTACAACACGTAACTAGCTTCCAATAAAAATGATTTGTGTAAACTAATCTAAATAAAAATGTTTGGTTAAGCAAAAAATTCATGCATTAAAAAATTATTCCTCTCTAGAAGGCATTGAACCTTTACAAAGTGCTTCTATCATATATTGAAGCACCAAATTTCCCAATGGTTTATTTAGGGATAAAAGACAAAAGTATCGACCGATCTTTATTGTGATGGGATTAGTTTCAAAGTCCAACTACCAGTTGGTTTCCTTTTTTTTTTATTTTCCTTCTTCTTTTTAAAGAAAAAATAAACTATCTTACTTCTTGGTTGATTAACTTTTCTTACAAGCTTTTGATTTCTTTAACATTTCTCTAAATGGTATATTTGAATAGCAATTAGATTGCGATGAAAATGAATGAAAATGAATGACTTTCCACTTGTAGTCTAAAACAATAAAAAAATATTGCTTAAGAATGAGCCTTTACTATAATAATCACTATTACCAATCATGCATGGGAAGAAACGGGACAACCAAATCAGATTGCCGAAACACTTACGTGAGTTTCAAAGGAATAACTTTTAAAGATCACATATATTTTAAACTAATTCATAATAAAATTTCATAAAAATAAGAATTCGATTAATTATTTTTATAATAAAAACAAAAATTATATATGTATCTAATCTTACTTTACCTTTGTAACAGTTGAATATATACAGATCATATAAGAGAGAGTTCTTAATTACTTGTTACCAATAAAATCCCATGCATGAGATGACAAATTTTACCCTTGTAAAAGTAGAATATATACATGTTCTATCAGAGTAATTACTTTGTACCAAAAGAATATATACTAGAACACGATCACATCTCTTGTTTTTGCGTTTTACCTCTTAAGATTGAAATGAAAAAGGCATTGAAAACCAATTCGTTATCGTTACTGAATAGTCTTAACGTTACAAACATAGAGATTAATTTGCTCTTGGCAATATGAGTTTTTAATTCATTTTTGGTCAATGGAAGCAAACTGTAAGGATAGAATTGTGTTTCTGTCCCTTTTATATATTTTGCCCTTTTTTTCCAGTATTCATATTGAAGAAAAGACAAAAGATTAAAACTTTATAGAACTGTATCTGGAGACATGATGCATATCAATTTTATGCATCTATACTTGATATTCTTTGTTTTGGACATGCAAGGCACAACAACATGCAACACGCACACACATGCATACATAAAATTCCTGGGCATTTTGTCTGATCTTCTTGATGGAAAGGAACTGTTGCATATATCTCATTGTGTGTAAATTATACATAGCTACAGGTAACAGATTGCAATAGTAAAGTTAGAGCTCTTTCGAGCTAACTCATCTATCCTGCTCATCTTAAATTTATCAAACTAATCAGACCTTCAAATCCTCTTCCTCCATTATAAGTGTCAAATATATGCATTTCAGATGACCTAGACGGTACTGACGTTGGAATTTCTTCAGAATTTGATCAACTCAAGGAGAAAATAAGTGATGCCATGGTCTAAAAGTTGAGTTCTTGATGCCATGCAGCAAGGATAAGGAAGGGGAAAATCACATTATAGTGTGATCTTTGGCTCTTTTTTTCTGCCAAGAAGTAAGGATATGTAGCCTGTATATATTTGTTGACGAGTTTCATATAGTGGAATGCAAACCTAAACCTAGTTGAAGATTTACAGATCTGTAACAGTTCTGTTTTGAAGTAGGTCTGCTTTCTCTGGATCTCTGATCTACGTGTGTGAGGGTAAATTTACAAGATGCAGGGTCTTGTTGAAAAGGTACGTGAGCGTACCACCTGGTGGCTTGGAACCCATGAACATTTGCATCTTGATCATGAGAAGAGCTGAAGCTAATCTGTGATTGTGACTCATCAGAAAGAGTAAAATCAGAAGCATAGAAGGAAGAATCATGAATAAATAATGGAGAAGAAGAGCCATGGTAATTGATGGAATCATGGCCATTTTGGATTGGTTGCTGAAGGTAATAGTTGATGCTGGCTCTTCTTGCTTGAAGCTGCAACCTCTTCTTCCTCAGCCTTTCTTTCTTGTGGGCATTCTGGTGACCTCCCAATGCCTGTGAATTTGCGAACACTTTAAAGCAATACTGGCACTCGAATTTCTTGTTCTCTGGCAATTCTGTTGCAGACGGGTTCTTCTCCTTGGGGAGATTCTTGATCTCTCGTCCGGATGAAACCGTGGAAGACGATGAATTTACACTCTCATGATCGTTTTCAAGTGAAACCTTTTGCTCGATTTCCTCATTCTGGCATGGCTCGAGCTCGAATCCGAATAGTCTGATCTTCTTCTCAGCGCAAGATTTTGCAGTATATTGAGCATTATCTCCATTACCTGTGGGAGAAAGAAAACTAGAGGCACTTTTTTCCATCTCTGTGGAGATGATGAAAGAAAAATGTTTATAATTTCTTTGTAGAAGAGATCGATTGGCACAATTTGAGTGGTTTGCCTCTTTCTTATATAGCAAATCTAATTGGTTTTTGACTATGCAATTCATGTAGAAACCAGAATAGTTTTATAATCATGAACAGCACAATGGTACCAGAGGTCAATAAAAAAAAAAGGAAAAAAGAATAGTCAGATTAAGGAAGCTGTCTCATGCAATAGTATTACTAAATTTCACCAAAATTAATGTATTAGATATACCATACTTTTCCAACCAAAGAGGATTCAGTGTGTATATTTAAGAAGAGAAAAACCATGGTCTAAGAACACTTCAAAAGATTAAGAAACCAACCCAATAATATAATCCCACTTGACCCCTCAAAAGGAAAAAAATAATAATATTCCATGCTTAAAGTTGAGTAATTGGTTAGTTTTATATGAAAGGTACCAACAAAAGTCAAACAAAGATGGGGATATAGTCACCTGGGAGGAAGAGGGAACTTAACTTTGCAACAAATCTATCACTGTACTTAAATTCTTATATAAGATTACTTTGCTTGACCAACTATAGTTAGTGGATTAATCATGCATTCTTCCTCCCTATCAAAGCTTACATTAATAAAAAAAACAACAAATTAAAATGACTTCTAAAGATCTGTGGATGCCGAGTCCCATCCCCTACAGTCCCTAAAATCATGTTCACACACACACACACACACTATAATATATATTAATATATATATATATATATATATATATAATTTCAATAAAATTAATTATATTTGACTGAAATTTTATTTAAAAATTAAAATTATATTATAATATAATAAAATGTAGTAAACATATAAGTTAAGGAATACTTAGCAAATAAAAGTAAAATATGATATAAACATAAATTTATCTTATATAATGTATTATTATTTTTTTAAAAAAATCGTCAAATATTTTTAGACAGATTAAAATAATAACTAAGTTAAATTTAATGTGAAGAAGAGCGTATATTATTTTTAAAAAGTAATTTCTTGATGCTATTTGTAGATGAAAACTAAATCAGTATATGAGTCTTCAATTGTAATTAGCGTAAAAGTAATTAATCAATTATTATCGAGTTATTTTATTATAATTATAAAAGAATAGAATAGTTGTATATTTATAATTGATCCCAATCCCAAGTTGATGAGATGAAGGTTCTTTTGTGATTATCCAACCCCCACGTATAAGAAGAAAGTAAACCTAAATACGTTTTATTATCTTGACCATGTTGAATAGATGCAATAAAAAATTTGCAGAGAGAGTAGTTGCTAAACAAAGGAATATGAGAAGTGGACAATGATGTAAGCCTATACACTAATAAGGGTCTTGAATGAGATCTTGGAAAATCTTCTTAGAGCAGGCAAAGCCTATATTTTAAGGAGAAAAAGCATATGTTTAAGGTGAATCAAGTAGTCATCTAATATTATCCAATGTATAAGCAAGGCATCAATTTTGGACACTTGGTTCTATTAAGGTCCCACTTTTATAACTTTTGAGACATGTCTAAATTTTTGCAAGATTGTGTTGTTATTCCATTGTCTGATCTTGAGAGATGTTGTATTATAGTGGACTTTTTCCCACCAATGGATCTTTCATTTCTCATCAATTCCCACTCCTTTTTTTTATCCCTTTCTTTTGCTTTCTACTCTATTCCAATTGCTTTCTTGCTTTAGAGGAAGAATTCCAAATAGGCATGCTGTCATCAACCAATATTTCATTATCTTAACATGTGGAATAAATTGGAACCCAATCTTCTGAGGATTTGATCAATGGTGGCTTGGTGGGTGGGTTGGTTTGTTTCGTTCTTTCATTTCTTTTCTTGTGTCCATTTCCTTTCCATCTAACCCCACGGCAGGGCCACGGTGGTTCCCACCACCCAGCAACCCTTCCAACGCCCCCTTCCCTGTCTCCTAGTATAATTTACTTCTTTTTTAATGAACCGAATTCCACAATTCTTATTATAAAATTTTAAAACTATAAATTGTACTTTGAGAAGAAGAAGAAGAGAAAAACAGGTATTTTTCCAAAGAATGCCAAACTTGATGACTCACGAGAAGGAGAATGAACAAATATCAACTAATAAAGAATCCCTGGTGTGACTCTGTAGAAGGCATAAATATATAGTAGTTAACCCCTGGGTTTGTTTAGTTCCGGGCCTGGCGCAGAATTTGTCGCCAATAAAGACAATAGTCTTTAAAAATGCATTTCCGCATTCTCTGTTCAAGTTCAAACCATCGAAAACCATAGCCTAAGTACGGATCTTGATGCCTTTATCAATCAAAAGATATTCACTATTTCTTGGACCACTTTGCAACGGCTGATAATGAGTAATTTTAAGTGCCCGGGAAAAGAATTTTGAAGAGGGGAAAGGGTTTAAGCCTAATAAGGACAAATCAAGAAACGAACGCCTTTTCTTCCAGTACAGTACTGGCGCAGTCTGCGGGCATACAATGTTCCTTTCCCCTTGTCACTCATAAAGTATCTTGTCATAGTTCTGGCGAACAAAACATGCAGAGGTAACAATCAGTTCACTTGAATTTCACGTGATTCGATTTAAATTTGAGTCGGCTACGAATCATGCTCTAGTGCACCTCAATGGCCAGAGGAGCTTAGCCAAAATATGGCAGAAAATTAGCCTTTATTGAATGTTGATTTTATTCTTAATGAGAACAAAAATTTATAATTGTTATTGATTGAATTTGAATGAAACTCTTCTTTCGTAATTTTAATTGATAAAAAACTACAATCTATAAAAATTTGAATTTGTAAATTTTCAATTTTCATGCTTATTGTTTGATCAACTTAATTATTCAAATTGCTTTTATTATCTTATTATAAACAAGGAAGTTGTAACGAGCATTATCCATTAGAACTAAAATTTGAGCGCTAACCTTTAGGAATTGTCACATGCTTTCACCAATTTTTAAATTTGTGTATAAATTAACTGATTTTGTCCCTAAAAAACCCATTTATGGTTGCACCTAAAAGTCCCTTTCTGTTTGCTAAAAGTCTCTAAAAGTCTCTAAACAAGTAGGAGCTAAAGATTCAGCTATGGGTTAAAAGCCAGAGATCTACTACTATAGGGAAAGAAAAACAGTCAAAGCCAACAACCATCCAAAACCTTAAAACCAAGTCAATTACGCAAGGTTAGCCAGATAAATGAACCGTACTAAGTCATTTTGATAGTTTAAAATTGAAGGCAGATACATAAGTAGGACTGAAAAGGGCACGTGTTTCAGGCAATATTTCAAACTTAAGTTTTCATTGATTGCTATCTAACTTTGCATATTCAAAACTAATCTCACACTTCAAAGACGAAAGGCACCCGTCCAACTACAACCTAAGCAAAACAGTTCCAAGGAAAATGACTCAAAACAAACCTTGAACTTCACCACAAGAATACAAATGTATCTGTCGGTTAACAAATATGACCACTTAGATTAAAGCTTTAATATGAATGTAACATACAACTGTAGAAGTACGCGTCAAGGACTTAGTTTATAAATGAAGATTACTAACCACGTCATGATCCTCAACTGCAGCCAATGGTATAAGGAAGTTCATGGTTATGAAGACAATAAATATAACTGGTTGACGGGTAAGCCTAAAATTCTAGTACCAAAGTGATGTTTTGATTTAGGTTTACTGACAAAGAGGGGAACCTTTACTTCAAAATAAGGAGTTTGGTTGAGATTTTGATTTTTAAATTCCTACTTGTTCTGTGAATCTGGTGCATCGCTCCATGATCTCCTGAGAACTGTTTTTCCCAACAAGAGTACAAATGATTCAAGAGTCGGGCATCTTATCTACCAAACCTTATCTTCTTTTCAAGTTCAGACAGCAAACATATTCTGCGCACATACCCTGTGTTTCTTGCAACTAATATACCATATCTTGATACAATTTATATAAGACAAGAACTTAGATCAAGCCACAAATACTTAGTTGTAAACAAATTACTAATCACTGATAAATTAACCTCAAATAAGCATGAGTGCTGCACCATCGCAATTCAAAACCTAGCGGTATACAGATTTCTAGATGTGCATACTTCAACTCATGGGTATAGTTTGCAAATGGAAGCGTAGAAGAAACACTGTTCATTTCTTACGCAAAATTTGCTGCAAGGTATCAACACAATCAAGTAATAGCTTTTGAGAACTTTAGGATGTGACAACCAAAATCAAGCACAACCTTCCAAATTGAAACCAGAAGGAAATACAAGGTGTTTTTTGACTTGTTCTGAACCATAGTTGAACATTTTCTCTACCATTTGGTTTCTCTCTTCCTTATCCCAAGATCCATATACAAAAAGCCCATTCAAGTACAACACTCATAATTGCCGCTTCGGACGAGACAGGAGAGTGAGCAGAATCTTTTTTCTAGGTCCCTGGAATGAAAAGTTCTAATAAGAAAACTCAATTGAACATGAAGTAGAATGACCAAAAAGTAAACAACTAAAGGAGGAGAGACGTTACAAATATTCAAAGGTAGCCAAAGAGGCATGATGCATCGAAAAACCTTTTTTCCCCCTAAATGAAGGGGAGGGGGAGGGGAGGGGAAGAGGACAGCAAGATCTGCTGATCATCTCTATTGTTTAGTCTAAAGATTTACTACCATCTATTACTAGTTAAGATTGAACATTGTTCCATCATATCAGGAAGAGAATATAAGAAACCTGAAATGCCATCAAGACATCACCCTAAATCTGTTCTAAATAAGTCCTTCAAGAATTTCAATTGGAAGCATGGTTCTGATGTTCTTTACTTTTGAGGTATCCTCGTTAGTGAAAAGGTAGAACCAGCCTTGTATTCAGACCCCATCATACTTTGTTAGCTTGCAATTGTTATTCAGTAACAACAATCGCTACACAATTTTGAGGTCACAGACTCACATGCTTGAATTTGTTTTAGAGTAATAACGAAACTTGATGCAATGTAAACATACCAGATGTGAAATATTCCCATATGAGTCCAAAAAAAGCAAAGCACAGAACATAATCAGACCAAAAGAATCACATTACATCAAAACACAGGAGAAACATTCTAAGCCCGGATATTACCATAGGTATTCCCAACTCTTTGAGGTCGTTGTCGCCCATTTGTTTCAGGGAATACATATCCACCTGAAAAGCAATCAATCAGTGAAAAAGGTCAAGAATAAGATGACATGACTCATTGCCCTTTTTGTTTTTTGGGGGGTTACAGCAACATGTGAGAGAATCATATCAGAACAAACTACTATAGTTAAGTGGGTAAGATACAATTGAAGCTGAGTAAATCACAAATAGATCATGAAAGGATATATGCCAGACTTAAATTACCACAGATTTCGTCAAGTTGACATTCCTCTATTGCCTCTTACTCTTACACTTCTTTTGATAGCCAAACATGGACAATTTTGGCATCAAAGTGATCTGACAGGCTAAACTAAAGATTTAGCTTTTCATGCACATCTATAAAAATAACCCAGTTGTACTGCACTGGATATACAGACAATATGATTATATATGGAATACATGGGTTAATTGGTAACTTAAACAAATTAGACACATTCTTTGTACAACTATTTGTCTAACAGCAGACCCAAAGATGTTTTAGAAAATTTTCAGTTTCTATCTCTGAAGACAAATGCCGTACTTTGGAGTTTGTATTTAGTTGTCAAAAATTTCTAAATTGGCTTAATAAGAAATCTTTAGGGCACCATTGTTCAATATTCTGAGTAAATAGACCGTGAAAACTCGGCCTCACTACATACGGTCCATGGTTCATTAATATTGTGGAAAACGGATGCAACTAATGGAACATGAATAAACCTTTCAACTGCAATCTAAATATAAAGCAAGAATACCTCCTCAGCCTTGAAATTAATGGCATATTTATCCAGCCCTAGCGAATGCAAGAAACTATCAACAGAAGGATGATCATCAACCTGCAGAGGAATAAAAATATGATATTGAGAAACAGAAATGAAGTTCAAACATGCCCATAAAAAATCATTTCATGGGAAAAGTTTTTTCTCTTGCTTTCCATGGTGAGAGAAAAAGATCATTTTGGGCCTTCTATTTATTTTTACTAGTGTTGGATACTTGGATATGCCAAAATAAATTATCATTCAGTGGTAAAAAGCTTTTGAATAATAAAAACATGTCAAGCCCATACCAAACACATAAACCTACTTACCTGTTCTGTATATTATATTAACTCAATAGGATATTCCTGATTAGGAATCAAAAGAAAATGTAGACATCAATCAGCAAATCAAATTTAAATTACTAAAAGCGTCAATGTAGTCTGTAACATAAAAATCTTGTGACATACAGATCCCTTCAGAATTTGACCTTGTTTCGATTTAGCTGATTATTTCTAAAAAAATTTCATAACCAATACACTTTTTAATAATTGACCAAGTTTATAAAATCAAATGTTGAGAACAAGTCCCCTCAAATGTATTTCAAAAATCATAGGACAGAGAAAAAGAAAAAGAACATGTAGATTTATTACAAAGAAGTTGGGTGAATCAATGACCATCTGGAAAAGACTGTATCCTATTTTCTTTTCACATATTTGAACTGAAAACAGTCTGTTACAAGTTAAAACATCCTTTCCAACAAGAAGCAACCCTTAACAGCCCACAACAAATGTTTGGGCATTGCTGAAAAGGACAAAAAAGTTCAATTTTGGCCCTGCCTCTCTATTGCGCACATATTTCTCATAAGAAAACTATACACAGTTTTATCACCTAGGATATCAGTTGAATATATTTTTCTTTTTCAGAAAGGTAACTTTGAATAGCCTAAACTTCCATAAGCTAGAAAATTGGAGATATTTAAAAATGATGCGCCAAGTACCAAAGAGCTTCACTATCCCAATTAGCAAATAGGGGCAAAAATGAAAAATATTAAGTGGCTTACTTTATTTGAACTTTTCTGCACAAGACCAACGGAAGGAGGCTGTGGAGCATACACGGGTACCATACTTTTTGCAGGCTCACCAGTTTGTGCAGGTTGGGCACCATAAGATGCAGAGTTCATGGGGCGTGAATGGTCAAAAGCATCTTTGTTTTTGTATGAAGTTGCCCTGGATTCATCGTATGCCCTGAGTAGAGGTCTTCTCTCCCGTTCTTCATGCCTCCTAGGTGAAGAGAGACCCCTTGAAGTACCTGGTGATCTTCTCCTTAAGCTATCCAAAGTCCAAGGAGAATAAGAATTTCTTAATGAGTCTATGTGGTGCAAAGCATCAGTTCTTCTTGAGGATGGAATTTGTCCAAAGATGCTTGAACCATTTGATTCAGGCATCAGATGTCTGCCTTCCTTTGGTTGCATAAGATGTCTGTCATCGATTTGTTCAGGCGGGTACCGTCTACCATTCCTGGGTTCGTTCAGAAGCTGCCTAGCAGTCCTTGGCTCTGGCATCTGCTCTCTACTGTCCCTCAATGCTGAAAATTTCCGTCTAGTATCCTCAAGTTCAGGCAAGCGCTGCTGTGTACCTAGGCTCATTGTAGATGAATGAGCTGGCCGTGACAGCATGTTGCGAAGGTCCACATCATTCTGCCAGCTATTACTTTGATTCCTATTGAGAATATTTTTACGCCTGAGTTTAAGTCGAAGGTCATCTTTACCTAGTGATACATCTTCATCAAACACAGAGGCAACAGAATCTTAAGTTTGTTCACAATTTGATAACTGTAATGCCAAAAATCCTTAAAACTTGAAATACAAAGTATATACCATCCGTCGCATTGGAGGCATTTAGACTGAACCTACTACCATCATGTCGCTGACTGCAAGAATAAAACATTTGACCAATAAATTCCGGCTCTAGAATTCATAATTGCAGTTATCTAATTTCCTTACAGCAAAACTCCAAATAAACTCAGTGCACTATGCTCATGGACAAACATTACAGTAAAAAATGTGCAAGAAAACATTTAAAGCATTACATTTTCTTATCTTTTCCTATCTATCATGAAATCTATTATCTTCAATCAGATGCAAAAACAAGAATAGTAAATTAAACAAAAGAAAATGAGGTGGGCACCGTTTACTATTAGACTGTGCAGTTGAATCAAAATTGCTCCCTAGCCTATCCCTAATGGACCGCTTACTCCCAGCCAATGGATGCGAATTGGGAAAGAAACCATCATCTACTCCATGTCCAGCCCTCTTCACCACCTGAAAATGTTATTTTATCAGTTAAGCACCCAGCAAAGATACATACTAAAACAAAGTTTTTCATATCAAACGGCACCATTACATACTCACCCCTTCTTAACCAAAGCCCAAACTGACACTCACTATGTCGAAACAATTTCCCGTAACATAATCAAACTATATGCATTCTGAACTCGACACCAAAGCAAAACAGGAAAAGAAAATATTAAAGCTTGAAAAGTTAACAAGTAAGCACATTCAATCAAATGCATATAGGAAACAATCATAACAAGACCCCATTATTGGATTAAGTATCAATTATCCAACTACCAGAACCAAAAAAGCCCCAGAAGTAAACGACATGCAACATAAAATCTGCATTTCCATTCATTGTTTCCTCAAAAATGAAGAACAGAAAAGCGATTAACTGGCTTACCTGACCATTCCGTCCGAGGGTTATGGTAACTCGAGACCCTGAAGTCTCCGACATTGAGGATCCGAAAATAAACCGCAAAAACCTTTGCTTTTTCAGATTTTTCACCAGATAATTAGAAGCATATGCTTTTATTCAATCGTTAAAAACCCAAAAAGCTAAGGCAAACTTCAGAATCAGCGCGAAGATTCTGCTCCTGCTCTTTCCTTCGCTGGTCTGTCTTGTGCGAGAGAGAGAGAGAGAGAGAGAGAGAGCGCGGGTCCGTTACGGGTATGGGCTGTGACGCAACTTCTCTACGCTACAATCGGCGCGTGGCCTCTCTGTAAATGTGGATATGGGCTTCGATCTGAATTGAGTTAGCAGATTTGGTGATGATGGGCTACAACAGTAGGACAATCTAATGAGATAGTTGGGCTTTTGACTGACCCAACCTTCAGAATATTGGTTGGACAATCTAATTTTTTTTGTGACAGAAAAATAAAGTGTGTGTGTGTAAGATAAATATGATTTTCTTATAAGATAAATGTGCCTTGATTTGATAATCATAATTCAGATATTGCATGCTTGTCACCTTTTTAATTCCTGGTGTTGATTTTTTTCAAAACAAGAAAAAAAAAAATTCAAGATATTCCTCAGGACTTACTTGATTATATTTGGATTTGGATTTTTCTAATCTTTTTATTTCTTAGAATAGCTCATGCCTTCCATCTAAATTTAAATTTTATAATATTAAAATTCAAATAGAGAGAGTATTATTTGGTTTGTAATTTTTTTTTTTTTTTTGGTCCATATAGGTTTCAGCCATTATGCAACATTAGGAAGAAAGACAATAGTTTTCATGCTTTTTTGAAAGTCTGTTTTAATGCTAATTTGCTAAGTAATTCATTATTGTTCACCTTGCTTTGGTTGCATTTTCCTCATAGGAGTGAAAATTTTAATGGAAATGTATTTAAATTTTAAACAAAAGAGATTCATCATCATTTTAAAATAATAAATATTTCAACCAAATTAATCAAGATCTTAAAACACTCTCTCCATCGCAATTACTGCTTTTAGTAAAGGCTAAAAACTAGTGCAATATGAGCAACAAAATCAAGAAAATGCCATACAAGAAAATAATTATTTATGGTGAAAAATAACTTCTCGTTACTTAACATAAAAGAAACTTGATTCTAGTAAATTAATAATAGTAAATATTTCTCGAATAATAAATTTAAAAAATATCAACCTAAAAAATTTTACAATTCTCCCGCTATTTATTTATTTTGTGTGGTTCAAATATCCGTACGATTATACCTCCATTGAAGGATACTATCAAGAATCGATTGAACTTTTCAACCTTCATCCATTGAAAAGAAATATTTCTCGAGCGCACGTGCTAATGTCTTTCATAATGAATGACAAAATTCATGTTCTTACTAAACAGATTTTATTTTTAAAAAAAATCTAAAATTGTAACTTGTTTTGAGTTAATTAGCATGCACAACCATGAGACAGCCGTAGATAATAAGGTTGCAAACAGTTGTTAATGCAGACCATTCCAAAGATAAATGCATCATTTTTCTACTTAACAGCTCATGAACAAGTACGGTGGATGATCTCTTTTAAGTCAAAAAGAGAGCCGTTTACTTTTACAATATTAAGGTAATGAAAATTTTAAAATTCAAAGAAAAAAAAAATAACTACAAGAAACCTTAATGATCATAAATTTTAGGAAGAGATCAAGTGAAGGTATAATTGAAAAATCTTGGGTTTTTTTTTTTTTTTTTGTGGAGTTTCTCACCAAAAAAAAATCTAAAATATGTGTAGAAAAGCAAAGAATGTTCCAAGATAAAGACAGAGAAATGGACATATTTATGAGTGAAGGCCACGATTTCTTAAACAAATTAATTGATATCGTAGAGAGACACAATCATTTTCTTCAGAAATTTAAGCTCATGAGAGACAAACAAAGTGGCCATTATTGTTGTGCCCATGAAAGGGACGACAGGTAATCCATCCTTTCAATCTCTAACCAAGAACCCCATATATGCATATATATAGATACATCTCAACAGTAAATTCGTGATCAATGCATTGCCAAATATTGCAGTTTTACTGTTAATGAGTTTGCTGCAAAAGTTTGAAGAGCTAAACTGGGATCTTCAAGTTGGAAACTTCAAGCTGAGATCAAAACCTAGAAAGGGTCTTTTTCTATAATATTCAGACTAGTACTATAGATAGCATGCAAATAATTAATTCATGAAGAAACAATTACTATATAAGATACTATTACAATAGCAAAAAATGCTGTTATAGTATTCGATTATTCCTATAAAAACATCACAGTTCGAAGATAAAATGATAGTTTTGTCATACTATGATGTAAGATGGTAGAAATGAAGAAACATGATGTACCAGGTGATTGATCCAAAGGGGATCTGTAGTAAACACTAATTATAAAGAAAGATACAGATATAAGCAAATCTCTCCCTCTATCTGCAGCAATTTCTAATCGAATTCGATTTTCAGATATCTTAAGGAGCTTGATCTTAATTAATGAACATATGAGATCTCAGTGAAACTAATTATTAAATATGAATTGATTTAATTAATTACCTCATGAGCCTGTGTGGCCTGGAATTTTATTTCATAGGACAAACCGATCCATAAATCTTACATGGGAGTAGAAATATCTCCACACACTGAAACTCCTTATATCATCATGAACAACATTTATTCTTTACAAACTTAGAGAAACTTGCCTTCTAAATGCTTTCAGAATACTGCACCAACATAGAGAAAACCAACAAAAAATCCAGCAAAACGCAGTAATGATCTGTGAGACTGTTACAATAAAGCAAAGAAACACACAACAGAGTGAAAAAAAAGAAGGGATAGGGAGAGACCATGAAGCACAGAACCAGCAACTCACAGGCTATATATCATGATTCATGATCAAGCCATCTCCTTCATCAGTCATATATAAGTAAATCACAGCTAGCTGCAGCTACTTCAAACTCTTGAACTAATAAGGTGTAAAAGCAAAGAAAACCCACGAACTTGTGTAGAGATTTGCTCGATCTGGCAAGCAATCGGACCGTTTTGCTTCCATTCCCCATGAGAGAAAGAGAAGAGAACAAGAAGAAGAAGAAACAAATACAATCCTCAGGAGGAGAACACACAGAACACATAAGATCAGAAAAGCCTTCATCAGTCTTCATGGATCGTAAAATAGATGTGGAAAGTAGGGTTTCTTTTCTTCTTCTTGAATGAACAGATCTTCATCTTGAACCCTTGTCTCTGCGTTTCTTTCTCTTTCTTCTTCTTCTTCTGACCTTTGAAGATGAAGATGAACATGTCGATGGAGTTGGTTGGCCAAGGAGATGGTAAGAGGTGTTGAGGTGATGATGAAAGTGAGGGATTAATGATGAGATAAAGAGGTTAGAGGGCGGCATGATGATTGCTGCAGGTGTTTTTGCGTGGAATAGAGGGCTAAATATCCAAGATACTCGCTAGCTCTGCTACTAATTCTCAAGAAAGTTCATGGCGATAATCTTGCAAAAGCATCACTTTCTCCCTCAGCAACCCCAAAAGTAGCTTCCCGATCGCTTCCCCTAGCCTACCGTGGGGAGGGAGAGAGAGAGAAAGGGAGAGAGAGACAAGGCAAGGGGAGAATTCTCTTTCCTTCATTCTCCCTTTACTTGGACTTAAATTTCTTTTCTTTTGCTTTTAGCCTTCATCTTTTCTTTTTCTATTTTTTTTTCCTGGGGTGGGGGATTCAAGCGTAGGATAATCTTATTTAACTAATTTCTTCATAATCACCAAATTTTAATGATACTAGCAAAAATAAAATAAAAAGCAATATATGGAATTCTATTAAGTAGTTATAATTTTCATTACGGTAATTAAAGGTTTTACTTTGTGCAAATAATTAAATAAATTTATTATTCTAATTATACACGATGTTTATATTCATGACTTTCATTGTGGTAATTAAAGGTTTTACTTTGCAAATAAATAAACGAATTTAGTTTTCTTAAGAATGATCTCTATTTAACTGTTTCATTTCCCTCCTAAGAGAAAAGGTTTGCTTTTAAATTAAAATAATATAAATACTTGTTAACTTGTATTTCAAGATATTCAATTTTTTTTTTTCATCTGTGCACATGTGAAAAACACTAAAATTGCGAGGGAAAACCAAAAATGTTTCTACTACAGAGAGAATATATAGATATAAATGGGCACAAAATGCTGCATTTTCAAATTTTATTTTTTAAGAAAAT
The DNA here is from genome assembly GCA_026120185.1 of Voacanga thouarsii. NCBI lineage: Eukaryota > Viridiplantae > Streptophyta > Magnoliopsida > Gentianales > Apocynaceae > Voacanga > Voacanga thouarsii. The sequence continues at coordinate 2,412,742 of JANUWF010003367.1, read as the reverse complement.
AGGCAGTCACTTAAAAAAAAAATAAAAATCAGGCAGCATATATTTGGTTTAGGTTAAGGCATACACTGGTAGAACAAATTGAAAATTATATTTTGGAAGTAGCAATTTTGTTATCCCTTTTTCTTCTTTTTCATTCTTAAAGTTTCTTACAAGTAGTAAACAAAGTATTGGGAGGAAGCCTATAAACCATATATATGTACCTTTAACTCAAAACAATATTGGCGTAATTATAATATTCTTTTTAAATTTAGAATTGTTTTGTAATGCATCCGTACTTTTTTTTAATTAATGAAAATAATAATCTAAACTTTTAAGATACTAAAAGAATTTAATAAGAAACTCTCACGCTTTCTTTTCCATATAAAGTTTTCTTTCTAACTCAAAATATTGTTTTATTTTTCAAAATTTTCACATATTATTTTCCAACCATAAAAACTCATATCAAACTAGATTATTTTTTATAGATTTACCAATAAATAATACTAATTACTGTAGATTAGGATGGGAAAAGCTGGTAAGTACACTGAGACAGAAAAGATATATATCATTAAACCTATAAGTCATTTTAATACAATGAGCAGAAACACACAAATTGAAAAGTTCATGGACAGAAAGCATATTGAAAGATAAAAAGGCAAAGAAAAAGTGATGGTGAAGGCCTTCTGAAGTTTTTTGAGGTATTGGACTCTTATCTAGTAGAGGAGAAGGTCAAAGGTAAAGCGTTTGTGTTGGAGCCTCTTTTATGCTTTCCCCACCAGAGTGAGAAGAAGTAAACAACGTTTGTGCTATCACAGGTTTTCTGTTTTGGGGGGCAAAAGTCAGGTTAATACGACGATATGAATCCAAGAAAATCCTTTTCCCCAACCTTTTCCATTGCTTGCTTTGCTCATTTTATGGTTGACTCTCACCTAAAGTTACCACTTTGATTTGTCTGGGTTTTTTAATTTCTATTCTTTCTTTCTTTTTTCTTTTTTTCCCCTTCTTCGGGTGGCTAAAAAGGGTGTGAAAAAAGTTAACTCTATAGGTATAGGAATATGTCCCTTTCATTGCAGAAACCTTCTTGCTACAGGGAAATATATTCTTACTGTTTCTGTTTAATTAATTTACACATTTAATTTCTCCCCTTTTTATCTCACATGTTTGGTTTACATATTAAGGTTTTGGAGACTTGCATTTGACCTATTTCAATAATTCTGAAACTTTCAAGTGCTGTTGATATATGTACTCTATGAAAATGACTTATACTCTTATTTTAACATTATTTACTCTTTCTGGATTATAAAAAATATATTTGCACTAGAGTTTTTCTAAAACCTCTCATTTAGACTTTCTTACTATAAAACTACATTATGAATAGCATGCAATACACTTATAAAACGGGCTTATTTGTCATCCTCTCTTAATAATGAAAAACAATGGGAAGATTAATCTTGATTTTTTTAGCCCCAAACTTAGCTGATGGAATGTGTACTATATACAAAACCCTATTCAATAAAATTTTGAACTATACATCAAACAGGTTGACTAGAGAATGCATTGAAGGAGAACATGATCGAGAAAAGAAAGTAAATTCAATGAGGCCCCTCTGGTGAAAATTTTTCAAGTCAATCCAATTCCAAGCTAAGCTGTCTCTTGCATTGGTGGTGTCTATTCATCTCACAATTGCAATGATTGTAGTTTCACATAATGGGGCAAACTAAAGTCATAAAAACATTGGAATATTTTTGCTTTTTAGCTTATTAGGGAGGCACAAAGGACCAACTGCCACCATGTTCTACCCCACTGCACATTAACTTCCAGTTGTTGCCATTGTCGTCTCAGCCAAGCTCAATGCATGAAGATAGGCCTTTAATTAGCTCAAGGATAGAGAAAGCATCTTGCAGGCCTTATGGTCAATGCTTTTTTTGCTCCAAAATTCTTGAGAAACTCGTAAAAATAAAAGGGTATGAATCAAGTAAGATGATAGCTTCTTTATAGACGAGTCTGGACCATCTTGTTGGTGAAAGTATGGCAGATTTTGTTTCTTTTTTCTGCATTATGATTTCTTCTGCTCTTGAAAAACCGGCATCTTTAAATGTATGAGAGACTCGTAACATAAAGGTCGTCATTTGTACTTGATTGAATGGACTCTTTTAACATTGTAAATCTATAAGTTTGAATAAACGATCTGATAAAATGTAAGAAAACACAAGAGGTCGGAGCCAAAATCAAGAAAATGACGTTAGTACTCTGGCAAATTTTTGTGATTCAGGCCCCGAAACTAAAATATTGGTAGCATGTAAACATGAATTTAGGAAGGAATTAGGAATTTAGGGTTGGGGGTTTTGTTAGAGAATAATGTTATAATATTTAAAAATTTTAAGAGATAAAAAAACTTAATTTTTTAAAAGAAATATACTATTTCAAAAAATTTTGAGAAGGCAGATGTAACTCGTCTCTAAAATCCGTTCTTGAACAATAGTTACTTCAAAATTGAGTCAAAATTACCGGAGGTAATTTTATTTACTGATACTGTATGTTCTGTAGATAAGGAAGTCAAAGCACATTGGTTTGACCTTAATTTTATGCCGTTATTTTAGCTACGCTTTCTAGAATGTCCAGTCGTAGCTTAGGTGTACTTATGACTAATGGATATTATGGTGTGGTTTAAGTCCAAATGTAAGGAAAATTGTAGATTCGTAAAGTACTTAGTAGATTCGTAAAGTACTTAGTCAATAGACAACAACGTCCTTTTCCTTTTTTTGAGGTCTACATGGAAATATAAAAAAGAGAAAATACAATGAAGAAAATAATGGGCAAGTGTCTTTGACTGCGAATGGAAAGATTAATACTTGACACCAAATTCAACAAGGATGAAAGGAGGTAGAAAAGAAAGGGGATTTGACTAAAATTGATCAAAATCCATTTTGACTATCAAAATTGGGGCGACCGGAAGGAGAAGGGTGTAGATGGAGTACCTCGCATCTACAAAGCGTGAGGTTCTTATGTGCATCTGTCACTGTCACGTTCTGTGCCCGCGGATCAGAGAGCGCAACTATGAGCCTGGCAGTACCCACGGTCAACTATTTGGCCGCTATCCTCACTGGACCAAAATAGATATCCCAAATTGACAATTGGTACTTAGGTCCATCCTTATATACCATACACACTTCTCATCCCAATCCCATGTGGGATTGGGGTATCACATTCACTCCTCCTTTAGACCCAAACGTCCTCGTTGGGTCTATACTTTAGGGGTCAAATCCAATACCAACCAAAGCGGTATAGGATTTTAGAGGTGGCTCCCACCGCGCACGGTGTAGCATTTAGTTCCTATATTGGGACTGGTTACCTTCTTTGATACCAAATGTCACGCCCCGTGCCCGCGGACTCGGGAGCGCGACTATGGGCCTGGCAGCACCCGCGGTCAACTACTTGGCCACCATCCACGCTTGGGCCTAAATGAGGGGTGAATGTGATGCCCCAATCCCACATGGGATTGGGATGAGAAGTGTGTATGGTATATAAGAATGGGCTTAAGTACCCATTGTCAATTTGGGATATCTATTTTGGCCCAACGAGGACGGCGGCCAAGTAGTTGAACGTGGGTGCTGCCAGGGCCATAGTCGCGCTCCCGGATCTACGGGCACGGGGCGTGACAATCACGTTTTAGCTTATCACTCTAAGTCCTCATCAAACCACTCCTCCAACCTAGGATTGAGCATGCTACATATACATATACATTTATAAAACAATTACCTCATGGGGTTTTAAAATATCTTCTTGGTGGGTTGGTCACACCAAGTGAAGATCTCGGAATATCACACAAAGAAACAAGAGAGACAGAAAGAGAAACAATGAGTTTATTAGTTTTACTCAATACTGAATCGAATGATGCATATTGTTTATTCAATGAAAATAGTGATAAATTAATCAAGGGGAAAAACCATTGCCTGTGTGGAAGAAAATCGGTGCCAGAATCGAGCAGAGGAGGGTTGGCGCCGGGTGGGGGAGGGGCGGCTGGCGCTGGGTGCCGCCTCGACGACACCAGGGCCGAGCAGAGTGAGGCCGGCGCTAACGCGTGAAGGAGGGAGCTGGCGCCAGCTGAGCTCTGGGGGTTGCGGGAGCGATTTTCAGAGCACAAAAAAAAAAAAAACAAACTTGCAACATCTCAACCCCAAGAACCAATCCAACCATTCACTTTATCAAGGAAAATCTCATTTCGTGCACAAAAAACCATTTAAACATATATAATACATACTTAAACATAACTTAATTCATGAATATGATTCATGCTTGGGGACTTAGTTTGGTTTAACTGATTAGTCTTCTAATTATTATATCCCATTGGAATAAGGGTCTTAACTTATCCTAGGTATTGTATCCCCCTAGTAGGGCCTTATAGCTTATAAAGTTGGGAATTCCTTGTCAAAAAAAACCCACAAGCAATCAACATATCATGAATCATAAACTAGAATATAGCATAGAACTTAGCTTAAAACCTATAATTTCCAATAATACAACCATATATACAGAGGTGACAAATCATCATACCATGCTCAATACCATTTTCATATAATCAAAATAGGAATTTCATAAATGATTTAAAACGCACACGATTTTTAAAAAATAACAATTAGTAGCCAAAATACAGGTAAACTCAATTTCCTTACCTAGAAATTCAACCACCAAGAATCCTCCCAAAGTTTCCCTTCAAGCCACCAAACACTTATTCACCTTCAATTGAAACCCAAACAACACAATTAATCATCTAATCGATTTTTTCCAATTTAGAACCCTAACATGCTAACTTTAATTCAAGAATCGTAAGTCTCAATCATAAGCTATAAACACCTTAATCAATAAAAGAACGGCTAACTTACTAAGTTTTTATGTTAATGGCTCAAACCCCGTTTCAAATTCTTTATTCCCTCTCCTCTCTTCTTCGTTCTTCTCTTCTGGCACTACTACTGAAGAAACAACGTAATTAACGTTATGACTGAGCCTCTAATAAGTAATTAACTAAAACTCCCTAATAAAATAATTGTTACTTAACCCCTTAACTTAAAGTACTAACCCTAAAGCCCTTCTCATACATGGATCCTAACTCACTAACTAAAAACAAACATAGCCCAAGAAGCCCATAAAGGGTAGGAGGTCCGTGGGGTCACAACGTTGCATTTCACAAACACGAGATTCCCTCTGCCACAACTAGCTTTTGCAGGTCAAAAAGATGCCTCGCGTTTGTGAAACGCAAAGTTCTCTCTTCCTCGCGTCTCGCAGACACAAGGTGATTTTTTTCCCAAGTTGTCAATTTTGGCCGGTTAAAAAGAATGGCTCACGTCTATGAAACACGAGGTTCTCTTTTTCTCGCGTCTGTGATTTTTGTTCACTTTTCAGAAAAATTGATTCCCAAGATGCCAATTTTTTTTTTTTTTTTGCATTTTCTATTTCTATTATTTTTATGACTTTTTCCTCTCATTTCTTCTATTTCGTTTTTATAAATTTCCAAAATTTGTATTTAAGAGGAGTTAATATTTTTAAATAACTCAAAATATATAAAGTCCTATATAAATTTAAATAATTCACAATTAAAAATTATTAATTTAAATTTGATCTTAAAAAGTAATATACGTATTTTTAGTACAATTAATTTTATTTATATTAGATTTTGTAATAAATTTTTATTTTTAATTTAGGTTTAATTTATAATATTTAATTATTTGTAAAAAATTTATAAAAATTTAAATTTTCAACTATCTAAATATATAAAAATTATAGTTTCAACTACGTAAATACATTTAAATTTAAATCTTAATTATCTAAATTTCATAATCCCCTACATTTTAATCCAAATAATTTTTAATTTAACTAAATACAAATAATGTGCAAAATATTAAATAAAATATGTAAAAATTGATTTATATTTTAGTGAATAATAGTTGAATATTTCATGAATATTTTGTGATTTTTTTTGTTTTAAAAAATCATTTCAAAATAAATTTATGTTGTATTTGACTTTAGAGTTCTATTATTATTAATTTTATCTTAAAAATGGCCAAACTAAATTGAAATTATTGTTTTCTCTTTAAATTTTAAATATAGATTATATATCATAAATTGGATAATGATATTTTCTTAATTCAATTTTGACTTAAAATTTGAGTGTAATTATTACTACTGTTAATGAAATATAATTTCCTCTTTCATTCACATTGTGATTATCTTACTTGAAGTATTTTGTATTCGCGAATTTATTGGTACATGTATTTTAATATTGCTTGAGTTGAGTTTTTAACATTGGTCCCAAATTTTTTGTGACTTTATGATATTAGTAACGATCATTAATAATAGGTTATCTTGCATGATTGTCAAGACATGAACTTTAAATCTCAAAACAAACAATAAACTTTATTACACATAAAATAATTTTTAAAAATAATGATAGCTAGTCCTACAATGAAATTCTCAACTATTCCTTGGAGGTTGAACTGATCTCTAAGGTTGTTCTTGATGTTGTTTTTTTGGTTGTCCTTCATCTTACTCTTCGATACGGTGGGATGGACTTTAATGATCCTCTATAGACTGTCTATGCCGTCTTCGAGACCGACCAGTCGATGAGCAATAACACTTTTTTAATATATATATATATATATATATATATATATATATATTAAGTTTTAATCACTAATATTTTAAATTACAAATTAAGTGCTCGATCATTAAATTATTAGTTTAATAACAAATATTAATATTAAAGTTCACATTTTTCCCGAAAAGTAAAGAATTTTATTAATCAAGATCTACTATAATCATATTCTCAAAAAAGCAAAAAAAAAAACTACTAAAATCGTGAATAGATATGATAGAGAATATTATCTTTTATTATATAGGAATTAGAATTTATAGTAAATATATGTGCCGAATACGTATAAAAGATAAGGCAAAATGAGGGCATTCAGTGAGATTGAATGCTAGCTAGTGCTTCTGCATAAAGCATTTTTCTCATTTAAATATCCAGAACAAAAAAAAAATAATAATAATTAGTAGGTGATCTTATAGGGAAAAAGAGAAGACAATAATTTATTTTTAATTTAAAAAGGAGAAGATAATAATAATAATAATACACAAAATTGTTCAATCCTCTGATTTTATATTAATTTTTATTTTTATGTTTAAAAATGATATCACAAAAATACTCTCCACTATATATGCTAATGGTAAATTTCATGATAATATTTTTTATCTTTCATTCAATTAAATTTTTCTAAAATATTTTCGAAAATTGAAAAAAAGGGGACAATTTTTTTATTTAATTCATATTGTTATCCCAAAACAAATTATTAATTTGTAAAACTAATTAGAGCTCCCAAAATTTCGCACCCGACAATTGACTTTTTGTCTCGATCCAAAAACTAATCATAAGATAAATTATTAATTGTTGTTACGCTCATCCAACTACTATTTCGAATTTTTAATTTTTTCAAAACAAATAACAAAAAATCATTTTCTGCAATAACTCTAAAACAATGTTCAGCAATTATTCATTCCGAGCTTCTAAAATTATTCCAGTGGAGTCGATACAAATAACATGTTCTTCATGTATGCAATATATTACAAATAGATCAATATCTATTCACTCCAAAAAGCAATACAAAAGCAAAGTCTCAACCAAATACAAAGCAAAGTCTCAACCACAAACTAAGTAGTTATAATCCAACAAAATCTAAAAACTAAATTGTTACAAAAATTAACAATAAGCAGTCCTAGTACACCAAGTAATGTCAAGTACAACTACAAAATAGCATGGTACAATCCTCATTTTAATTCTTTTTTTCAAAAAAAAAAAAACATGTTATTGATGGAAGCTTCTTCCAGTAGCAGTGGCTCCGGCGCGTATTCCTTCCTATGGCAGCGACGGCTTCTTCCGGCGGTAGCGGCAAAGATGGAAGCTGGAAGCTTTAATTGAAGATGGAAGCAAAGTCTCGGGCAGAATGACTGTGGTGAAACAAGAAGGAGTTGAACATGGAAGCTTTGGTTGTTGGAAAAAGATTGGGAAATAGAGAAGGAGAAGAAGATGGAGAAACTGGGAAGGAGAAGGAGGAGAAGAGGATGGAAAGCTTATGGTTGCAAGAAAGAGGTGGAGTTGAAACAATACTTCGTGTAGCTTGAAGGATCACAGAAAAATATCAAAAGAAAATGCAACGGAAAAATTTTTAGTTTTTCCGAGCCACATCGAAGAGAGAGTACTTACTTTTTCATATTGATCGCAGATTAACTAACGTGAGGACGGGTTGTACTGGAACATCTTGCGTTTGAAGGGGAGAATAAGGCGTCTACTACTCAATAGGAATTTCCGCCAATCTTCTACTCCTATGCATCAAACGTCTCCAAACTTCTTTTCTTCATCTTCCAAGTATGACTTTACCTTGCTCTTAGCTTTAGCTTGGTAAGAGCTCTTTTCTTGGATGAAAACACTCTACCAGAGAGTAGGAAGAGAAAGAATATGAAAGAGAAAGAAAGAAGAGGTGGCACGCTCTAATCAATTCAATTGTACAACGCTTGTTTTTTTTTCATATATGTTTAGCCTAGCCTTAGGGCTAGGTGTTGTGCTAATGCTTTCTAAAGCCCTAATGGCCAAAATCACCAAGCCCAATTGCCAATTGGACTAAGTGTTGTGCTAAAAAAAAATAAAAATAGTGCAAGACTGACTCAATTCTCTTAATTAATTAATTATTTTTTCTAAGTTTCATTAAATACTCAAGACTAATTAATTAATCCTAATTAGACTTTTAATATATGTCAACATATATCACCCTAATTAATTAATTTATTCAAACCTAATTCTCTTAATTAATTAATTATCTTTTCTGGACCTCATTAAAATTCAAGACTAATTAATTAATTCTAATTAGACTCTTAGAATAAATTCTATTTTTTTTTCTAAATAATTATCCATTAAGCCCAAATTGTGTCTAAACGACACCAAGGTAACTTGAGTTACTTCGAGGACCAAGAGACATATTATTCATGACTACTAAAATGATCAAAATACCTTTATTATTAAATAGCCGCATTTTATTATTTTAAATATCTTCATTTATCACCATATGAAAATATTGACCCTAAGAATAATATTACTTAAAGTAATCTTTTCGACCTACAGCTGAAATGTCGAAAATACCCCTCTATGTAATACCCATCAATGAGACAGGATAAATGTATGAACACCCATCTCAAAGACATCTACTCTCCTTAGATCTCTGTCCGATAATCCATGACTCAATTGAATGTACTTGTTTATTATTGGAAGTTACCCAAAAGCACACATTCTAAGGTCATGTTCCCAGGGTCCTGGATTATTAGATTATCCTGAACAATCACAAAGGGGTGATTTAACCTCATTAAGTGAAGTATAGAAACTTTGTTGCATAAATTCATTTTAACTAATTAGAGTAATACACCCAATATACAAGGATATTAATCTCACAAAAGAAATCTCACCAAACATACATCAAAGTATAAAATCCTAGTTTCGCCAGACTGCCAACTCACAAGTATGAAGGTATTCATTCACGCTGTAGCAGTAATAGTCTAATCTCTATAATTATAGTACTTTAAAAGAGACCATTACTACAGATTCAGTTCTATATATTTGAAATACGCTTAGGCCTATGATTTGAGTGAACTACTCATTGATTCAAGGTAAACTATTCCTTATTAGAAATCATGGCATAATAGTCTTACCTTAATTAAATGTCCAGTTTCATCAAATGACTAAGAATTCAATTTTACTCTATGACAAGTACACATAGTCTATATCTTACTGTGAAGAACGACCCAATACATAGATCATTACTTATCATACTTGGACCTTTAAATGTGCAATAATATAAATAACAAATCAAATTGAATGAATAAATGTTTTATTCTAATATGTTTATACATAATACATAGTCTTTGAGGGCATACTTTCCAACAGTGGCTAATTAATGAAACATATTTCTTCATCCCGTGAAGAATCCTCTGAAAAAAAGAGGATTCCTCTATTTTTTAGTATGTCTATAAATAATTCGCAAAATGAGGGGATTTATAAATTTTTTATCATTTACTTTCTTTTCATCCCAATTGAACAAAATAGAAATAAATCTATATATACATATATAAAAGTAGCTGCGGAAGCCTCCTGATGAGACAAGTGGCACTGTTCTTTATTGATATTTGGATTCATTGAATTTAAGAGTTTTTTTTTTTCTGATGAAGAAATTTGAAAGGTTTTTTATTTTTAATATCAGGATTATTTGAATTCAATAAGATAGAACTAATCATTATGCCAACTTTTTGAAACCTCTTAGAATTCTATTCTTTTTAATTTATCATTTTTCATGTTTTTGGGAATTCCAAAATACAGAGACGACGCTCTCTGCTCTGCTGAATCCTTTGCCTCACAACTCCTTTGATCTCCTCTCTCAAGTCGATCAGCCTCTGCAGGTAATGTGCTTGCATTTTCAGTTTTTAGTTTACATTTTTTGTGTTTTGTTCCTTTAAAAAAGAATCTTTATTTGCTGAGAATTTTGAATTGTTTATTGATTTTTATGTTGAATTTGTTTTTGTTTGTATACATTCTCGAGTAATTTTTATGTATTTTAACTTCAGGTTTGATTAATTGTGCCGCTTTCCGGTAGAGCCTGCTTTAATTAGATTTAGGTCAAGTAGCTTGAAATGATTTACTTAGAGTTTCTTTTATTTGCTAGGGTTTTGAATTTTTTATTAATTTATTTTTATGTTTCATTCTCTTCTTCTTTCTAATATATCTCTTTCTGATGCATGCACTGCCTGCAGATATATTTTAGAGAGTTTCATACAAATTAATTAAAATTTTGTTTTGTTTTGTTTTTTTTTGAGAGTGGATTGTTCTGTCCAAGAGTTAGCGTTGACTTTCGTCTGCAAAAGAAACTACTTATGAGATTGTTCTAAGGCTGGAGCTGGAAATACTTCTCAACCTTTCATTTTCTGCAAAAGCTAACATTTTTGCTCCTGTGCAAGTATTTGATGCATATATGGTGCTTTACTTCCTATTCTAGTTGAGCAAATGTTGATCAATGGATTTGTTAGACATGTTTTGTGTGATGTGGATTGCGGGAAAGGGTTCATTCTGTGTGAATACAACAGAGATGCCGACTCTTACAAGTAAAATGCTACCTTCAACGTGTTGCAAAATTGTCGCAGTTATCATCATTTGAGCTAATATAGATGTTGGCCTATCTGCTGTTTTCTCTAATTCTCTGAACCACGAGGTCTCAGTACTTGCAAGAATGTAGTGTCTGTAGAACTTATTGTACAAGATGATAACAGAGAATGGTATAATCTTTCTGCCCTATATTTTGCTTTTGGATTACTTATCCTTTTCACAGAATCAGGCTTTTCAGTAGACCAAAACTATTTCTTGATCAATATCTGCTATTGTTGCTCTGCAAGAATTTTTTGTTGTAAATTAATCATTATGCTAACTTTTTTAAACCTCTTAAAATTCTATTTTTTTAATTTATCATTTGTTTTTATCTTTTTGAGAATTTCAAATGGATTATTCTATATTTATATATTTGAAGATTTTTTTTAAAAAAAATATCATGGTTATATGAATTGATTTTTTTAAAATCAAAGTTATCTGATTTTTTAATTTTTTTAAATATTAGAGTTATTTTCTTATCTAAATTATTTTTAAATGTAAAAAAATTGAAAAAATTACTAAAATTATCCTGTGCAATGTACGTGCACCAACCTAATATAATTTACTTCTCTTAGTAAAAATAAAGGTACCCATTCCCTTTCCTTTATTTCTAATGAATGGAAAGATTAATAAGATAAACTTACTTAATACTATGTTTGCTTCACAAAGGTGGAGAGGAGAGAAAAAAAAAAGGCACATCTAATTTTATTAAGAAAATAAATATAATTTACTTTTATATTATTTGGATTGAATGAAAAGAAAGTATATTCGCATTTTATCTAATTCAATTTACCTTTTAATCCATCATATTTTGGACGGATTAAAAATCTGATGCCTCCACTTCATTTTCCTTTCTAATTTTCCTCTTAATCAATCGATTTAAATTATTAATTTACCCCTTCGTTCATTTTTTTTTTCCAAACAAAATATAGTGTAAACACAATTCAAATTAGCCATTGAATTGTAACTGGGAATGTTAACACTCATGCTAATCCCTTGAAAACAAAAAGAAAGAAAAAATATACGAAAAAAAAAAAACACTACTGCTAATAATGTGAATAATGCAATCTAAACGTGACATGTCATTCATTTGAAATTGAATATCCATGTCTTTATTTTGATTGATATAAATATATATATTTATATATATAACTTCTACGAATATTACTGATCTATTTGTTTAAATATTAAATTTGCTAATTAATATCTATACGATAATAATTTACTTATAGTTTAATATTTTTTAAAATTTTTATATTGAAATTAAAATAAAACATTTAAATTTGAATAAAAATAATTAATGACTGATTGAATTTTGCATGACCATTTTCAATTAAATATGGAAAACCAAACTTTCTCTTTTTTTTCCTTTTTTTTTCTACTTAAGTTTTAATGGAAAGGCTAGAGTGGTTTTAGAATTTTTGATTAAGATTGGGCCAAAGTAAAGGCCAATACCCGTTTCACGAGATAATTGGTCGAGACATTGATTGGACAGCCTCATGGGTTTTTGCGTCATTTCTTACTAAACAAACTGCCCCATAGGCATGGGCCGCATGCCCGATGGGAGTATTACCGTCCACAACTGCCCGCTCTTTATTTTTTTATTTTTTATTTTTTGAATAGGATTAAGTACAAAAAAACCCCCTTAATTTTGTGTCATTTTCACATAAGTATATAAATTTTTAAATTTTTTTTTACAATTGGCTTCTCCTATCCAAATAATTGGAATAGCCCTAAGGGCAAAATTGTGAAATGACATAAGTGGTTATAATGTTTCTAAACCTTAGGTTTAAATATGAACTCTTTAGTCAAAATTCAAATACACCATATATCACGAGTAGCAACTTGTAAGATTTTGAGAATATTAATTATCTTAAAAATTACTTCGGAAAAGGAAGAGAATTGTATAGAGGGCTAAAAGTAATTAGGTAAACTAACTCATTTGAGTAACAAAAAAAGCATGTCAAAGAAGTATAGATCTAGATAATAAAAGCGAAAAGAGAAAATATTGTGATTTGTAGACAAAACAAGAGATGAAATCACAAAAAGAGAGAAAGAAGAAAGGAGATCGATCAAGATTCGAGTTTCGAACAAAGTCAAAGTTTGGATCTAGTCGAAAGTTATAGAAACACTAGGAGAACATGAAGGCAAGTAGAGAGAAAAAATAGAGAAATAAAGTTAAAAATGTTATCATTTTATTTATTTACATATTATACTTTAATTAAAAAATAATTAAAGATTGTATTTCTATTATTTAAACGATGGACGTTGTCCCCTTGTACACTTTAGGTACTAATATTAATCAAAAGTCATGTTCCCCTAGTAACTTAGAATAATTTTGTCATTTAAAGTTACTCATGTAAAAAAAATTGGAGGGCCCATAACTATTTCCAGGATTGTTTGGAGGTTGGAGTTGGATTTGTCCCCTTCTTCTCCTAGTCCTCTGTTTAAACCAAAGAGGCCATTGCCTTACCTTTTCCCGACTTGGTCACTGAATTGGCCTCTTGGCTTCTCCGACATTAAAGCCCTAACTTCCTTTCAGTTAGATCTGTTGACCTGACTGAAGAGGTTGAGCACTTCTTTTTGTCATATTTTCCAATGCTAGAGCACCTATGTATTGATTACGCTCCATCACTGTGTAATTTGACGATTGCTGGATATTCTCTCAAGCTGAAGCACTTAGAAATTACCAATTGTCTGGGGTTGAAGAGCCTTCATATCTTAGCTCCTACTCCGAATCTTGTTTTCTTCATATATTGGGGACTAGGGATAGACATGGTCTTAGAAGATGCTCCCAAACTTTCTTCACTTTCTCTTGGAGGCAAATGTTGTAGGCCGTTGATTTTGGACGAGATAGATTCAATTCCTTCCTCTCTCTCTCTCCCTCACGTGTGGAGGAGTTGGTATTCAATCTACCGCTGGCTGTTTGCCCGCATATCGTCTAGACATCCTTAAATTTTACTGAACTCAGGAAGTTAGGTACGGACTATACTCAGGTTGCAGCATTCTTGGGTGCACCCAAGGTTGCAGCATTCTTTGTCTAAATTAGGTACGGACTATACATCTTTAAACCTTTGTATATTTTTTTGATATTGGTTGTTTATATATATATAGGATAAAATATATCAGTTATTTTTTAACTTTTACAAAATTTTAATTTCTATTTTCAAACTTTAAAATATTTGATTTTAGTCCTCAAACTTTTAAAACACATAAAAAATAACTCTTTCACAATAAAAGCTCAAGTACAATACAAAATTTCTAAATTTTAGCTTTCATTCTCTTATTTTTTATTTCTAAAATATTATTCTTCAACTTTAATCTCACTCTCTTCTCTTCGAATTAACTCTTCTATTAATTAAAACGATTAAGTGCTCACGAAAATTCATCACATGACTTCCACATGACCTATTTTATAGGTATTTTCATTTGCTCAACTCTCACAATGTGGTGTCATCCTTTTAATTATTATAAAGTAACTTCTATATATGACAGAAAAATACTATTGCGACTTGCGCGTCTCTCACTCCTCTTTTTAGATTTTTTTTTAATAATTCACTTATACTTTCAAATTTATTCTTCCTTCCTGTAGAGATGAAAAGAAAATTACTATTAGTCAAGAACTGAATCGATTTTTTTTCTTCTTCATCTTTATGTCTTAGTTTTGTTTATTAAATGGTAAAATATGTGATTTTTGTTATATGGTTAGATTCGAAAAAATGCAAAAGAGTAATTTCAAGATTATTGAGTCGAATAAAAAGGTTGAAGTTAGATCTTAAAATTATTGTTGATAAATGAAGAAATTCGAAGAGAAGAGAGTGAGATTAAAGTTGAAGAATAATATTTTAGAAATTAAAAACAGGGGAATGAGAGTTAAAATATGGTGATTTTGTGTTGTATTTGAACTTTTATTGTTAAAAAGACTATTTTTAAGTATTTTAAAAGTTCGAGGGCTAAAATCACACATTTTAAAGTTCGAGGGTGAAAATCAAAATTGATGAAAGTTTAAGGGTGGTTGATATATTTTACCTTATATATATATATATGAAGATTTGTTTGTTAATATCATTGACTGGAATTATTGATTCTCGGTTGGGTGTTTTTGATATTCAAAAGAAATACTTTTATTCATGACCCTTTTCAAGATAGAACCTTTCACATATTATTAGAGATAATAATTTTTCTATTTAAATTGAAGGCTTGTTGGATCGGGAATTCCCTAATTTAAGCATGTATAGGGACAAGATCAGGTTTCATACTTTGACTTACCAACTAGGGTACGAATTGCATAATCCCTGACCCGTCCTAACCTACCCCACCCCTGCCCTATCCCTACATAATATATAGGGCAAAATATGCCTGTTATTTTTAAACTTTCTTAAATTTTAATTTTTACTCTCAAATTTTAAAATGTGTGATTTTAGTATACGAATATTTGAAACACATAAAAAAATCTTCCTACCAACAATAAAATAATACAAAGCTACCAGATTTTAATCCTCATTTCCTTATTTTTCTACTTTTAAAATATTATTCTTCAATTTTAATCTCGTTATATTTTTTTCAATTTCTTTATATTATCAATAGCAATTTCAAGATTTAACTTTATACCTTTTATGCGCCTTAATAATTTTGGAATTACTTTTTCGCACATATTTGAACCCAACTATACAACAAAAATCACAGATCTTGTCCTTTAATAAACAAAGCTCAGACATAAAAATTAAGAAAAAAAAGAAAGAATCCAAATTTAGTTCTTGATGAATAGCAAAAAAAATCCAAATTCAATTCTCGATAGATAGTATTTTTCTTGGTATTTCTATAGAAAGAAAGAATAGACTTGAAAGGATAAGTGAATTACAAAAAAAAAAAAAAAAAAATCTAAAAGAAGAAGTGAGAGACTCGCAAATCATAATATTATTTTTTAGCCATATACAGAAGTTATTTTATAATAATTATAGGGAAACTTGGCACCACATTGTAAATGTAATAAGTAGATAAAAATACTCATAAAATAGGTTATGTGTGAGTAATGTGATGAATTTTTGTGAGCACTTAATAGTTTCAATTGACGAAATGGCTATATTTTAAGTATTTCAAATGTTCAAGGGTTAAAATTATATATTTTAAAGTTCGAAGGTGAAAGTTAAAATTTATAAAAGTTCAAAATTGGTTGACATATTTTATCCTAATGTATATATTAAAAATTTTATACTATATATAATTATAGGATATATATATATATATATATATATATATATATATATATATAGACACACACACACACACATATACTCTTAAATATGTAAGAAATAATATGCATATATAATAAAAGTATCTATATTTATAAAGAAATTGATTATAAAAGGTATTTATATGTATAATTTGTGTGTGTGTGAGTGTGTGTATATATATATATATATATATATATATATATATAATTTTATTGAAATATTTTAATAAGGAATGTATTTTGCTCTTTATTTTTTATTTATTTATTATTTTGTGACCCAATTAAAAAATTGTAGGCCCATTTCCCTACGGAGTTGGGACCGATAACTATTTTGTAAGCCCGTCCCCCTAGAATGCATGGTTATAGCTTCTTTCTCAATATGCTAATTTTTAGTCATGCAAGGTAATTTTGCCTCCTTTTAAGTAAGTAGGTATTGTTAGCATTGTCATATGGGCTGACTCGCACGGTTTTGAATTGGGTTGGGCCAGTGCCATACTAATGTAGATTGGGATCAAGGTCAGAAACTCTTAGCCTGACACTGTCCGGGCCCTAGGCCCTTAAGGCCTACAGGGCAGGCTCGGGCTCGGACTTATCTTCTCTTCTTCTTTTTTTTTTCCATTTAATTTAAAAAAGTGATGATATTGATTTGAATTCATTATTTTTAAATAAAAGCAATCAATTAAAATTCAAAAAAAAGTTAAAAAAAATAAAATAAAGTATTAACAAATAATAAAATAAGAGAATTGAAAAATGTAAATAACTTGTAAATTAACTTAAAAATTAAACAAATAACTAAAACAAATAAGCAATTAATAAAACTAAAAAATAAGAATGTAAGATTAAAAAATACTAACTAGTTGATGGCTAATAACAATAACACTTTATGGAGCTTTACTTTTTGACTTTTTCAAGACTTAAATTATCCACTATTCTGTCACTCAATAATCTTTCAAATTATTAAAAATTTGCTTGAAAATTTTAAAAAATATATAAAAAAATAAATTATATTCTAATATTTTTTGTAGAGGAAATGAAGAGATTCGAGAATTATGAGAGAAAGAGGAATGAAAATAAGGGAGTTGGAGAGAATTGGAGAAAGTTGGAGAAAGTTAAAGAGTGTTTGGTGAGTTTTGGAGGTTAGGGATAGAATATAGCTGTTCCAAAAGTAAAAAAAAAAAAAAAGTTTCTTAACCATTAAGGGACCAAAATAATAAAAAAAAAAACTTGAAAGCTCTTCAAGGCGGGGCACGGGCCTAATCCCTAGCTTGGACTGGCCCGCACCCCAAGACCAACCAGTTCGGCCTGCGGACTTGGTCCGGCCCGACAAGCCGAACCAACCCACTTGCCAATGCTAGGTATTGTAGACTTTCCCAGCGATGGCAAATAAAAGGTTGAATCATTTCATTCCAATGTTGAGTTGTTAGAAATCAAGTATGGTGAGGGAATTATGCATTTAAATGTCCCTAGACAGAAGATTTTTATATTTTCTTCTACCCTAATAAATGGTATTGGTGTCCTAGTGTGGGTCTATCTTGTTGCCTGTAAACAACACCCCCCCCCCCCCAACCGCCGGAGTTAGACTTTGTGCCACTGTCGCTTTGGTTGATTGCAATAGCATTTGGTGGTTGGCCAATAGATATTCTCAGGTTCTGAGGCAGTTGAAACAACATAGGAGTGTCTTTTTTTTTTTAATATAAATATATAATTCAGTGGCTTTATGAAACATCTCAAGCTATAATTGTAGAGTGGCAAAGCAATTACACATGCAAAGCAGATGGCTATTAATCTAATTCTACTTGAAGCTGGTCCACTAACCTCAGATTTCATTACCGGTGAGAAGGATTTTGGGGAACCTGGATTTAAAACCTAATATCTTTTGAAGCTCAAACAATAGTGGCAGGTAATGGTTTGATTCCTGAACTGATGTCATATTTTTAACTGATTGTTCTTCTCAAATTTCCATGTGTTATACATAATTGAACAGAAGACACTGACAGAAATAGCAGCACCTATAGCTTATCAATAGTTAGGCCATCAATCTCATTACTTATGGTATTTGAAAACTTGTATTGGAGAGGACTTGGCTCAAAGCTCAATCTGTTGCATTTTTCAGATCCTGATTGGATCATTTTAACTGCCAAATATTTAACTGATGTTTGCATTTGAATCTTTTCCATTAGCTGTTTACACTTGGAGCTTTATAAAGGGAGAGAGGACACATTTAACTTTACAATTGGTGATCAAGATCATTTGCAGCGGTCATGTATGTGCCCATTTATAAGGAATAACACAATTTCTTGCATCATGTTTAGAGGTAAACTATATCTGTATGTTGGGAAATAAACTGAAAGAGAGTAAAATACCAAGCTTCACCTAAGTTACAATTATATCCAAGATCAAAACTATTTTCCAAGTGCCAATAAAAAAATAGGAATAAACCAAAGATACCAATTAAGTAACGCCAGCAGGTAAAAGAAAGCACCAAAGTAAAGAATACGAGACACCAAGATTTTTAACATAAAAAACCCAAGATGGAAAAAATCACGAGACCTAATCCAGTAAAACTTCCACTATCAACAATAATGAGCAATACAAAGTATTCTCTAGATAACATTAGAGACACACTAATAATATATCAATATCTTCTCCCAAAGGTACAACTAAATACGAATTAAGTTTGGAATGATGTTACCAAAATTGAAATCTAAATGTTAGATTTGTAGTTCTTGTTGAGAGGATCACGTAGAACCAAATTTCGTCTCAATCGGACTCCGAATGACTATCCAAATTGAGGATCAAAGCTTGAAGAATCTCTTTCGTTTCCTACTATTAATGCCGCCTTCTCTCAATGAAAAATTACACCAAAATTCCGTCTCTCTGCTTTTGATTTTTTTGTTAAGTTTCTATTTTATTTGTGGGCTTTGATTTGTTTTATTTTGTCTACCAAATAGGTTGGACATATTTGGCCCAACAATCTCCCCCTCTAGCTCATTTGGGAAATACAATCAAACCTACTTCTTGTCTGCAAAATAAGAATTTCTCCCTAGGCAACACCTAAGTCAGTATATCAAAACCATTATCATCCGTGTGTACTTTCTCAAGTATTAGTAACTTGGAATCCAAAATTTTTCTAATCCAATGATATCTCACATCAATATGTTTGAATCGAGAGTGAAATGTAGAATTCTTACATAGATGAATAGCACTCTGACTGTCACAATGAAGATTATACTTTTCTTGTTTCAAGCCCAACTCTTGAAGAAACCTCTGCAACCAAAGAATCTATTTACAAGCTTCAATAGTTGCGATATACTCTGCTTCTGTACTAGAAAGAGCAATACATTTTTTCAACTTACTTTGCCATGATATTGCTCCCTCTGCAAAAGTCATTAAGTAACCAGATGTAGATCTTCTCTTATCAAGATCACCATGTCTGAATTAGAGTATCCATCAAGTATGATATTGCCATTTCCAAAGCACAAACATAATTTGGAAGTTCCCTTGAGATACCTGAGAATCCACTTGATTGCATTCCCGTGTTCTTTATCAGGATTAGAGAGACATCGACTAACTACTCCAACCACATGAGCTATATCTGGTTTGGTGCAAACCATAGCATACATCAGACTACCAACTGCTGAAGCATAAGGAACTTTCTTCATATTTTCTTTATCTTTCTCACTTTTCGAACACTGCTCAATGTTTAATTTGAAGTGACCTACAAGTGGAGTAGAAGCTTCCTTAGCATTGCTCATGTTAAACTTGTCAAGTACTTTCTCAATATACTTTTCTTGAGATAATCAAAGCTTTCCATTTTGCCTATCTCGAGTGATTTTCATCCCCAAAATTTATTTAGTTGGACCTAAATCTTTCATTGCAAAAGATTTGCTTAACTCTTTTTTCAACTTGTCAATCTTCATAGAATCATGGCCAACAATTAACATATCATCCACATATAACAAGAGGATAATAAAATCTCCATATGAGAAGTTCTTCACATATACACAATGATCTGATGCGGTTCTGTGGTATTTCTAATATGTCATAAAGGAGTCAAATTTCTTATACCATTGTCCCGATACCTGTTTCAAACCATATAAATTTTTTCTGAGACGACATACCAGATTCTCCTTACCACTTTCTTTAAACCCCTCCGGCTGCTTCATATAAATTTTCTCTTCTAAGTCGCCATGTAGAAAGGCTGTCTTCACATCAAATTGCTCAATCTCAAAATTCAAACTTGCAGCAATTCCAAGAACAACTCGAATAGATGTAATTTTTACCACGGGAGAAAAGATTTCTTCAAAATATATACCTTTTTTTTTACTGAACCCCTTCACAACCAATCTTTCCTTGTACTTAGGTTGTGAGCTATTCTCCTGAATCTTTAACCTGTAGACCCACTTGTTCTTTAGTGTTCTCTTGCTTGTAGGCAATTTCACCAAGTCATAGGTATGATTTTCTTATAAGAATACCATTTCCTCTTGCATAGCTTGCAACCATTCTTCTTTCTTCTCATGCTCTAAAGCTTCACTATATGATTCTGATTCTCCTCCATCAGTCAACAATACATATTCATTAGGATTATACCTAGTGGAGGGTCTTCTTTCCCTGATAGATCTCTTGGGTTCATCTTGTGGCTGTAGTACTTCTTGTTCAATCTCACCAACATCATTATTATCATCCATACTTTCTCCTTGCTCATCCTTAGCTCCTCCTTGATTTGAATCATCTGTTTCTGGAACTGGCACATCCAAACTAGCTGGTGCACGAACTTGGATCTGAATTAGAAGGAATGTCATCAGAGAATATTGATTTTGGTTTAGACTTATCATGTTTTTCAATATCTTCAATGGTTTGATCTTCAAGAAAAACAACATTTCTACTTCTGATCAATTTCTTCTCCACTGGGTCATACAACCTATAGCCAAACTCTGCATGCGCATATCCCAAGAAAATACACTGTTTGGATTTTACATCAAGCTTTGATCTCTCATCTTTGGGAATGTGAACAAATGCACGACAAATCAAAGACTCTCAAGTGGTTGAAGGATATTTCTTTACCTGTCCATGCTCTCTCTGGAATATCACCATCCAAAGGAACTGAAGGAGAAAGATTAATCAGGTCAACTGCAGTTCTCATTGCTTCACCCCAAAAAGATTTTAACAACTTGGCATTGGAAAGCATACATCTGATCTACTCAATGATAGTTCTGTTCATCCTTTCTGCTATTCCATTCTCCTGTTGTGTTTTTGGTACTGTCTTCTCTAGCCTGATCCCATGAGACTTACAGTAGTTTTCAAATGGTCCTTTATACTCATCACCATTATCAGCTCGAACACACTTCAATTGTTTACCAGTCTCCCTTTCGACCTTACTATGAAATTCTTTAAACACACCCAAGACTTGGTCTTTAGATTTCAAAGCAGTACACCAGACTTTTCTAGAAAAATTATCAATAAAAGTAACAAAATAAACTGCACCACTAAGAGACCTATCTTTCATGTAGCAAACATTAGTGTGCACTAACTCTAATGGATTTACCTTTCTAGATGAAGGAAGTCTTTGAAAGGCAACTCTATGTTGTTTTCCATAAATACAATCAACACATGATTTAAGAGAAGTACTTGTTACATTAGGGAGAAGTTGTCTGCGAACAAGTGTTTGAATTCCCTTCTCACTCATGTGCCCAAGTCGTCTGTGCCAAAGATTAATAGAAGAATATTGAATTACATTCACATCTCCTTTTCCCAACTTGACTTGCATCAAGTAGAGAGTATTTTGCTTCCTTCCTCTGGCAACGATTAGGTTCCCTTTGCTAAGTTTCCATTTGCCTTCACCTTGAGAACTATAGTAGCCTTCATCATCAAGCTTTCCAGTGGAAACAAGATTAAGACGAATATCAGGAACATGTCTGGTATTCCTCAAGACTAATTGACACCCGATATCTATATCTAACAAATATCACCCTTGCCAACAACTTTATAAGAAACTTCATTTTCCATCCTAACAAAGCCAAAGTCTCCTTCGGTGTAGGTTGAGAAGAAATGTCTATGTGGAGTAACATGATATGATACACCTGAATCAATTATCCAATCACTGTCTTGACTGGTAATATTGATATGACCATCGTCGCAAAATGCCAACATATCATCATCGGCTGCCACTACTGCTGTAGTATCTTCTTCGTCTCTTACCTTACCATTACTCTTTTTCTCAGCAAGTTCTCGTTTCAAGACTCTACAGTGCTTTTTGTAGTACCATTTCTTTTTTCAATGATAGCACTCAACATTTTTCAGTGACTCATGTCTGCTCTTGGATCTGTCATTCCTGTTGTAAGGACCTCTACTCTTACTTCTCCTCTTTCCTTCTTTCTTTTGCATAATCAGTACTTGGGACTCATTAAAAGTGCCTTGTTCCGTCCCCCTGATCTCCTCATCCAACACTGCCTCTTTAGCCATAGTCATAATTAAGACACCATTTGGAGCTGAATTGCTAACAGATACCACCATTGTTTCTCAGCTATCTGGTAGGGAACTGAAAAACAGCAAAGTCTGTACCTTATCATCCAAATTCAGTTTCAATGAAGCTGCTTGGTTTATCAATCCCTGAAAGGTACTCAAATGCTCACTCATATCAGCACCATCTTTGTATCTTAACTGAGTAATATTTCTCAAACAAGAAGATTTATTCATTCCAGTTTTCCGTTCAAACATTCGTTCAAGTTTTTCCCATAACACATCAGCTCTAGTCTCTTGAGCAAAGTATTGAAATATACTTTGACCAATCCACTTTCTAATATTACTCACTGTTTTTCTGTGCATGTTAACCCATTCTTCATCACTCATATCAGATGGTTTACCTTTATCCCCTAGAACAGGCTCAAATAAATCTCTACAATACAAATAGTCTTCCATCCTAGACTTCCAATCTGAATAGTTTGATGTATTCAATTTTATCATGCACCCACTATCTGAATAATCCATTTTTAATTAGCACAAATTAGCCAACTGATCAACCAGTCTCTGATACCACTTTATTGGGAAATAAACTGAAAGAGTGCAAAATACCAGGCTTCACCTAAGTTACAATTATATCCAAGATCAAAACTATTTCTGAAGTGCCAATAAAAAAAATAGGAATAAATCAAAGATACCAATTAAATAACGCCAGCAGGTAAAAGAAAGTACCAAAGTAAAGAATATGAGACACCAATATTTTTAACGTGAAAAATTCAAGATGGGAAAAACCATAGGACCTAGTCTAGTAAAACTTTCACTATCAACAATAATAGGCAATACAAAGCCTTATCTAGATAAGACGAGACACACCAATAATATATCAATATCTTCTTCCAAAGTTACAACTAAATAAGAATTGAGTTTGGAAGGACGTTACCAAAATCGAAATCTAAACCGTTAGATTTGTAATTCTTGTTGAGAAGATCACGTAGAATCAAATTTTGTCTTAATCGAACTCCGAATGACTATCTAAATTGAAGATCCAAGCTTGAAGAATCTCCTTCGTTTCCTACCGTCAATGCTGCCTTTTCTCAACGAAAAATTGCACCAAACTTCCGTCTCTGCTTTTAATTTTTTTTGTTAGGTTTCTATTTTATTTGTGGGCTTTGATTTGTTTTATTTTTTTCCACCAAATGGGCTGTACATATTTGGCCCAACACTGTATACACGTTTATGTGGAAACATATGCTTATATTGATTAACGTATCTCAAGTCAAAAGCAGTGATGCAACCGGTCATGAACTTTTCTACTTAAATCTCTATGGGTGAGGCAATGTGATTTTACTTTTTATTACTTTAATTTACTTAGTTTAATCTAAAGTAACTTTTCTGATCATTTTTAGCAGCGTGGTTACTTGATTTGTGAACACGAAGGCAAATGTTAGGAGAAGGCAGGTTATATTCTAGATTAGAAAATAATTGCCTACATCAGGAGTTCCTTATCTCCTTCAGAAGCTTCTTGTAAAAATTTAAAAGCTATGAGGTACTCTATTTCTGTGGCTTGTCCCTTGTCCCCAAAGTTCAATCTCAAAAAATCGCCTTGTAGTATAAAAAATTGGGGATTCAGAAGCAAAGCAAGGGCTGGTATGCAAAAGTTCTGGTTGATAATCTGCCTTTCTGCCCAACTCCAAACCCACTCACAATTAATTAGGCAGAACAAATCTTTGAAGTTTTTGTCGAACTTTTATTAAATTGAGAACAACCAAACATCGTAAGAAAGCTCAAAACGACAAATTGCACCTAGAATCAAATCCCAAAGAGAAGAAAGAAGAGAATTTCAAGTTCCTTTTTCTAGATATTTTCTTTCTTGCTTTCCTAGGTTAAAAGTTGAAATTATTTCTTTTCTGTGTTAAGGAAGGCTCAATACAATCTTCTGTCCACCCATGTAATAAAGATCCAATTCCTATCCTTTCGAAGAACACTTGCAAAAGACTTTGGTCTGGTAAGATAATGTCTTTACCAAAGAATTTTTAGTGAGCGAGGATAGCATAGGGCCTGAGAGTTGAAGAAATTGGGTATCGAGGTCTATACCTTAAACAAGAATAATGAATACTTCGTTGTTCTGTTTGAGAGTAGCAGATAAAGAAACCTAAAATTGACATGGAGGAGAAAGCAAAATCCTCGAAAGTGCCCAACTTTTCTCTCCATATCAGTACTCATAAAGTTCTCTTCTAAAGTGGCAAAATACTGAAATAGATAATAGGAAAAAGTTCAAATTTACTGCAAGATTTTCCCTGCTATGTACATATTGTTTTTGACATTTTCCCCCCTTTTCTCTACAGAGGAGGAAAGAGTTGCATCTAAGCCAAGGGAACCCAAATTTTCCAGATTTTGACATCAGAATCTAAACTGCCACTGTAAACAAGATAAGAAGTCCCAGAAGAACTCTCTCTTGAATCCCTGTTATCTACTGCTGCCGTCAAACACTTGACTGGCCCCTTGTGTCCTTCAAAGACAGCTAAACAAGAATAATTCTTTTCAATTCCTCTCCTCCAAACTCTCACTGTTTTTTCTGCTGATCCACTGAACACCAAATCCGACGCAACAGCCAAGCACAGAATGGCCTTGGTGTGCCCCCTGAGGGCCCCCGACACCACCATATAGCCACTGCTACCATCTTTTTCCCACACAATTATCGACCGATCACACGCCCCAGAGTACAACACCGACCCGTCTGGGCTTAGAGCTAAAGCATTCACTGCAGACTTGTGTTTCTCCAATGTTGCCACTAGGCTATGTCGCTTATCCCCTTCATGCTTCTTCCATACCTTGATCTTCTTGTCTGCGGAACCAGTGTACACATGTCCATCATTGGATATTACAATTGCATTGATTGCATCATCATGTGCATTCCATACTGATTCCAGGCATTTGAAATCAGAGGTTCTCCATACTTTGAAAGTACGATCCCATGAAGCTGAGTATATCAGAGAGCTGTCTTTCGACAAGGCCAGTGCTGATACAGTGTCAACATGGTGAACCCATGTACACTTCTTGTGTCTTCGCACCTGTACATAATTCTTAGCACAGAAAAGTCTCATGCATCGATCATTAAGAGTTGGCAACGTCGCAATGCATTTGTACTTTTGGTGGGGCGAATTTCTATCCATCTTCCATACGCGAATTTTGTGATCATGATGCGCAGAGAACAGCTTATCCCCCAAAACAACGATGGACTTGACTGCACTATGGACTCCTGCTACACTATTGGCTGTCAGGTCATCTCCTTTGGAAGGATCACGGCTCCATCTGCGAATTTCACCATCGGAAGACCCACTATAGAGGTATTTTCCACCTAGAGCGATGCAGAACACATAAGAGGAGTGGCCTTTGAGGCTGGCTAAGGAGTGGTGGAAGGCGTTCGAGGGCTGTTCAACATGTTGGGGTGCTGGTGTCAATGAAGGAACCGACGGTAAACTTGGCTGTGAGGTTAGTGATGTAAAGTTAGATGATGTATCTGAATGAAAGTTATTAGAGTGGGAATGATCAGATTCTTGCTCTATCTTCAACTGGCATGGCGAAGGACATGGAAGAATTCCCATTTTCTTGAAGCTGAAGAGGAAGAGAAACAAATGCAGAGGGAACCGGAGAGAATCAGAATACAGTTCAAACTTCAAGTTGAAAGTTTCCACCTGCAAATTGGAGGAAAGTGAGACTGGCTTATAAAGAAACAGACAGGGTTGACGCGTATGATAGCAAGAACGGCGCTGGCTAACATAAAAAGGCAGACTTCTACGTGGAAGGGCCCAATGGGACTATAGAAGATGAAGCGTGGAGTCAGGCTGATAAAAGAGGATAAAGGCTTGCATCATACAGTGGAAACACAGACAAATTTTGCATAGAAACACATTATCTATTGCAATTTTTTAGAATCTGTTTCCTCTTTAAGGACCACTTGCTCACTTAGGATAATGCCAGATCGTTCCAAAACACCAAAAAGAGCTGATTTTTCTGATTAATTTGGTGCCAAAGGATGATGATGATGATCAATCCAAAGGCTTAGAACATGGCAGACGCATCTTTCTTCTTCTTTGTGTTGAGACACAAGGAGAAGGGCCTACCACTATTTCAAGAATTAGCTCAAGAGGTCACTGATTCAATCAGCTTCCTCTTTTTGGATATGGTTTCAGAATTAAGGTGAAAAATCTAGATGAAAATAAAGCTAAAAAATTATATCTTACCTACATTTTTGGTATCCTCAAATAACAATATCCGTTCACACTATCAAACACTTTAAAAAAAGATTTTCTATAAATCTCGAAACTTATTCTTTATTTATGTAAAACATTTTTTTAAAAAAATTAAAATAATATTAAACTCGTAAAATTACAAATTAAAAAAGTAGAGTTTAACAAACTTTGGAAAAGTAACTAATAGTTACGTAACTTTTAATAATAAAATTAGCTAGCTATTAATTGACCTTTCTTGGGGATTAGATGAGTAAAAAAACTAGTCTGGTTTGATCTCCATATCATAGCCCTTTAAAATGTTGTAAATCAAAATGGAAGATCCTCTTGTGCTTGTAGATAATTAGGAAGCTTCCATAAGAGGACAGATGAATTGTGAAGTCAAAGAAAGACTCTACATTTCTCAATGCATTATTGTTATGCCATATTGTAACTTATGATGTAAGGACTTTATTATTTATTATCGGACCATAAGAATGGCTCTTTGCAGCAAAATTATAGTCTACCAATTGGAAAACGTTCTGTGTTCTTCACAAGTAATGTTGGGTCCCAACTTCTTTTTATTTTAAGTCTTGAAATGAAAACACTCTCTGAATATATAATTTTAACGAATTTTCTAGATCCCAAACACTTGTTGTGATTGAGGAAAAAGAAAAAGAAAAATCTCTGTAAGGATAATTTTCTTTTATTACTCAAAGAATTAAATAATCTTTTTTCAGCAGTGATTTGTAAAAGAAAATTGTCGAGCATGTCGCCTTTTGAGTACAAGAATGTGACTTTTACGTTCGTTTCTTACTTTTTTACTAATATTTATTTCTTTATAAATGATCCATCAACGCAGAGAAATTATTGACATTAATGAATGCTATGCACCACCAGCTTAATTGTCAAATATGGTTGTTAAAATTAACCATTTACTCCTTCCGTTTTAAAATATTTATATATGAAACTTTTTTATTTTATTTTAAAATACTTATTTATGTACATATTTTTAAAATTAATGATTAATTTCTCCTCATTTTACCTTATATATTCTAAATCAACTACACAACTTTTCAAAATTCTTTTCTCTTCTTACTTTTCGAAAATTTTCACTAACTAATAACTATAATATTTTTAACATAGGTATAATGGAAATTCTATTTAAATAATAATATTATTTTTAACACTCTTAATTTGTGTGTAAAGTGCTTCATGAATAAGTATTTTAAAATGATAGGAGTAATTTCTTTGAATCATATTTCTACGGGGCTTGTTTTAGGCTGATTCCATCATTGCTCTTTGAATTTTTTGTTGCGTCTTATTTCTACGTTGATTTAAGAGTCAATTCTAGCTGGCTGTTACCTAGAAAAATAAATTGCGATTACAGCAAATTAAGGTAGGATTTGCATCATAATTGTTCCACCTGAAAGTCCATTGCAACACACTCGTTTTAAAGGAAAATTTTGGACCTCCTACCGCTGCAACTTGGAGATGGCGCCTGCTTTTAAAAATTTTAAAAATGAGTTTTTCTTTTAAAAAATTAATTATTGAAAAAAAATCTGTGTAAATTTTATTTTTTTCATCTAAAAATTATCCTCTACTATTTACTTCATGTAACTTTGGTCCAGAAATCCAAGGTTCTAATTCCGTTTTTACTATATTCCGCATGAATTTGATAACGTCCAATCTTCCTCCGGTTCAAGTTTAAAGTTTCAGGCTATCCTTGTATTATTTGGTATTTTTTGTCTACCATTTATAAAAATATAACTATTAAATTATAATTTAAAATTTAAATATTCACCATTAAAATTTTTAATTTTTCGAGAAGTATAACCAGGGTGTGACATGTATATTGCATTTTCACATGAATGAGACTAACCTATAACGTCAAAATTTGGCAAATTTCCTCCTCTCCCACTCCCCCACACCTTAGTGGGGGAGAATATCTGTTCTTTCTATGGGTGGTAGTATTTACTTTGAATGTGTGCGAAAGGAATCAAATGTATCCAGACTCCAATTTCTTCATCCCTAGAAGACAATTCTGGCGCTTTCAAGACACAAACACGGTTGTATCAAAATTCACACAAAGAAAGAACAAGGAAATTGGATTGGTAAATGAAGACGGCTGGCAAACCAACTGACCAAGAAAACAACTGTAAAGCGATCCATTCATTACCTCTATTGACAGCTACAGAAATGGTCGGACCTCTCCTCTCCTCTTCTCAAGTTGGTTGATTTAGTTGCCATGAAGGCAATGCAATTTGGGCTGTTCCAGTGTTTTTCATTCCCTTAATCTGTACGAGGCCAAGAACATGGATATGCAACTTGGTTCCCTTTGTTTCCTTTTGCTGTTCTTTCGTGTGGACCTAATTTTGAAAAGGATAATTGCATCTACTTTTCCCTCTTCTTCAAGGATGTGACTTGTAATCTTTAAAAACTAAACTAGCTTTCTGAAATCGTTTTAGAAGGTTTGGATAGGATTTTAATATGGGGGCCCAAAAATATTTTTTTTTAAATAAAATTCTTTTTGAGAAATTTTGTCTTTGTTTTATACATTTTGAGTTTTTGCAACTTTCTAAAAGTTCTTTTTTTTTAAAGAAGTGTTAACATATTGCATTTCTCGGTTTTATTTGAGCTTATCAAATAGTCTTCAAGATCTTTGTTTTATTTTGGAATGAGTTGTTTAACAGAAAATTTTGAGATGGTTCGTAAGGTTATTAGACACTTGTCATATTACTAAGCATGTATTGAGAGAGAGTGAGAAGATGTGGCAGCGGGTCGAGTTAGAGATTAGAAATTTTAATTTTATTTTGGCCCATGTATACCTCTCGTTTTTTCATTCTTGGTTCTTCCCCGCCATGAGAAAAGGCAGAAATCCCTGCTCTTTACCCGTCAGGAATAAAATAATCCCCGATCCTGACCCACTAGGAAAGAGGAGACCTGATTGAATCCAAACATATTTTTAAAGATTTTTTTGACCTCCAATATATTTTTATTCAAAATTTTTTAATTATTTCAAAAATTTTTGTGGTAATTTCTATGTATTAATCATATCACTAAATTAGTAAGAGTGAAATTGATAATTAATTATTTTTTATTTTTTTCCTCTTCTCTTCTATTTTATATACATATATAATCATATATATATATATATAATCTACCTATAATTTATATAGTATGTATACATATACATATGATATATGTGTACATATATATATATATATATATATATATATATATATATTATTGCTGTCAGAATAGGGAGCCGACGCAAACGGGGATCGGTTTCGTATCCAATAAACACAAACGATTCGATATGGTGCAACAGAAAATGGTATAAGATCTTTTTTGAATCAGGGATCGGGTTTCTTGAATTTACTATAGAAAGCGCTCAAGAAAATCAGTTGAGAATGTTAAACGGAAGGACATTTCTTGGAGAATAGAATGATACTTGGATTAATTGGCTAAATGGAAAGTATGAAAAAAGTGCTGATATCGAAAAATACTAACAGAAACCGTAAGAAAAACTGTAAACAATGCTGGTAAAGAGAAACTAGAACAAAGCAGTAAGAAAGCTGTAAAGAATTAAAATCCTAGACTAGAAAGTTGGAAATGATTATGAGGAAAGAAAATGAAATTGAATTCTGCTGATTGGCCAGGTGATTTGTTGTTGTTCGGTTCTGGGCGATACTCCTTCTTTTATACTTGTTGTAAATGAACCACAAACAGATCGTGGAGTTTTTTCAGGCCAAAGAATGCTCCCAACGATCGTGCAAAACTCCTTGCGCCGAAAGATCAGGATTCTGTTGTTTCCTTCTTATCGGTTCCGTGGTGCCGATGTTGACCATGACCATCGGCTGCTTGGAGGGTTGACTTCGTCGACTCATCCTAATTTGTTCCATCGGCATCAGTTCAAAGTAGTCGTTACGTCGACTGGGTAAAGTTGATGTCAACAAATATATATTTGATTGACTTTTATATATGTGTGTATACAAATACACACACACACATATATATACCTATATAAAATATAATATATATATAATATATAATATATGTAGGGTGAGCCAAGTCGAGAGCAGGGCTCATTCAATTCCCATCCCCAGCATGCCTCTTATTGGCAGGCTGAGGAATGAAACCCGTCCTTAGTCCTATCTCTGCTTAAATTGGGGAATCTTTAGCCCAATTAAGCTAAATTTCCAATTTAAACAATAAAATTATTATCTCTAACAGAAGAGATTCTAGTACAAGAAACACTTGATTAATATATACTTCCTCTGTCTCATTAAAATTGACAGTGGTTGACTTGGCACGATAGTTTATGTAAAAGTAAAAATTAGAATATAATAATATAATATAATATAATATAGTATAATAAAAATAAGAAATATATGGATCCCATAATACTTTATGTCAAATCTAAGTATTTAAAAATAATATATGTGGGGTATATTGATTATTTTATAATATATTGTATAGTAAGAACTTTTCTTTTAAAGAAAGTGTCAAATTTTTTAGAACAACCTAAAATAGTAAGTAGGTCAATTTTAATGAGACTATTTTAGAAGTGTATATAAAAATTAATACAAATAATGCACGTACTAATGTCAAAATCTCGGGGGATATCGTTTCATGGGTTTCGCTGTTAGCTAAAATAATAATTTAATAATTAAGTAAGGATTCAACAAAAAAAAAAAAAAAGTATTTAGAAGAAGAAGGGGGAAAAAATAATTAAAAGAAATCAGCAAGTTTAAAGATTACAAAATTGAATACTTCCCTACCAAACTGGGGAACTCCAACATGGTTTTTTTTTCCCCTTTCCTCCAAAGAGAGATGGTAGTACTTAGCTTCTTTTAAGGTAATAATAGTTTGATTAAGAAAATTGATCAACGGATAAGAATTTTCAAAAGATTCGGCGATGTGAAGACTTTGTAGCTTAAATATTTTCTAGAAGGGAATATAAGGTCAGTCATAGATGGAAATTCCTAGTAACAATTTTCGTGGAATTGCAACAGCTGATTCACTCAAAATTGAGATTCAACAATCCAAATTTGCCTATATTTAATAGCACTTTATTTTCAAACATATTAAATAATTTATTTCTCAACAAGCTGATCCCATTTAAATAATATGAAAGAGAAGCAATTTGAAATATATCAAAATTTTGAAATTTGAATACCTCTTAGTAAAGAAAAAGAGAAATAATAAATTAAATTTAAGGATAAAATAGAAAAAAAGATTAATTAACTAAAAAATTTACTTATTTTAATATTTGCGTAATCGATTAAATGAGACAGATCATTTGGGACAGAGAGAGTAATACTCATCTAAACGATTGTAATATATTCAGCCACATTATCCTATTTTTTTCACCATGAAAAGCCAACTTTAATAGCTAGTCATGTTTTAATCTCAATTATTTATATTATTATTTCATGACGTGTTTTAATATTATTAAAAAATTGAAAGATCTCCCGTGATTTCAACACTGGAGAGGATCCTTGCCTTAAAAGAACTATAGAAAGTAGAGAAAGAAGAGAATCTAAGTACTAATAAATCTAATAAATATAATTTTATCTAATCAAAAGAATCATTAATCTTATTGATAAAGGGATAAATTTAAAAAACCAAATAGTCACATATATTTAAATAGCCTCGAAAAATAAAAAGTTAATTTTTATCTTTTAAATTTTATAACGCTCTTGAATATTACTCTCTCTATCCTCTTTTATCTGTCCATTTTAACCGATTCACAAGTTTTAAGAAAAATAAAAATTTTTAGTTAATTAATCAACATTTCATATTTTACCCTCAAAGAATCTCTCTCTTTATTAAAGAGTAATCAAATTCTAAAGTTTTATGTGTTGTAAGCATATTTAATTTATTTCTATTTTTCACTACAAGTGTAGAAGTACTACTACATTAAAAAGAGGTATTTTTGAAAAAAATAGCAATTAATATAGTCTTGGTTTGAACTTTCACAAATTTTGATTTTCACCATAAAACTTTAAAATGTGTGATTTTAGCCCTCGAACTTTTAAAATACCTAAAAAATAGCCCATTCAATAATAAAAACTCAAGTACAATATAAAATTACTAAATTTTAGCTCTCATTTCTCCATTTTTAATTTTTAAAATATTATTCTTCAATTTTAATCTCGCTCTATTCTCTTCAAATTTCTTCATTTATCAACAACAATTTTAAGATCTAACTTCAAACCTTTTATGCGACTCAATAATCTTGAGATTACTCTTTCGCACTTTTTCGAATCTAACCATATAACAAAAATAACATATTTTACCCTTTAATAAACAAAACTAAGACATAAAGATGAAAAAAAAAATCGATTCAGTTCTTGAGGAATAGTAATTTTCTTGGCATTTCTACAGGAAGGAAGAATAAATTTACAAGCAGAAGTGAATTATCAAAAAAAAAAAAAAAAATCTAAAAAGAGAAGTGAGAGATGCGCAAGTCGTAGTAGTCTTTTCCTGTCATATATAGAATTTACTTTATAAGAATTAGAAGGATGACACCACATTGTGAGAGTTGAGTAAATGAAAATACCTATAAAATAGATCATGTGGAAGTTATATGATGAACTTCCGTAAGTACTTAATAGTTTAATTGATGGAAGAGCTAATTCGAAGAGAAGAGAGCGAGATTAAAGTTGAAAAATAATATTTTAGAAATAAAAAATGTGAGAATGGGAGCTAAAATCTAGTAATTTTGTATTGTATTTGAGCTTTTATTGTTGAAATGGCTATTTTTTTTTAATGTATTTTAAAAGTTCAAGGGCTAAAATCAAGTATTTTAAAGTTCGAGAGTGAAAATCAAAATTTGTAAAAGTTTAAAGATGGCTGACATATTTGGCCCTTTTTCTAAAGAAAAAATTCACTTTGCCATCTCAAATATAGTCAAAATCCCACATTGCCATCTAAATTTTATTTTGAATCTAATTGCCATCTGAATTATGATTTTTTCCCGCATTGCCATCCAAGAACCTCTAATCCTTAAATTAAGTTAATTAACACATTAAATTAAATATAAAATAGTGTAATTTTTTCACATAACCAACTTAAAAAATAAAAAAAATAAATTATGTATAAATTTAAATTTAAAAAAATAAAAAATATAATATGGTTGAACTAATTTAACTTAATTTAATCGAACTAATTTAGTCCTTTTTTTAATTTAAGTTAGTTAGATGAGAAATTTATACTATTTTATATTTAATTTACCATGTTAATTAATTTAATTTATGGGTTAGTGATGCTTGGATGGCAATGTGGAAAAAAATCATAGTTCAGATAACAATTAGATTTAAAATGAAGTTTAGATGGCAATGTGAGATTTTGATTATAGTTAGGATGACAAAGTAAATTTTTTTCTTTTTCTAAACACAGAGATACTTTGTTAAAATGAACAATCCCGTGAAATTTTTCAAAACCTGAAAATATCTTATTAAAAATATTTCTAGCAAAAAACTATTGAAACAAAAATCTAGTGAAGAAAATGAGTATACTTTCCTATTTATTCCCACCCAAACTTGTGTTTTAAGAAAAAATAAATATGTGATAAATTTACTTTAAAAGTCTTACAGTAGGATATATTTTAAATACTATTATATATTTAGGAAGAAGTTTTTTTTCAATTCAAATGAAAATTCTAATTTAAATAAATTTTATTCCTGATAGTTGTTATATAATCACAACACAACACAGCGTATCTTCTCTCTCATTAATTATTGGTTTCACATTTACTCCATATTTAATAATATTTTATTAAATTTTAATAAATTTATCCCAATTCAATCTTTACTAAGCACACCCGTAAGTATTCGAAATCGAAGAAGAATAGAAAGGTGGCAATTTAGTGGGGGCAAAGTCTTTACATTGTATTTTTTATTAAAAAAAATTACAAAAAAATCATCTTTTAAATAGCATTATTTAAATTTAAAAAAATGAATATTCTAAATAAATTTGACAGCTTAATTTTTCCAAATGATTGAGTCATTGATAGAGTTTTCTTTGATTTTGAAGAAGAATTAAGAGAAAACTTTTTCTTTTTTTTTCTGTTGGCATCAAATAGGTACAATTTTCCTTGCCCATGCACTGCTGGTGATATGGTGTGGAACATTCTTCTGTCAAATTGAATGGAAGGTAACATGCCTATTCATTTTTATGCCTGGATAGAACTATAGTGTGATGGTATAATTAGGGTACACAACCCCCTAATAATGGAAATTTTTGCTTTAATTTTCTCGAAAAAATAAAACCGACACAAAATTTTGAGATGTGTCCTAATTTTGATTTTTTTTTCTGCATAAATACTCAATTCATCAAAAGTTTATAATGGGAATAAAGCAGGGGTAAGAAGAGGGCTGGAGGTAAATAGTCAACATGACATTCGTTTCGAGCCCATTTTGCTATCTTTTAATTTGGACTTTCCTAGATTTGAGGTGCCCATAAGATAATTCAGGCCCACAAGCCCAGTTCATGAAAACATGTTGTTTTTTTTTTTTTTTGGGATGAACTTATTTTATATATAATTAATTTTATTTATTTTTATGTGATGATTTGTTCATAAAAATTTATGAGGTTAGAACCTAGGGCAATAATGTCGAATTACTCACACTTGCCATCTTGGCTAACTCCATTAACAATTGAAGTTTTTAAAGAAAGTTCACATATAAAATTTTCTTTACTGTGGATCATATATATATATATATATATATTGTGTTGTATAATTCATAATTTTGTATCATATATGTTGTTTGTGGTAAAGTTTTTAAAGCACACAGTCTACCAAGTACAACTGTGTGAGTAAATTTTAGAACTTTCCATTTCCAGTAGTAAGCTTGTGCATACGAACTAACAAAAGGTTAAAAGTTTTAAAGTTTTAAAGATAAATATTTTGTAATTATAAAAATTACTAATGAATACACTCCAAAAAAAGTACTTAAAGTAATTAATTTGCTAAAAAATGAGGAGTTGCATTAATATTATGTACATCTTATGGTATGAAAAAACTAAAAATCAATTAATATTATGTTTTAGCAGATTAATAAATTATCAAAATAAATTTGAAAAATAATAATAAAATACTCATAATTATTTTAAAAATTCTCAATTTCAGTACTTGAGTGTATTTGTCCAACCCTTTGCTTCTTTTCTATTAATTAGATATACAAAATTTTAGTGTCAAAGAGATTTAAAATATGCACGTTGAACATACTTTATGAAGCAATTTATAAGTGCTAATATAGTATAATGATAGCGGTGTTGGTTTTGTTTTTTTTTTCAAAAGTTTTGGGAAAGAGGAGGGCTATCAATCTCCGACTAGTCATAGATCACTCATCATGTTAAAGACAAAAAATTAAAATAAAGCATCCATAGACTGATATATTATGAGTAATTTGAGCTGTAATTATTCATGTAATAGTTGTTTTAGGTAGGGTATCGCAAAAAGTTGCATATGTCATTAGGAAGGATTCCAATTCTGGAAAATTGCATTTCTCTTCGATTTTATGGACATTTAGAAAAGGAGCCTTACACTATTTCTAACGCTTCCATTTCAGATAAAATAAAGGCTAAGTAAGAGGTGCAGTCAAAGAAAATAAGGGTTTCACTTTCACAGAATCACAAGGACATATAAATGTTAGATATTTGAAGAGTTCAGTATGCCTTAAAGAGTACACTTCTAGATGAAAGGAAATGCAGGTTCTTGAGAAAGTACTCAACAGTATCATCACCGCTGCTGCCTGTCAGCCCAAAATGCATTGTCAAAGGCAATCTTTTCCTGTAAGCCACTTGTAAAAGCCACCGGATGCCACCAACCAGTATCGATATTCATCAGTTAAAGATCTCCAATCTATATACCTAATATAGTAATACAAATTAAAAAATAATGTGAATAAAAAAGCAAAAAGTGTCACCTCTCCCAAATAGGAAAATAGTCCTTGCATATAATAAAAGTATTAATTGTATTTAAAGAAAGGAGAAAGGAGGGGAAAAAAAAGATAAATTGATAAGAACCTTTTATGTATTCCATCACTATAATTCTCAAGCAAAAGAGGCATTGGTGTCTGAAATGGCGACAGCGCTCGACGTCCAAGAATTTTAAGCACTTCATTACTATAACCCTCAAGCAAAGGAGGCATTCGATTTAACGTAGAACCATATTCACCTACTGTTGCCAGAAGAGATAGAGGAGAAAAAAAATTATCAAACGTATTTTGGAAACGAGATAGGAGTGTTTGTTTGCTTAATTAGACAAACATCAGGAAGAACCCACCTCCGACAACCGGCCTTCTACACAGGAAATCCCTTGTGTCACAAGTCTCGACAACTAAAACTTGTCCTTTGAAAAGAAGAACAATAACGGGACATCCTACAAATCGATCTGGATCTTCAATGTCAAGTCTCTGAAAACCATGAAAAAAAAAAATGAGGTGAGAATCTTTAATTTAGAAAGCTTCCATCCAAAAACCAGAAAGCTGCTGATGGAGGAGCAGATGGTGCTTGCCTTGATGAAATGCAAACTTGCATCGAAAACTGCTCTCAGCAATGCTTCTTTCAGAATTGTTTTCAATTTCTGATCAGAATTCTTAGAACCAGTCCTGTTAAAAGCATGAGAGAAGTTTAGTCAGATATGAATATAGTTTTCTCAAAAGAAAGGCGCCCAACTATTAATTTAAACAGTTGTTTATTGTATAAGAGCTAATCCCTTTGCACCGCCAAAAAGAATTCCCAGATGCCTGATGGAAGCTTCATCTACTAAATTAGTTACTATTGAGCTATATATTATCATTAGGCTCAAAGAAGATGGCAGATGCATTTGTCTCAGACATCATTGCTTCCTACATTCCCGAGATTAAGCTAATAGATAGATATGTTTAAGATATTTTCCTTGATTTATACAAGTTATTTAAGAGAAAAGTCACGACAATAGACAAAAGGGATAATTTACAAATGACAATGATCTACGAAAATTATATTCCTTGGGTCTCTTTTTGCCAAAACAAAGTAACAAAATATAGAGCAGATGCTTTCACAATGATCTATGAAAATCCAAAGAATACAAACCCATCCTCCAAACTGTGATCCACGCTCTGCGTGGTCTCATTTTAAGGAAAAGAAAAATAGAAAACAAAAGCTTACCTAATACCTTCAGAAATTTGTCCAAGTAGCTTTTCGTCCCGGCCAGGAACTTCCTTATATCTGTGACATTCATATGCCCCATTCTGTAGAAAGTAGGCATGAACCAAAAAGACATCACGTGTGTACTTAAAGTACGTATTTGAAAGAAATTCGTCACCACCAAAAATGCCCATCATGCCAATGTTATATTTTGTGCTGTTCTGACCTGCGTTCATAGTAGTATGTGAGACATATTCAAGAGAAAGATATACGTTGATGATTAAGATTGAAAGAGCAAACAACAGCAAAAAATTAAGAGTTACCATAAGTCGGTATTGTCACATTGTGATCATATAATAAACCACCATCGTTTGTACTGACTTTATTACAATCGAGATAACCTATAAAACCATTCCAATTTTCATTGTACATGGAAATCATAGCTTTTAAACTCGGGCCACATTCCGAAGACCACATAACTGTGTCAGCACCAGAATGTTCATACATTGTGTAACAAGACTGGGGAATTCCTTTGCATAGCAAAGGAAAGCCATAAAGGAAAAACAGGATTGTAATCAGTGTGTTCTTGGATGTTTCCATTATTAACTAATAGATTTCTCCACTGGACTCCTGAAAAGAAAAGTTGAAAAGAAAAGTTTATATCAGCTCTCTGAACCATCAAAAAGCTACCCACCAAAGCAGAACAACAATCAGAATTCCACACCACAAAAACATGTATCCTGGGGATACAGTTTCATCCGAAAGACCATAGAATGGATACTGAAACTTACGGTTTACCGCAGATCTTGAAGTTGAAGCTGGGATGAAGCATAGGGTTGCAACAATATAAAAGCACGGCAACTCCATCAAGCTTATGTTTGGCAACTCATAAATCTAATTGAATTGAAATACCTCCAGCAACAATCCGTCTCTGA
Organism: Voacanga thouarsii; assembly: GCA_026120185.1. NCBI lineage: Eukaryota > Viridiplantae > Streptophyta > Magnoliopsida > Gentianales > Apocynaceae > Voacanga > Voacanga thouarsii. The sequence continues at coordinate 2,373,535 of JANUWF010003367.1, read as the reverse complement.
CCAGGATTTTGAAGGATTGTGATTTGCCGAGTAATCAGTGTCTTGACGTGGAAAACCCACTGTAAGAGCCTTATAGCAAAATACAAATCAAAGAGGAATGGAGAGGTGCTTTATCTACAAAGACAAAGTGTCCTACCTATTTTCACCCAATCTATAACTTGTTTTAAGGGAAAAAAAATAAAAAAAAAGAGATGTGGTAAATCTACTCTAGAAGTCCTATAGTACAATATCATACCACTTAATATGTTTTTGTCCATACTATATAACTAGTATTTGAATTCGAAGAGGAAGAGAAAAGTGGCAAATCTAGGGTTCTTAACTTCTTACGACGGATGCGGGAAACCTGAAAAGTTTATACCTTGTTTCTTTATTTAAAAAAATCATCTTAAAAGTAGCATCATTTAAATAAGAAAAAATGAATATTTTACTAATAATCTCTGTACCAAAACTCCACCGTTAAATTCATATAATTTGATACGGTAAAAAGTTAGTTGTTTGACTTCCCTTTAGATGTTAGTGTACTTGGGTAACGGCCTCCGACGCGCAACAATATTTATTTGTTTTTTCTGTGTTTTTATCTATTTATAGGAAAAAAATTATTATGTTAAAAATAAAAAAATATTTGACGGATTACTTATTTTTTTTGTAAGACGAAAAAAATCTGTAATTACAATTGTAACTTTTTTAGTACAGTGGGTGAAGCCTGTCTCATGACTCTGGGCTTCTTTATTTTTTTCGTTGAAATAATTTGTACGTGATTATTATTTTAGTCAATCTGGAGACATATGGGATTAATTTAATTTTTAAAGTTGCTCAACTGAAATCTTATTTATTTTGGACTTACCAAGTCTATTTCTTTTTTTTTTTTGGAGGGGAAAAAATTAGAATCTCCACTTTTAATAATCCTAACTTGACTTCAACTTACTTTATAAAATGGAGTAGATTTTTGGGATTCAGTTAATATTTTCATTTTCAATAGAATCTTACATATATACATATATTTATTTATTTGTTAACATACTACATGAAAGTATTGTACCCATTTTTTATGAAAAAAATCAAAATACGTAATTTTGCCAACTTATTAAAATTAAAAATAATTGTAAAATTATCGATATTCAATAATAAATTATAAAGATCAATCAAGATCTATTTAAAATAGTTATGTTTTGTCATCTAACTTTTAATTTTACCTTTCGTATTTATACCATAGATTTTGTAAACAAATAAATTTAGCATTTAACTCAAAAGTTTAACTATATTTTATTGTGTGAGCAAAAGTTTCACACAAATTTAACTATATTTTTCAAACTTTTGTAATGTATTTTTCATACAGAGTTTAACATTTTAGGTGGAAAAATATAACAAACTTTTGTAAACAAATTACATATGTAATCCTTTCCGTCACCTAGCATATAAATTTCCTTTCTTATTACTAAATGTAAATAAATTTTTGTATCAACAATTTGTAAACTTTGACATATTAAAATTACAAATTAATTTAAGATTTATTGCCATCTATGTTACCTAATATTGTTTAGCATTTAGCATTTAGTATCTTTGTAAAATGTTGCCTAATATGGTGTGAAAAATAAATAAATTACAAAAGCTTCACACAAAGATAAAATTACAATGTTAAATGTAATTATCTTTGTGTAACTTTGTAAAATAAATAAATTACAAAAGTTTCATTCAAAGATAATATTTAATTTACGTAATATTTTGCATATAAATTACGATGTTAAATGTTTCACAAATTGTTACCTAATATTGGTGGAAAAATATAAAAAATTTTGTAAACAAATTACATATGTAATACTTTCTGTCACATACCATATAAATTACCTTTCTAATTACTAAACGTAAACAAGTTTTTGTATTCAACATTTTGTAAAGGTTAATATATTAAATTTATAAATTAATTTAGGATTTATTGCCATTTATGTTATAATTAAGAAAGGAAAAAAATAAAGTTAGATAAAGAAAGAAAACTATTTTAAAAGGAATTTGAAATAATTTATTATTAATATCAATAATTTTATAAAATTATCCTGAATTTTAATGAGGTGGTAAAATTGCATGTTTTGGTTTTTGTCCATAAAAAATGGATACGATGCCAAATATTATTTTCATGTAATATGTTAGAAAATCCTGCACGTGTCTAGACAAATAAATTTGGAGAAAAATATATATTGACAAATTTACATAAATAATCCCTGATGTATTATACTTGTTGCAACAGAATAGTCCTAAATCTTTTTTTTTTTTTTTTCCAATTTTTGAATTCCTCCATCTATATATTTCAATTTTTTATAATCCCACTACCTCAAATACGGCAGAATCCCGTGAGAAGCGACGTCAACGTGTGTCTATGTATAACAGGGGTAAAACTGTCAAATCACATGATTTTTAATCATAATGCTCAACTCCTCTTTTTTTTTAGGAGATTTTACAAACATTTGGCGTGCATGACAATTGAGGAACAAAAAGACACATCACTTCCTCCCTCCTTAATTTTTGAATATTTTCCCGATCATCGTCATCAAATGACCCACAATTTATCAATAAAGCTTCGATAAAGTGATCATTTTCTCTTCTTCTGATCATATTTTATTGACTGATTATGAATGACGGCAAAAATATCCTATTTTGGATATTTTCTCCAATTAGTAAATTCAATCATATGCAGAAAAAAGAAATGGCGAAAGGAGGATATGAGGAAGCCATTGCTAGACTACAAAAGCTTCTCAGGTATCGTAAGGCTTCGATTTTTTTTGTCAGACTACAGAAGTTTAGCCTAATCAACGAAGCCATAGCCCGACTCCCTCCAGCCTCAGAACTTCCATCTGAAGCATCAGTGGCAATAGAATCAGTCTTGACCTTCTGAGTCCTATTCAGAGCATCACCAAAGCATTCTCAGCTCTGCTTTTCTTCTTCTGGTTTTTTATTCTCACATGTACAAAATTCACTTTCTTCTCTTTCTCTGTGAGAGTTTGTAGGTTTTAAGTCAGATTCCAAAGTTAGTGTACTACAACTCTTTCAGAGTACCCTAAAATCCACAGTAGACAATACTAATTAGATTCCATTCAATTTTCTTCTTATCCCTTTAATGGATTTTCAAGATTCTTCAGCTGCTTCCCCACTACCGCATCCCCAAGGCCAACCACAGTCTATGTAGCATCTGTATCCTCAACCACAACCGTCAGCCATGCTAGTGCCCCTACCCCAATCTCAGCTCTAATCCCAACCAAAACCCATCTTGACTCGTACTCTCTCAAGCCACCGTCAATAACAACAACATTATTCGCCAACCTCATAACCCATCAACCCTGTGCTTCCCATTTAAGTCTATGGTGGCGAAATCAGCGACTTCCAAGATTAATTATTCTTTTATGGTACTGGGTCATCTTCCCCTACCAATGCTGCTAGTGGCGCCTCCAGATTCAGCATTGAGCCTCCTAAGAAGAAAAGAGGTAGGCGAAATCAGCATTGAGCCTCCGATGTTTCGGGCAGTGGCATTGCTCTAGGGCTCTCTCCTGTGCTTGTACTGCAATTTCTTTGGTCATGGGCCTAGCCGAAGAGGAGTTGAGGATTGTGATTAAAAGCATGTGATTTAACAATTTTACCCCGTTATAAACATACACTAGCGGCTCTCCATTGGATTCCGCCATATTTGAAGTAGCAAGGATTATAAAAAACTGAAATATATAATTGAGGATCTCAAAAATTAAAAACAAAAGGATTTAGGTTTATCTTGCAATAAGTAAAATACATTATGGACTATTTATGTAAATTTGTCTATATATTATTTGATCAAATTTAAAAATAAATTAAATATTTTAGTCTTGATAAATTAAAATAAATCTATGAATAAATCCAATTATTCTTGGGTTATTGCAATTGGAAAATTATTAAGAGTCTATTAAATCCAATATAATATGTAATTTGACTATTAATATTAGGTCATTGTCAAGAGTCTATATCAAATGAAATCTAATAAGTTATGGATTATATAAATCTGGACTATTAAAGTTAGATCTTTGTTAAGAAGGTATTCAATCCAAATGGTGCGGGTTACATAGAATGGGGCTAAGCTTAAATTCAACTCAAGTTACCTCAAACCAAGTCCATTAGGGTTTATTAGGAGATTTTCTAAAGTCTCTTAACTATTGATATCTCATATCAACTATTTATGCTAAAGTTAAGGGATTTTTAACTTATAAATAAGGTTTGTCTCAAAGTTCAAGCCATCCCAGAGCTTCAACAACAATATGTATCTTAGATTCAACAAAGTTTCAGTATTCAAGTTTCAATAATAAGAACCATCTCAAGCTTTGACAAAGTTCAACATTTGAGCTTGCAACACCTAAAGTTTTGAATCTTTATCAAAGTTTTAAGGCATTCATCTTACTTTTCATCCAACAACACTTGAAGTCTTGGTCATCAAGTGTTCGTCATCCAATCTTATTCGATCCAAGATTAGAAGACTTGTCCTATCATTTATGCTCATTTATTGGTGGATGTTTATGTGTCGAAACCACGAGTTTGGCGTATCCTATTAAACTAGCCTCTAGCAAAGTAAAACATTAGGAAGTGAGGCATGAATATGAACCAACTTTTTGCACCAAGTGACATCGCTTTGAAAATGCCACCAATGGGTGCCTAGAGGAGCAGATGGATAATAGATGAAAGGTCAAGGCTAAGGCTAGAGCCTCAAAACAAACTACAACCAATCAGTACATGCAACAACTTGGGCTATTAGGGAGGTGCTAAGCCGAGTCGCGGGTGACATTGTCTTGTTGACTATGGATTTGGCAGCGAAGGAAAAGGATATCACTGCATCCTTGAAGAAAGATAGGGGTAAGGCTCCGATTAGCCTTAACCCTGGTTCATTTTGTCCACGATTGAATCGTGGACTAAAACCGGGGTTAATGGTACAAAAACTGTTGACAACGGTTCACGATTCAAATCGTGAACCATGAATCGTAGTCAACGGTCCAGTTCAAACCCATACAACGACCATATTTGAACATCTTGTACAAAGAGTCATTAGTAGCACAAAAAATAATATCATCAATATAGATTTGAACAATTAGTAGATCACCGAAATTATTAGATTTGATGAACAAAGTGGTATCGATCAAGCCTCTTGAAAAACCTTTTGAAATCAAGAAACCACTAAGCCTCTCATACCAAGCTTGCGGAGCTTGCTTTAATCCATAAAGAGCTTTATAAAGTTCGAAAACGTGATTTAGAAAATGCTCATGAATAAAATTAGGAGGTTGTTCAACATATACTTCCTTCTCAATAAAACCATTTAGGAATGCACTCTTAACATCCATTTGATAGAGCATGAAATTTTTTAAGGATGCAAAAGTAAGAAACATTTTTATAGACTCTAGTCTAGCAACGGGAGCAAATGTCTCATTATAATCAATACTCTCTTCTTAATTAAATCCTTGAGTGACTAATCTAACTTTATTTCTAGTCACAGCTCCGTTTTCTTCAAATTTATTTCTAAATACCAACTTGGTACTAATGACCGGATGATCAAGAGGTCTAGGGGCAAGTTTCCAAACTTGATTTCTTTCAAATTGGTTTAATTCTTATTGCATAGCAATAATCTAAAATTCATCATGTAATGCTATATCAATACAATTAAATTCTATATTTGAGAGAAGAGCAAAGTTATCTATGAAAAACCGTCTAGTTTTAACTCTATAATTTGGATCACCAATGATTTGTTCTTTGGGATGACCTGTTTTTTATTTTTAATCTTTTGACAATTGTTGATTCGTAGAATCTTCAGTTTGTTCTTCAATTTATTCTTCTTTTGCATGAGTATTTAGCGATGGAGCTTTAAGTTGGTCTATTCTGACTTCCTTTGAACTTCCTACACCATCATCATCTTTCTTTGAAGCATAAATGTTAGATTCATCAAATACAATATGCACGGATTCTTTCACACAAAGAATTCTTTTATTGTACACTCTATATGCCTTTTTGTTGGAGGAGTATCTAAGAAATATGGCCTCATCGGATTTACTATCAAAATTTTCAAGATCATCTCGGGTATTAAGGACAAAATATTTACGACCAAACACTTTAAAATAAGAGATTGATGGCGTTATGTCAAACGTAAGTTCAAAAGGTGTTTTTCTAAAATACGGTCTCAACATAATTCAGTTTACTATATAGCAAGCTGTATTAACAGCTTCAACCCAAAAATATTTTGGAAGGGCATTTTCACAAAGTATTGATCTAGCCATTTCTTGCAAAGTGCGATTTTTCTCTCAACAACACCATTTTGTTGAGGAGTTTTGGCTACTGAAAAATTGTGAAAGACTCAATTTTCATCACAGAAGTGTATAAATTCATTGTTACAAAATTCTTTACCATTATCACTTCTAATAAAAATTAGTTTGCATCCAATAGAGTTTTGGATGCGTTTAATCAGTTTCGAAAATTCAAAAAATGCTTCATCCTTTTGTCTAAGAAATAAAGTCCAAGTAAATCTAGAGAAATCATCAACTAGTACATATGCATACTTCTTACCTCCAAGACTAACAATCTTCATTGGTCCAAACAAATTAATATGAATTAGTTCAAGAGGTTTTGAGGTTGAAATTATTTTCTTGGGTTTAAAGAAGGTTTTGATTTGTTTTCCAAATTGGCATGCATCACAAATTTTGCTTTTATCAAATTTCATTTTGGGCAGTCCCATAACAAGCTCTTTTGAGGACAATTTATTTAGTAAATCAAAAGATACATAACCTAATCTTTTACGCCAAAGATAACCATCATTGTTATGGCATCTAATACATAACATATACATTTCCAACACGTTTGGCAATAAAGATTGTTTCAAGATTTGAGCTGTCCATTATAAAACAAGAATCCTTTTCACAGATGACTTTGCAGCCATTATCACATAGTTAGCTAATGTTAAGCAAGTTATATTTCAAATCATCAATTAGTAACACTTATTTTATAATGGTTGAGGAACCTTTACCAATATTATCAATGCCAAGAATGTTTTCTTTCTTCTTGTCTCCAAATATAACGAATCCTTTATTTGTGATTTGTATTTCCTCTAACAAAGTTACGTTTCCAGACATGTGTCTTGAACAACCGCTGTCCAAGAATCACTTGGTGAAGCTCAAAGAATGTGCCTATACATTAGAAGGAGGAATGATTTTTGGTACCCACACTTTCTTGGATCCATGAAGGTTAGTAACATTTCCTTTGATTTTCTAGAAAGTTATTCCATCGGATTTCACTTTTCTTTTAATAAGGCATCTCGATACTATATGTCCCGATTTTTCACAATATGTGCAAGTTTTGTGTGTTCAGTAACATAAGGCAGATTTAACAAATTTAGGCTTGTAAATTTTGTCCTTATTCTCATATCCATATCCTAAGCCATTTCGATTTTCAGCTTTAACAAATATAAGCTTGTGAATTTTATCCTTATTCTCATGTCTATATCCTAAGCCATTTCGATTTTCAACTTGATGTTGAGTTCCAAGTAATTTTTTCAGATTACTTTTACCATTTGTGAATTTTTCAATACATGTGGTAAAGTCATTGACTCTATTTTTCATGTCATCAAAAGTGCTAACCATACCTTTAAGAGTTTGAATTCTATCACATAAATTTCTATTTTTCAGAGCTACATATTCTAAAGTAGTCATGATCACATTTTTTTCAATAATAGTACTCAAATGTGACTCAAGAGACATTTTGTTATCACTTAACAACATTTCATTTTCATTTATCAAACAGTTAATCTTCAACTTCAATTCTTTATTTTTTTTTGGATAGTTTTTTTAGTTCATGAAATATATCAATTAACAGCTCATTCGGATCATCATGCTTTTTAGTTATAGATATAAGTGAATTAGGCATGAAATTAGTTATAGTAGAGTTTACCTTGTTTTTCATGGCCATGAAGCATATGTTGGCAGTTTCATTCTCAGAATCTTCATCTTCAGACTCAATCCCATTTAAATCCCAAGTCCCCATCAATCATTTACATTTCTTTGCCTTCAGGTCTTTTTTCTTTCTAAGCGTTCTTCCTTCCTTATCATTTGCAATTGGACAATCATCAATGAAGTATTCAGTGCTTTTACATTCATAATATTGAGGTTTGAATGCAGGGGTTTGTCCTTTCTTTCTCACAAACTTCTTTCTTCTTTTGTAGTTTTCTTTGTTGAACATTCTTCTAAATTTTTTTGCTATCATAGTCAAATCTTCATTGTCTATTTCCGTACCCTCACTACTGTCAGATGGACTAGTTTCTTCATCTTCTTTTTCAACTTTCAATGCTATTACCTTTTTGCCTTTATTATGATTATCAGGTTCTTGAAACCTTTTGAGTTTTATCTCATGTGTTAGAAGAGGTCCAATCAGCTCTTCGGTTGGTAAGGATTTTAAATCCTTGAATTCTTACACTGCAAGAGTTTTAGGCTACCAGCTTTTAGGTAAGGCATCCAGAATTTTTTGATTTTGTTCCCCAAGAGAATAAACCTTCCATAGGCTTTGAGACCATTTGTGATATTTATGAATCTGGTGAACATATCAGTGATGCTTTCATTCGGCTTCATTGTGCATAATTCATAATCATGAATTAGAAGCCCCAATTTTGATTCTTTAACTTGGTTTGTCCTCTCATGGGTGACTTCAAGTGATTTTCACATTTCATCGGCTGAATCACAATCACTAATTCGATTGTATTCAGTCGCATCTAATACACAACATAAAATGTTTATAGCTTGAAAATTTAAAGTCATCTTAGCATTGTCTTTAACACTAAACCCGTCATTCTGTTTAGGCAATTTTATGCCATCAACAACTTTTGATGGAATAAAAGGACCTTTCTCTATCAAATTCCATAACTTAAAGTTGATAGAACACACATAAATTTTCATTCTATTTTTCTAGAATGTGTAGTTGTTTTCATTGAACAAAGGAGGTCGAATTGTTGAAGATCCTTCAACATATGGAAGAGAGGATGAACTTGTCATGAGGATCTTTTCTATAAGGTTGTTAAACCAAGAATATATAGACCGAACTCTGATACCAAATGAAAAACCTTAGAGGGGGGTGAATAAGGTTTTTGGTAAACTAAAAATTTTCAAATCTTCTGATATACAGAATAATGATGATCATCAAGTTTCTTGGACCAACTTTATGGTAACAAAGAAAGCTATCCAATAACATTTTGAGATATATCCAGATTTAGACTAAAGTAAGAAATACAATGCAATCAATGATGTATGCAAATAAATGAGACACAAAATGTATAGTGGTTTGATCTACCAAGATCTACGTCCACTACTTTAAGCTCACACTGAAGGATTTTCAACCAAATTTTATTTACTCAACTTAATGAAATCAAACTGCACCAAATACAAGAGAGGATCACCACATTTGGTTTTTCATAAACCTCTCAAACAATAACTAAATCAAAGCTTATTCAACATGGGTTTTACACCATAACCTTGTACTACAAAAGAGATTGAATATTAATGGAACAGTAAAAGCTCACTTGTTTGAGCAGATGTTCACTAAGGTACAAAGCACAAACACTTTTATCTTTTAGACACAAAATGAATTCATTTTCAAGCATTTGATAAAAAGAGATTTTTATATGCTATTGAGCAATAGTGTTTCTTAAAAGAATGCCACAAAAATCTTATGTCTTATCATGTTTAGAGACTTTATATATAGAGCAATAAAGTAAAGTGTCAACGGTTATAAAATGGCTATAATTTTTCTGTTAAATTTACCTGTGTTTTGGACTCAAATTTCGAACAACGATGCATCCAAAAGGTAAGTCCAAAATAACACTTTTTCAGGCAGAAATAATTCAATACTATTTACAAGATTTTGGACGAATCTTTTGGATGCAGAATCATCCAAACTACTCAATCCAAAATTTTGAGATTTTCAAAACTTTGAAATATTTTTCATTGTGTACTTTAAGGTAGAAATCAATTGAATCAAAAGGTAAAGAGACATAGGAATTAATAAGAAATACCTTAAATAACACTTCCTAATCTAAAGTTCTTCCATAAGGACTTCTTGATATACAACCTCATAAACTTTGAACTTCATTTGATCTCTCATACTTGAATTCCGTTGCTCAAGAGTTGCTTAACAATCATATTTGAATGCCTTAGAAGAACTGAGGTCAAACATATCATATCACATGTAGATTACACAATTTAGCTCACATTAATATTTTTCATAAGTTAAAACATAGGAGAAAGCCCTTAGGGGTAACACTAATAGTGTTTTCACTATCTTTTCATTCACTAGGATGGTTCACGTCTCTTCCCTTAAAATGCCTCTAAAGCCTTTCTGATGGCTTCACAACTGAGTAAGTACTTCAGCTCTTTTACCTATAGCTACTAAGGATGTGTAGTGGATAACTCTTAGGAATTCTCTTTTACTCTTTTTCTTATCCTTAGCTATTGAAAAGTTAGAAACTAAACATTGCTATTAAACACATATTTGCAAAGAAGGATTGTATTCACAAGAGTGAGGTTTGCTTACTAGAAACTACAGAGCTATGTAAGAACAAATTTTTTTTGCTTCTATGTGCATCATGCTTAACATTCTTGAAACTGATGCTTATATACTGATAAATTCCTATAAGTCTAGCCGATTCTAGATGTACAGTTCATTGGATTTAGGTATAACAGAAAGTAAGATTACATAAAAAAGCTAAATGCATTTTTAGTGCTCTTTATAAGGCCATATCCTTTTTGTTTGTCCTTATTGCAAAATCAGTTACACAAAACTTTCACAGAAGTCTTTTGCTTATGGATACTCTGTAGCCACTTTTAATCTTCTAGCATATCTTCATCAGATTCACTTTCACATATTTCTGTTCTAGATACTTATTCTTTTTCTTGTAGTTTCTTTTCATAAAGAAATAAATAATATTGCCAAATATTTGAATATTTTTTGCAAAAAGGTGAAATCTTTATCCTCGCTTCATGATTTTGTCATGCTTAAAGGCAAGAGTTTTCAATCTCCAATGTCTTAGTTGTCTTGAAATTCTTTTAGAGCAAATTTTTTGTCTGATGAATCCTGATTCTGCATTGATTGTTAAAGTTCTTTCGAAGTGATCCAGATACGATGGATTGAAGGAATGATTTCAAGACCATCCTATTCTGGTGGGCTGAGCTGATTTCTAGTTTTACAATAGGTCATGCTATTTCAAATTCTTTCAAAATTGCAAGATCTAGCTATTTTTTAAATAATATCTATTTATTCTGGAGCTGTAAAGATAACCTAGTTGAGGCATCCACAGTCCAGAAGCGTCTATGGTGTAACCAAAAACACTTCTTCATTTTGGAGGGTTAATTCAAAAATTTTAAAATATGTTAAGTTTATATTAGCTGTTAATATTAAATATTTTAATTGACAATCACCTGTGATAAAATACAAAGTGTATGCTGCACAATCGGGTTGGCATATTTTACGAGTGTCAAGGTTACACTTTTTTGTAAAATGTTTACAATATATATGATGAAGAGTTAGATGAGGGTATGTACAAGTTCTAAGTTATTCTTGTAAAAGAGTAAAATTTTCTAAAAATTTGGCGTGAATTTTTTTACAAATTATTTCCATAATAGTATCTGAAAATCTTGTTAAAAGTTGTTGTGCTTTGAAAAATATTCGAGGTACAAAAAATTCAGAAGGCTCAGTCTCTTCTGGTTTTTCTAGAATAAAAATAACTTTGGATTTTTGGCTTTGAAAATCTTCCAGCTTAGTTGTTAATCGCACAATATCTTCTTTTTGAGAAGAAATTATGCTAGTGTGCAGTTGTTCCAATGAGTGAATTAATTCTTTTTGAGAATTAATGTCCTCATTGTAAGACCTGCATCTGTCATTTAATAGTTTAAAATTTCTACTTAAGACACCACAATGGTTACAAAATTCTACTTTTTGTACATTTGTGTCTACTAGAGAATTACTTATGCTAGATATGTTAGTTACTTGAGGAAAAGTTTGTGGAGAATCATTATTCATTTCAGTTTTACAGTCTTGGTCAATAAAGAAATTTAAACCAATTCTACTTCTAGCAATTCTAATGCTTCATGAAGATTTCTAAAGCTTTTGTATAAGGGTTTGTGAAAATTTTTCAACACATGCCATTACAAAGGTCCAATGTGAGTAAACACATGGTTGGCGACCATGTGTTACTACATGATATGAATAACTCTGTCTTAGTAGATTACTAAGATAAAATGCTAAGGCATGGAAACTTTTTATTTTTTGGCTTGCATTTTGTGCATTCCAAAGATTGTTTAAAAATATTTTGTGAATATCTTCTAATTTACCTTCTATTGAAATTCTGAAATGGAGATTTGTTCCTTTGGGATACTTGGTGAGCTCCCATTGGCCAATCTTTACAGTATTCTTGCTGAGATCTATCTCTAAAGTCATGCAAGATGTGTTAGTAATCTTGATAAATGATTTGCAATTTTATTGTCATTTCCTTTAATATGTTCAAAAGTAATTTTATATCCGTCATTAATAATTCTATCTAAAAAATTTTACCATCTTTTTTGAGAACTTTGTTTTTCATTTTTCTTATTAATAAATTTTACTATCGCTTCAGAATCAGTTCTAAGTGTAAATTCTTGTTTATTCAAAATGAATAATCTAAAACTAAGGCATAACAAATTGCTAATAGTTCTGCATCAATACTACTAACATTTTTTTTCTCTATATTTACCACTACTATATCTACAAATTTACTTTTCTAATTTATTACTATATTTATGAGGTTATGGCTCCCCATCCTTTGTCACAGTTAATTAATCATTATCTAAAGGTAACCTTAAATCAGGTAAATTTTTTACTTTCTCTTTTATTTGTTTTACTAATTCTACATCTTCTTTATTAAAATATTTTTATCCTTTATGACTAGTTTTACTATATAATGGTCCTATAATTTTACTTAAATCGTTAATAAATGGTCTTGCATAATTTAATATTTCTAAAACTATTGTAATTGTTTTGTATCTTCTATTTTATCAGGAAATTCAAAGACTTTTATACTAATATGGAGTTGCAATTTTATTTTACCTTGGCCTATTTCTGTTCCTAAGAATTCTATATTTTTCTTAAATAATTGAGCCTTTTTATTACTAATTACAATGTCATGCTTTAAGAATTCAGATAAAAAAAATTTTAAGATGACTAATATGTTCATTTTTAGTTTTAGAAAAAACCAAAATTTCATCTATGTATACTAAAACAAAATGGTTGTATTTATTGAAAATTGTATCCATTTTTCTCTGAAATACTACAGGTGCATTTTTTAGTCAAAAAGGTATAACTAACTATTCAAAATGTCCTAAGGGGCAAGTAAAAGTAGTCCATGCTATACCATTTGAGTGCATTATAATTTGTCAAAATTCTGATTAATAGTCAAATTTACTAAATATATAACATCCTTGAATTCTATTTATTAATTGTCCTTTGTCAGAATTATTATAACTATCTTCTAATGTATTATCATTTAACTTTTTATAATTTATTACCATTCTACTTTTTCCTCTAACAATTTCACTATATTTTCTAACAATAAAAGTAGCACTTTTACGGGGACAAGTATTGTTTCTAATTACTTCTAATTCCAATAAATCTCCTATATGCATTTTAAATTCTTTAATTTCCTCATTACTAGCATCGCTTTTAGCTATAGTGATTTGTAAATTTGGATTTATAATTTCTAATTTACAATATAGTTTATCTTTTTACCAATGTTTTGTAGGATTTTCTCTAATTATTTTCTCTTTTTCTAATTTGCTAAGTATATTATCTATATCACTAATTTCTGTCTCTAAAAGATTATATAATTTTTCTAGATGTAAATAATTAATTTGTATATCCTGATCTAACCATTATAATTTAGAATCTATTCATTCTAAAAATTCATTGTGATCTGTGTCTAATATTTTGATCTACTTTATTTTGTTTATATTCACCAAATATGGGACACTTACAATTTAAAAATTTATTTGGTTGTCGAGTTTCTATTTTTGTACAATTTTTAGGTGGGAGGTGAAAGGGTCCGCGATACTTCTTAGCACACTCTAGGGTGTTATAGGGTAAGGGACTACTTTTGAAAAAATGAATACCATTACGGGTTAACTAAACCATGATAATATTGAAGCATAAAATCTAAGCCTATAATTAAGTTATAATGAGTAGGTCTAAGATAAATTTCGGGAACATAATAGGGTTCAGTATAAGAAGTATAAGAGATTATAAAATGAAAAATTACATGTTTTACCAATTTAGTATACCTATATATTTTTTCATTCATCTGAGCTGCTTCAACTATAGTACTAACAGTTGTATGATATTCTTCAGGTATTATGGTGGTATTAAGGACTGAATTACTACAACTAGTATCAATTAAGGCTGATACTTCTATTTCTATAGTTCCTATTTTAATTAGAACAAGAATATCTTTAATCAAAGAAGGGCGAGGAGTCCATTCATATGGTAGGAGAAGCTACTATGTAAGAGGAATTTCATGTAAATACCATGGAATGAGGGTGGATCCTATTCATGGAGATTCCGTAATTATTCTATGGAAAGTTTAACACAAATGGGATTTTTTTAGAAATTGGATGCAGTTACTAATTCATGATCTAGCATGTACAGAATGAAAACTTCATCCTACAATTGGTATCAATTAAGGCTGGTACTTCTATTTCTATAGTTCCTATTTTAATTAGAACAAGAATATCTTTTGTTCTATTATCCTAATTCTTCTTTCTAAATGGGGTTCTATAGGATCCTCTCTTTATTTTTGTCTGCCTTTTTCTGTTATTTTTAATTCTATATTTTATTTTTCTAGACAAATTTACAAACTTCTTGTAAACAATGACTATATTGCCATCTAAGTACTAAAGGAGGATATTTTTTACATAAATAATAAAATTTGCTATCTGATTCTTTTTTATATATTCAGTCATATTCACAATTTATAAGGACTAATTCCTGAAGGGTGGATTTCAAAAAATTTGGGGGCGCCCAACACTTTGTGTCTACCCCTGGCTCCAACAATGCGATTAGTCCAGTAATGCCTTCATCCCTCAGTCAAACTTATTTCATTAGAAAGAAATGGGAAATTCTTAGGTGCACTCGGTGCACGTGCACCGGGTACTTTAGGTAGTTGTATTGTGTGTATTGAAAGTTGTACAACAAATGTTGCTGTACAACTTTCAATACACACAATACAACTACCTAAAGTACCCGGTGCACGTGCACCGGGTGCACCTACGAATTTTCTGAAATATAGAACACAAGGTACCATAAAATGCTCAACATCATTGGTGTTTTCGATGGTACCTTCATTTAAGAGATACACTCATGGCATAAACTCAGACTTGAGGCGGTGCCTGCAGCGGCATTACTCAGCATGACAAGAACGATAATGAAGATAAAATTAATACAACAAAAATTAATACTCCATCATTTTCTTTTTATTTGTCTATTTTAACCGATTCACAAGTTTTAAAAAAATAAAAATTTTCGATTAATTAATTAACATTTCTTATTTTATCCCCAAAGAATCTCTATTTTTATTAAAGATTAATCAAATTCTAAAGTTTTATGTGTGGTAAGCATATTTGATTTATTTCAATTTCTCACTACAAGTGCACAATACTTATTGTATTAAAGAGAGATATTTGTGAAAAAATAGTAATTAAATTGTCTTGATTTGTTAATATGACAGATAAATTATGACAAAAATCTTAATTAAAATAGATAGATAAAAATGAACGGAGGAGGTATGTTTAGACACAATCTCAAAAAACAATAAAAATGGACTAAAATAAATATGACAACAGCTTCAAAAGTCCAAAATAAAATTGTCCATTAAAAACAACCAAAAAAAAAAGGAAAAAAAAACATGGCTTCAACCTAATTAATTTGGCCACTATTCTTATTTCAAGGCTTTCTAGGAACACGAACTTGTAACATTTTTTCATGTTCGTAGTTAACCTTCGTCTCTTCTAAATTATATTCAGCGGAGGAGATTGGAAGTGTGCACGTTGAAGTTGGAATCACTTGGAGGTTCAGCATTTTGACATGTGGCTGTACATGGTAACTTCTCCCTTTGTATGTCTTTTCCATTTAATACTAGTTTTATTTCTCATGTATTATACGGGTTTGTATAATATATTAATTTAATAAATTAATTAATTTTAAATAATTTTTATTTGAATTCAATAAATTAAAATAACTATATATATATATATATATATATATTTAAAAAACTTATCTGTTCGAACAATGTAAATTCAAATAACTTTCATTTGAATTCAATTCAAATAATCTTTCACATTTCTTTTTATATATAAAAAATATTCATTTGAATTGTACACTGAAAACATTTGATTTTTTATAAAATTAACAATTTATTTTTAAATCTATTTTTCGACCATTTTTTTCCCCTTAACTCGTAACATTTTGTTTCATAATCTATTTTCTCATAAAATTGTAATCTAAATACAATTGAGACCTATTATTGACAGCTTTAGCCATATCTAGTTTAAAATATGCATTTGAGGTATTGGATTTTTGGATGTCCATGAATAGATTTCTCTCCTGTGTTCTTTACTCATATATCCATACCGTGTTTTTTTAAAGTGATAAATTATTTTTGGCCCTATTTTTTTTTCTTGTAATTGGTCTTGAACTGAGCTAGTCCCCTATCCAATTATCTCCGAGTATTGGGTACTTTAAACTTTGTTATAAAAAATTATTGTGAGTTTCTTCTATCAAGGTGTTTACAGTCCTAATCAGATTCGTATCTACTATTGAATTTTCTCTTAACAAACACAGTTAGTACATCTTGAAATTTATTCACTTTGATTGAATTTTTTACGGTTGGTTTGGACACTACACAGATACCGAAGAATTTTGCTTCTAATTTTGATAGTTAATTGTCTGTCTAATTTTCCTCTCTAAAATCAAAGTATTCAAGAAAATGAACATCCACTTCATATCCAATTCAAATCAAGAAACATAAGTCCTCTCGCTTTCGAGTTGCTTTTGATGGCTAGATAGCTAAAATCGTAGCACTTACAGTGAGTCTGGGTGGTGGAAAAGTGGGGGTGTTGTGGAATTTTGGGTGGACATGCAAACCTCAACACAGACAAACTAACACACACACACACACACATTAAGGCACATAATCAAATAGTGGCTCATGAATAAAATAGTGCATTTATTTAATCACTTGTATTAATCAAATAGAAAGAGGGAGAAATTTCACTATTTGATTAGCATAATGAAATTTCAATGTGTCTTTTTGTCCTTCCATTATGAGAAATTTTTGTGATGAAATTAGCACAATGTCTATTGTATTCCCATTACAACTTGGTTAAATAAAGTTAAAACTCTATCATTCAAATTGCTGCAAGGAATATGCTATTCTAGAAGAGTGTTTCTTCTTGAACAAAAAAGCTTTATTCTTCCTCCTCTATCGAAACAGTGCCTGAAGATTCTTCTTTGCAAACGTCCTTATTTTCTTCATCAACTTCCCTATCTAAATTCAAGTTTTGAAAACACATAATTCATTATTGAAGTTGGGAATAGAGCAGTACAATTTTTCTGATGTACAAAGAAATTCTACAACCAATAAGCAGTAAGGTGATATGCAATAGCAACTGATCTTGACTAGCTAGCAATTTGAGAGCAGTCTGCCAATAAATATGTAAAATCCACAAACACTTCAATATTAGTTTAGACAGAATCATGTGGCCAAAGGTATCAAAATACTATTGCAAATGATGTTCTGCTCATGCCAATTCAAAACATTACCTTAACACATCAAAAGCTATCATTTGTCATTTTTCTAGTGTAATACATAATGCATCATTCAAAGATATAAAACATTCAATATCAATATGAAACAACTATGTAAGTCACAGTAAATATTCAGCTGCATAATCCAGAATTCTCCTTAGCTTCATTCCTCTTATTTGATAAAGCCAATGGCCTTGAAGAATGCGGCCAAAATCTTTCAACGATGTGATCCAATGTAGTTCCATGGTGGTTTCAAGACTGAATTTAAGCTTTCAATACCATATTAGGTCGCAGCCTCAACAAGAGTAGCAAGAGAAAGAGTTGTAATAGTTCTTACCTTCTAATTCTCATCATTCAACACATGTTCTATAATCTTTACCAGGGATCTCAAGTGTGTCAAGAAAGCACAACCAATCAAAATAGCATCAGTCCTCACCCTTAGGCCCAGGAGTCTTATCCAAGAAGGGGTCATTCCGCTCTGGAGAAATGACCCGATTCATTCTACTCTACCTATAATCATCCTCCCTATCAATAATCTTACTGGGCTGCTTAAACCTCGAAACTTCATCCTCCTCCCTTGCTCTCAGGACCTCTTTGAAATACTACTTTGGGGCAGTAAATGAAGCCATTTTTCGTGCTATCTCATTCTCTACAATATCGCGCACATCATCATCATCATTATCATTCACAGGTATAAACTTCTCATAGCCCTGAATCTGATCAGCACTATATAAGTCGATATCAAATGTCACGGAGGTGAGCAAGGCAAGTTGCTGCTCCATTTTCTCCCTCTCATCCAGTGCTCTTTGAATCTCACTTCTATCATTGTCTATTTTTCAATTTACTTAAACGCAAAACAAACCCTAAGCCTAATTCTATTTTTTTGTTGTAGAAACACCAACTACTACTCCAAGCTTTAGAGATACAATCAATGCCAAAATCTCACCACACCCGACGCAGAGGAATACCATAGAAAACCTACCAAAATATAGCAACAATTAGTCTAAGATGAAAGAGTTAGAGGTAGAAACTCACATTCGATGTGGAAAATTGACTCTAATAACTATTACTCTGAGCTTTAGAGACCATACCAGACACACAGGGATACCACAGTAAACCCACCAAAATATAGCAACAATTAGTCTAAGCTCAAAAGGCCAGAGATAGAAACTCACTTTTAATATAGAAAATTGAGTTTGGTAATAAAGAGTACTGAGATTAGGTTTTCGAATTAGCAGAAAAATGAGGAGTACTACTGAGTCCAATGAGAATCATTGTCAGCAATTTGATGTTCCAAAAGAGATGCCTGGTGGACTACCATTCACGAATCACACTTTATTTCAGTCTCCCCATACATATATACACAATAAGAGATAAAAAGTCATTAATCAACAACAAAAAGAGATACATAATGTTTACCTAGCTTGGAAGGTGTTTCATCTCCTTTAGATGCTTCATCTTCTGGAAGATTAAATTATTCAGATGATATGATATTTATGAAACTTAATGGGAGAGATATCGTAGCAAATTTCGAGGATGGTGGCCGTATGTGGTGAGTATAAGGGACAAACCATGCATGTAATAGGGAGACAAATTCGAAGAGCTAACGATGGATTCTGAAAAGACGAATGGAGGAGATGTTGGGTTTCAGAGGGGTTCCGAAAAGGAACCATAAGAAAGTAAAGAAGAATGGGGGCCAGGTTGCTTATGTGCCTCAGAAAGACAAAGCCAAGTGTCACTTTAATAGTTTCAGGTGTTATTAGGTATCACAACATAAGCCTTTCGCAGATTATATATATATATATATATATATATATCTATATATATATATATATATATTTTTTTTTTTAGAGATCACAACATTATCGGTTTTTGAATTAATTCAAGAGTTTATGATGCATGTTATGTAAATTCTGTGTCTTGGGAATCTGTTTGCCAATCTTTATTAGAAGGAGATTGTGGAACCTAACCAGGGACAAAACCAGCAAGTTAAGAATGGGAGGGCAAACAATACAAAAAAATTGTATTACAAGTTAATGTTATAAATGTTTTAAAAAATTTGGGGGAGTAAAAGATAATTTTTTAAAAATTTTCTTAGTAAAATTTTGATATTTTAAAAATTTTTGGGAGGCCCCCTAATTCCGTCACCGAACCTAAGTGTATACTGAGGCAACTGAAGCATTGGAGTGGCTTACAAGTAGCAATCCCCACGATCGCTCCTCAGTGAAGTCATGCGGAGGAGATTTCGTGGGAGATGCAAGTTAGCAAAGTTTTAATTAACGGGTTACCAATTTGGAACCTTTTTTTTGAAAAAAAAAAATGTATTACTAGTGTATTATTCCTACAAATAATTAAAGAATTTCATAATTGAAAAATAAATTTTTGATAACTTAAGATGAAAATTTTTGTGTAAGGAAATTATGGTGGCTTCTTGCCTTAGGCTTCGGCCCAACCCTATGCAATTTTGAAGTAGAATTACTAAATGAACACTAGACATTGGCCCTCTCAAAGAAAGTGTGGCCCATCCGATCTGAGTACATACTTCTTTGTCCATGGACAGTCCAATTTCAACCTATTGTTTAACCGAGACTTTGAGCCTCCCTGGCCTCTTTTGTTTTTTTGTTTTTATGTAGAAGAATCATTATTTTTATAGCTGGAAATTGGTAAGTTTAAGATCCTTCAATATAATAACAGATTGTTGTGAATATATTAGTGAATTAGTGAAAGCTCTACTAATTCTATTAGTGGATATGAATGTCCACCATTAACACCACTAATACATATTAATGGAGTTAGTAGAGACACCACTAATACATTAGTGGAAATAGATGATTAACTCCACTAATAAAGTTCTATAAATAGAACTCTTCTCCAAACTTGAGAAATATACCAATTGTGAAAGAATTCTTAGAAAAAATTGTGAGAGAAAAGAAAGAGAGAAGTTTGAAGAAATTCTTGTATAAATAATAGTCAGAGATTTATTGTGTGTAGATTTTATTCTGACACTGTCAAAACTTTATAACACGTTATCATTACGAGTTTCTGCTGTTACAAAAGCCAGAAAACTAAAAGTACGCATTTATTGATTCCTATAGCTGACCTTACTAAATTCGAATTTGTAACCCTTAATATTTCTGGAAAGAATTATATGTCATGGGTTCTCGATACAGAAATATATCTAAATAATGAATGCTTTAGTGAAACTATTAAAGAAAAAATAGAGCACCTACACAATAAAAGGCCAAAGTTTTGATTTTTATCCATCATCATTTCGACAAAAAATTAAAAATAGAATATTTTACCGAAAAAGATCCATATGTCTTGTGGATAAATTAAAAAAAAAAATTTGACCGCCTGAAGATGATCGTACTACCAACAGCACGGTATGAATAGTTGCACCTGATGTTGCAAGATTTTAAAATTGTGAATGAATATAGCTCCGCCATATATAAAATTACATTTCAGTTAAAATTATAAGGAGAAAAAATTACTGATAAAGATATGCTGGAGAAGACATTCTCCACCTTTCATGCATCGAATATTGTCCTGCAATAACAATATCGAGAAAAAGAGTATACAAAATTTACTGATTTAATTACTGCCTTCTTTATTGTTGAGAAAAATAATGAGTTATTATTGAGAAATTATGAAGCCAGACCAACTGACTCAACAACACTCCCAGAAGTGAATGTTGTTGGTTCCAACAGAAGTCGTAATCGTGGCCGTGGCCATAGTTATGGTCGTGGACACGCTCGATATTTCTTTTATCACAATAATAATCAAGTTGTGAGAAATACTGGCTAATTGAAGTGGGAAAGAAAAAATAATAAGGGAAAAGAAAAAGAAATGTAAGAAAATTATGAGGATAAGTGTTATAGATGTAGCATGAAAGGTCATTGGTCATATAAATGTCGTATGACCAAGCATTTAGTGGAATTATATCAAGCTTCACTGGAAAAAAAATAAAAATGTTAAAGTAAATTTTTCTCAACATTCAGTGAATGATGCTGACGACAATGATATTGATTCAAAAGATCTTAATATCAATATTACCTATATGGATGTATCTAATTTTTGAATACCCAGACGGTAGGATAGACCATTTAATTGGTGATGACAGTATCCAGAAGAACTAATGCCTCATCCTAATATATTTAATTACGTTTGCATATACATATTTTTGTTCAGATGACTGTTTTTAATAATGATGTATGTATTATTAATAGTGAAACTATACACACCATACTAAAAAATGAGAAATATTTTTCTTATCTCAAAATAGGAGAAATAAATATTTATACTATAAACAATAGTACAAATTTGATTGAAGGCTCCGAAAGAGTTAGGATATTATGGCCTGAAGAAACAATAATTAATATTGATAAGACACTATTTTTTTCAAAATTCAGAAAAAAATTTATTGAGTTTTAAAGATATCCATAGAAATGAGTATTATGTTGAAACAAATGAGAAAAATGGTATTGAGTATCTTTATATTACTCAAATTAATTTGGGTAAGAAATTTGTATTAAAAAAACTATCATCTTTTTCTATTGACCTATATTTTGCAAAAATATATACAATTGAAATTCATCAAGTAAACCAGAAGTTTACTGATCATACTACTTTTAGCTTTTGGCATGATCGGTTGGGTTATCCAGGATCTACCATGATGAGAAAAAATAATTGAGAATACACATGGTCATCCATTAAAAAATAAAAAGATATTGACATTAGAAAAATTCTCATGTGTTGCATGTTCCCTAGGAAAATTAATTATTAAATCACCATCAGTAAAAGAATAAGCTAAAATTCCTACATTTCTTAAACGGATTTATAGAAATATTTGTGGACCTATTTATCTTTCATGTAGACTGTTCAGATATTTTATGGTCTTAATTGATACATCATCCCGATGGTCACATGTATATTTATTATCTACTCGCAATTTAGCGTTTGTGAGATTACTTACTTAAACAATTATATTATGAGCAAAATTTCCTGACTATCAAATTAAAAATATCTGTTTGAATAATATTGGTGAATTTTTATCACATACTTTTGATGCATATTGCATGTCAATTACGATTAATGTTGAACATCCTATAACTTATATTCATACACAAAATGGTCTTGCTAAATATTTTATTAAAAGATTATAATTAATTACTAAACCATTATTAATGAAAACAAATATCCCAATATCTGCTTGGGGACATATTATTTTACATGCTGCAGCGCTTGTACGTATAAGGCCAACTAGTTATCATAAATTCTTTCCTTTGCAATTAGCTTTTGGTTCAAAATTAAATATTGCTCATTTAAGAATTTTTGGGTGTGCTGTATATGTTCTAATTGCACCAAACTAACATACAAAGATAGGTCCTCAAACAATGTTTTCAGAACCGGACCGATCATCGAACCGAAAAAGTTATTGATTCACGGTTTAATGGTCCAACCGTAATTAAATCGTATTTAAAAATTAAAAATATAATTATTTTTTTTAAAAATTATTCAATAATAGTGTAATTTAAGTCCATAAAGACATAAATATTCAAATTCATGATTAAAAGTAGTCATTTTTAGCTTATAACTATCAATCTAACACATTAAAATAGTTTATTGAATTATATAATTTAATTTACCCCTAAAAATTATAAAATTTGACTCAATTTTTTTTTTAATAATTGGCCGGTTCAATGTTGGACCGATCGGTCCAACTCGATTTGAACAAACCAGCACAATTTTAGGAAAAATCAGGTGGAATGTTGGGATCAGACCGGCAGAGGTATCGGTCCACGGTCAGACCAATCGAACCGACCGCTCCGGTCCAGTCCCAAAAACCATGTCCTCAAAGAAGAAAGGGGATATACGTTGGATATGATTCTCCCTCTATTATCAGGTATATTGAACCCCTGACAGGAGATATATTCATAGTAAAATTTGTTGATTGTCATTTTGATGAATTATTATTCCCTAAATTAGGGGGAGACATAAACAACATGAGAAAGATCTTGCTTGGATAACATCATTAAATTATCTTAATCCGTGCACAAGCGCGTGTGAACTTGAAGTTCAAAAGATAATTCATTTGTAAAATATCGTAAATCAAATGCCAAATGCTTTTGTTGATTCCAGAAGAGTAACAAAATCGCATATTCCAACTAATAATGGTCCTATTCGAATTGAAGTCTCAGCAGAACAAAAGATTATCCTTATAGCTGCTGAGTCAAAGCACGCCAGAAGCATAACCGACCTCTTAGTTCTAAAGATAAAAATCCTCGAAAGAAAAGAAAATTAAATGATCCAGATGCTGATATTGAAAAAAAGAATGATAAAGATCAAGAGAGAACTAATGACAAAGAACCAGAAGTTGATAAAAATAACACTGAAATTTCTATCAATTATACCACTTCTAGTAGAAGTTAGAACTAGATAGAAACAGTTATTGATAATATATTTGCATACAATATATCTCTTGATATTACACAGGATAATAATGATCCTAAATCAATATTAGGTGATGAATGTCGGTATAGAAAAAATTGACTACAATAAAAAAGTGTGATTCAATCGGAGTTAAATGCACTTACAAAATGTGAAGTCTTCGGACCTGCAGTCCGAACACCAGAAAGTATAAAACTTGTTAGCTACGAATGGATATTTGTGCGAAAGAGTAATGAAAATAATGAAATCGTACAATATAAAATACAATTAGTAGCCTAAGATTTTTCACAAAGATTAGGTATTGATTATGATGAAACTTATTCTTCTATTGTTGATACTATTACACTCCAATATCTTATTAGTTTGGCAGTACATAAAATGATATATATGCGCCTATTAGATGTTATCACTGCTTACTTGTATGGAAAATTAGAAAATAATGTTTACATGAAAATTCCCGAATGATTTCACATGCCCGAAACATATAAACATTATCCTCGTAATAATTACTCCATCAAGTTGCAAAAATCATTATATGACCTGAAGCAATCTAAGAGCATGTGGTTCAATCGTCTTAGTGAATATTTATTGAAAGCGGGATTTAAAAATGACCAGGTATGTTCATGTGTTTTTATTAAAAAAATCTATTTCTAAATTTGTGATATTAGCTATATATGTTGATGATATTAATTTTATTGGAACTCTAGAAGAGCAACAAGAAACAATTGATTATTTAAAAAGAGAATTCGAAATTAAGGGTTTTGGTAAAACTAAATTTTGCCTTAGTTTACAAATTAAATATCTGAAAAGTAGAACATTTACTCATCAATCAACATATACAATAAAAATTCTAAAAATATTTTACATGGACAAAGTACATCCATTGAGTATTCCAGTGATCGTCCAGTCATTAGATGTGAATAAAGCTCATTTTCGACTTCAAGAAGATGATGAAGAACGCATTGGTCCTGAAGTACCATATCTCAGTGAAATTGGTGTATTGATATATATTGCTAATAATACACGACCTAATATTGCATTTGTTGTCAATTTATTAGCAAGATTTAGTTCTTCATAAACACAACAACATTGGAATGGAATTAAACAAGTCCTTCGATATCTCTAATGTACAATTGATCTCAGATTATTTTATTCAAATAAAACCAGCCCAAAATTGATAGGTTTTGTAGATGCTGGTTATTTATCTGATCTACATAAAGTATGTTCTCAAACGAGTTATCTATTTACATGTGAAAATACTGCTATATCATGGCGTTCAACAAAATAATCTATAGCAATTACTTCTTCAAATCATGCTGAAATTATAGCCATTTATGAAGCAAGTCGAGAATGTGTATGGTTAAGATTAGTGATTCATTATATTCGAGAAAGTTATAGATTATCATCTAGAAGAGATATTCCAACTTCTCTTTATGAAGACAATGTAGTTTGTATAGCTCAATTACGAGAAGGATATATTAAAGGAGATCAAACAAAATATATTTCACCAAAATTCTTCTTTACTCATGAACTCTAGAAGAAATGTGAAATTGATGTGTTACAAATTCGGTCATGTGACAACCTGACAAATATTTTTACAAAGACTTTACCGACTGCAATATTTGAGAAGTTGAGATATAAAATCGGTATGCGTCGGTTTAAAGATTTAAAGGGATCATCTCATCAGAATGAGTAATAAGCAGATATATAGAATAGTATACTCTTTTTTCTTTACTAGATTTTTTCCACTGAGTTTTTATCTAGTAAGATTTTAATGAGACATATTCTTTATGTAATGGACATCCAAGAGGGAGTGTTGTGAATATATTAGTGAATTAGTGGAAGCTCCACTAGTTCTATTAGTAGATATAGATGTCCACTATTAACACCACTAATACATATGAGTAGAGTTAGTGGAGACACCACTAATACATTAGTGGAAATAGATGATTAACTCCACTAATAAAGCTCTATAAATAGAGCTCTTTCTCAAATTTGAGAAATATACTAATTGTGAGAGAATTGTTAGAGAAAATTGTGAGAGAAAGGGAGAGAGAAGTTTGAAGAATTTTTTGTATAAATAATAGTCAGAGATTTATTGTGTGTAGATTTTATTATGATATTGTCAAAATTTTATAACACAAATGATATTTTTCTTGATTTATCCAAGTTATTTAAGGGAAAAGTAACCAGAGCCAAAAGAGATAATTCGCAAATGACAATTGACTCACTGTCTATTTTTGCCAAAACAAAGTATAAAGAAAATGCTTTTGAGAATGATCTATGAAAATCTTAAGTACAAACCCAACCTCCAAACTGTGATGCTCTCCGCGTGGTCTTATGTCAAGGAAAGATGGAAGCAAAACCTTACCTGATAACTTCAGAAATGTGTCCAAGTAGCTTTTCATCCTGGCCAGGAACTTCCTTATATCTGCGAGATTCTTATACCCCATTCTGTAGAGAGTAGGCATGAACCAAAAGGACATCACAGGTCTACTTAAGGTACATATTTGAAAGAAAAACGCCATTACACAAAAGGCCCATCAAGCCAATATTTGGAGCTATTTTGACCTGCATTCAGATTAGAATGCGAGACATGTTGAAAAAAAAGATCTACGTTGATGATTAAGATCGGAAGAGCAAACCATAGCAAAAAATTAAGGATTACCATAAGCCAGTCAAATTGTGGTCGCATATTAAACCACCATCCTTGGTCGTGCTTACTTTATTAGAATCCAAATAATCTATGAAGCCATTCCAATTTTCATTGTGCACGGAAATCATAGCTTTTAAACTCGGGCCACATTCCAGAGACCACATAATGGTGTCAGCACCAGAATGTTCATGTACATTGTGTAACAAGATTCCAGAATTCCTTTGCATAACAAAACAAAGCCATAAAGAAAAAACACGATTGCGATCAGTGTGATCTTGCATGTTTTTATTATTAACTAGTAGATATCTCTACCAGACCCATGAAAAGAAAAGTTCATATCAGCTTACTGAACCATCAAAAAGCTACCCACAGAACATGAATCAGAATGCCACAACATAAAAACATGTATCCTCGGGCTCAGGATACAATTTCAGTGGAAAAACCATAAAATGGATACTAAAACTTACAGGTTGCAGCATATCCTCAAGTTGAAGCTGGGCCAAATCATAGAATTGCATCAATATAAAAACATGTCAACTCCATCAAGCTTATGGTTTGCAACTAACAAATGTAATTGAATTAAAATACTTCCAGCTATCTGTCTCTGCCCAGGATTTTGAAGGATTGTGATTTGTGAGAAAACAGGGTACCTACAAGCACAGACAGGCAACTCAACTGAATTGAACAAGCACCGCCTATACCCGACCAGGGTTCTAACAATTGCAATTATCAAATATCAACAATGCCGGCAAGGCTACACAGTCCAAACGTAATGTAACTAGACAATTCAAACTTAATAAATAAGTCAGTAGTGTACCTAAGATACTTGCTCGCGGTCCTACCAGAACGTACCGGGCGCTAGTACTCCTCTAGACAAGCTGCGCCGCAACGTACTGTACTGCTGACCGAATCACCAGTCCAATACTGGTTTGCCTTCAAGAAGTTATTCGCCCCCACTCTGGTGCGATGGGTACAACGACTCTTCTTGCAGGATAAGACGGTCTCAGATCACTGTTGACGCACACCAATTGTGGTCACCTCGAAAATTCCCTCAGTTCACCGGTCCCGATAAGCCAAAAATTATGGATCGTGGAGAGAATCGAAGAGGCGAATTTTCTCGCAGGAAGCAAAAAGCACGAAAAAGGATTCATCCTAATAGCGGCTCTGCTCCCTCTTTTAATTTCGCCTTAGGAAAAATTAAAACCCAATTCGGATTAGGAAAATCCTAATTCTTTATTAGATTTTTTTTCCCTATTCTTCTTCAAGTTAGAGTTAATTGGGCCAAACAAAAATAGAGGATCGTGAAAATATGGGCCAAGTCCGAGCCCGGGCCGGGCGGGCGGTGCGCGCGTGTGGCATCCTCCATACCTTAGGCTTTTCTATTAAGTCTATAGAAAAGCCTTTCAGTATATAAAGGCTTCCACACTCCTCTATTTTTCCCAAATGGTTAAACACCCAACTTTAACAATATTTAATTATGGATTCCCACTATGAAAATGGCTTCTACCACAATCAAAACAATCTCTAATATGTCAAGAACAATTCCCATTAATTGTTTTAGGCTAACTAATCATGAGTTAAAAAATATTAACTCCCAAAGTTGCCATTTTCAACAATCCCCCACAAATCCATAGTTAAAGACTATTCAGGATTTACATAATCTACTTTCGATAATGGTACTTTCCGATTTGAACTACTACCTAAGTTATCCAACTTATGCCTCCACAGGAACAGATGGATTTAAGCCTTGAATCTGAACCTTGAATGTGACGGCGTCCATTGGTAACAACAGACTATCGGCTATGGAGATAATCTTTAAGGTTGACACGTTATGGCCATGTGTCCTGATCCTGTCTCATGAGTGTATTCAGAGAAAACCCGATTCCCTTTAGTTGCGGCCACACAACAACACTCACATAGTTGGCGATCTCCAAGGATGTACTGCTAGCATACTGTCTAAAAGACTTGATCCCATTCAGAGTCAAAATTCTTACTCATTGCAGTAAACGCACCACAGGCTTTCAGGGAAAGGATCTAGATACAAAGGTATCAGAATTGGTGCCAGATTCACTCAAACAGCTTGCTTATACCACATTGAACTGCCTTGTGGGATCTCCACTTGGTCAGTTGGGTTGCCACTGTAGGTGAATTATTTCTGGGTTATCAGTCCCATTCCCAACCTGGATTTAAGGAATAATGATGCTTCCAGTCCCTTAGTTAGGTGGTCTGCAATGTTATCTTTGGATCCAACAAAGTTAACAGACACCACCCTTTCAGACTTAAGTCTAACTCAGCCTTTTGATTATAGACTTAAGTCTAACTTGGATGTGTCTCTTAGTCTTTTGATTATACTTGGTACTCTTTATCTTTGCAATTGTGGTTTGACTGTCACAATGCACAGATATAGCAGTAACGGACCTGCTGATCATTGGCAAAGAGGACAATAGTCCATACAGCCATTTAGCTTCCGTTCCAGTAGTATCCAAGTCACATAACTCAGCCTCAAAAGTTGACCGAGTTATCAAAGTCTGTTTACAAGACTTCCAGGCGACTGCTCCGCCACCTAATGTAAACACATATCCAGTGCAAGCATTGCTACCAGAGTTCTTGGCTATCCAGCTTGAATCACTATACCCTTCAAGTACAGCAAGGAATTTCCCATAATGCAGCCCAAGGGAAACTGTTCCCTTCAAGTACCGTAGTACTCTATCCAAGGCCTCCCAATGAGTTCGATTTGGACAACTTGTATATATTGTCAGCTTAGATACAGAAAATGAAATATCTGGTCTTGAGCCATTTGCAAGATATTGCAAGCTACCAATAATTTGAGAATATCTTAATTGAGACACAGGAACTCCACTTTCATTCTTGAACAAAGCTACAGAAGGGTCACTTGGAGTTTTAGCAATTCTATAATTTTGATACCCATATTTCTCAAGAACACTCTTAACATAGTGAGTTTAAGAAATGGTTATCCCCTCAGTTGAGCGAATCAACTTTACGCCAAGAATCACATTTACTACTCCCATATCCTTCATTTCAAACTTACTTTTCAAAAATGATTTAGTCTCATTAATTATCTCAATATTGGACCCAAATAGCAAAATGTCATCCACATACAGGCATAGAACAATAAAAGCATTACCTTTAACCTTACAGTAAACACACTTGTCATTCTCATTTATGTTGAAACCAAATGATAAAATCGTTTTATCAAAATTTTCATGCCATTGTTTGGGTGCTTGTTTTAGACCATATAGGGATTTAACAAGTTTACAAACTTTCCGTTCATTTCCCTTGGCTACAAATCCCTCAGGCTGATCAATATATATCTCTTCTTCAAGATTACCATGAAGAAAAGCTGTCTTCACATCCATTTGGTGGATAGTGAGACCATATAAAGAAGCCAAAGCAACTAGCACTCGGATTGTAGTCAAACGAGTAACAGGAGAGTATGTATCAAAATAGTCTATTCCCTCTTTTTGTCTAAACTCTTTGGCAACTAATCTGGCTTTATACTTATCTATAGTCCCGTCTGGTTTAAGTTTCTTCATAAATATCCATTTACATACAATTGTGCTGCACCCAGGAGGGAGATCTACCAATTCCCATGTCCCATTGGAGACAATGGAATCCATCTCACTTTTGAAAACTCCTTTCCAATGCCCTGCTTCTGAGGAAGCCATAGCTGCTTGAAAAGTTAAAGGTTCGTCCTCAACATTGTAAGTGACAAAATCACTTCCAAAGTCCTTGACTACCTTAGCTCTCTTACTCCTTCTAGGTTCTTCCAATTCCTCAGTTTGAGTATTGGAACTATTTGGACTTGCCCCCACATCTTTCATCCTTTCCACATGATCAGGAATGGAATCAAATGTTAAGGCTGAATCTAAAGTAGAAACATCTTGAGGCAAATCAGTTTTCATGGGAAACACATCCTCAAAGAATGTAACATCACGGTATTGAATTATAGTATTACAATCTATACCAGGTATTTCGGACTTAATTACCAAAACCTCATGGCATAGCTTGTTTTCACATAACCAATAAAGATGGCATCAACAGTCTTTGGTCCTAACTTCTTCCTTTAATGTTTAGGGATTAGAACTTTTGCAAGACAACCCCACACACGGAAGTATTTTTAAGTTAGGTTTCCTACCTTTCCAGATTTCAAATGGAGTTACCTCTTTATATTTATGAGGGACTCTATTCAGAATATGGCAAGCCGTATTCAAAGCCTCACCCCACATATACTTAGGCAATCTAGAATTCAAAAGTAAACTGTTGATCATATCTTTAAACGTTCTATTTTTCCGTTTAGCAATCCCATTAGACTGGGGAGAATAAGGGGGTGTCTCCTCATGAATTATGCCATTGCTTTGGCAATATTCAACAAATGGATTAGACCCATACTCTCCACCTCTATCAAATCTTAACCTTTTAAGTTTCTTGCCAATTTGAGTTTCAGCTTCATTTTTAAATATGAGAAACTTTTCAAGTGCTTCATCTTTATGTTTAAGTAAATAAACATAGCAATATTTACTGCAATCGTCAATAAAAGTAATGAAGTATTTTTTATGATCCCTAGTCAACAAGCCATTGAATTCACAAATGTTTGTGTGAACTAAATCAAATATTCTTGAATCCCTTTCAATTGAATGATAGGGTTTCCTGGTTGTTTTAGCTTCCACACACACTTGACATTTATTCTTCTTATCAATTGAATGTTTAGGGATCAAGTCTAAATTCATCAATCTTTTAACAGAATCTAAATTTAAATGTCCGAGTCTGCTATGCCAAATATGAGTGGATTCAATCATGTGCACCACGGGATAAACAGAATTCTCAACAGAAGAAGCTTTATTCAAACAGAAGTACATGATTCAACTCTTAATTTAAATAAACCATCTGACAAGTAACCTTTGCCAACAAAAGAATTGTAGTGCATAATCACTACTTTATTACATTTGAAAGTCAATTCATAACCCTCTCTAACTAAATGTGAACCACTAAGAATATTCCTACAAACTGTTGGAACATGTTGCACCCTATGAAGAGAAAGAATATGCCCTGAAGGAAACTTCAAATCCACGCGTCCAATCCCCAATACATTGGCTGCAGTTGAGTTCCCCATCTTCACAGTTTTTTCCTTTAATAGGCTGGTAAGACACAAAAAGCAATTTATCAGCACAAACGTGCACATTTGCTCCAGTATCAACCAGCCATTCAAGTGGCTCATAAATAGAAAAGACTTCTGGGTTAGCAGAAACATACATTTCATCATCATTGGAAGTAGTGATACCAGTCCCAGCCTCAATGGTACAAACCTCAGCAAGGTGAGTACTCAAATTAGCTTCCGCTTGACTAGTATCCTCTACCACCACATTGACTTGTGCTTTAGAATTTGATCCTTGTTTGACTTGGGGCTTTTTAGACGGACAGTCCTTAGCCCAATGTCCAACTTGACCACAATTCCAGCAAGGTTTGTTCGTTTTCGGTTTCTTCTTGGCCTTGCCTTTTGTCTTGTTTATGGTTTTAGAGTTTGAATTAACCCCCACATGCTTTTGATTATTGCTCTTCTTTCCAATAGTCACCACATGGACATTAGACTCCACAGGTACAATATGACTATTCTTTCTATGTTGCTCCTCAATGGATATTTATTTCATCAGATCGTTTAGAGAAATCTTCTCCGTCTTGTGTTTGAGGGACATACCAAAGTCCTCCCAAGACTTAAGAAATTTCTCTATCACTGACATCACTTGAAACTTCTCAGGAAGTTCCATATCCGATTCATGAAGATAATGAATAATCAATTGCAACTCTTGAGTCTGTTCAGTCACAGACTTACCCTCAACCATCTGAAACTTCAGGAATTTAGAGACATAATACATTTTCAGACCTTGATCCTCGGTATTGTATTTCCTATCCAGTTCATCCCATAGCATCTTTACTGTGTATGACTCAGAACAGTAGACATCAAAGAGAGAATTTGTCAATGCTGACAGTATTGCCCCTCTACCTACATTGTTTCGTTCATCCCACGCAGCAATCTCAGCTACTCTAGAATGCCTTTCAGTTGGTATAGGTCTGTCTACCTGCACTGCTGATAATAAGCCCTTCATGGTCAACCAAATTTTCATGCATTGTTGCCAACGCTTGAAATTCTGCCCTAGATCAAACTTGTCCGGCAGACCATTCAAGTCAACCAAAGGCTTATACGCAGCAGATGCAGTACCTGGCGAACTGGCCATTACACACACACAGATAATTGCAGAACAACTTCTTGAAGACTTTTAGAAACAGGGTACCTACGAGCACAGACAGACAACTCAACTGAATTGAACAAGCACCGCCTATACCTGACCAGGGCTCTAACAATTGCAATTATCAAATATCAACAATGTCGGCAAGGCCACACAGTCCAAACGTAATGTAACTAGATATAATTCAAACTTAATAAATAAGTCAGTAGTGTACTTGAGATACTTGCTCGCGGTCCTACCAGAACGTACCAGGCGCCGGTACTCCTCTGGACAAGTTGCGCCGCAACGTACTGTACTGCTGACCGAATCACCTGTCCAATACTGGTTTGCTTTCAAGAAGTTATTCGCCCCACTCTGGTGTGATGGGTACAGCGACTCTTCTTGCAGGATAAGACGATCTCAGATCACTGTTGACGCACCCCAACTGTGATCACATCGAAAATCCCCTCAGTTCACCGGTCCCGATAAGCAAAAAATTATGGATCGTGGAGAGAATCGAAGAGGCGAATTTTCTCGCAGGAAGCAAAAAGCACGAAAAAGGATTCACTCTAATGGCGGCTCTGCTCCCTCTTTTAATTTCGCCTTAGGAAAAACTAAAACCCAATTCGGATTAGGAAAACCCTAATTCCTTATCCAATTTTTTTCCCTATTCTTCTTCAAGTTAGAGTTAATTGGGCCAAACAAAAATAGAGGATCGTGAAAACATGGGCCGAGCCCGGGCCGGGCGGGCGGCGCGCGTGTGGCATCCTCCATACCTTGGGCTTTTCTATTAAGTCTATAGAAAAGCCTTTCAGTATATAAAGGCTTCCACACTCTTCTATTTTTTCCATGTGGGACTCATGTCTAACATGAGTTCCCAAATGGTTAAACACCTAACTTTAACAACATTTAATTATGAATTCCCACTATAAAAATGGCTTTTACCACAATCAAAACAATTTTTAATATGTCAAGAACAATTCCCATTAATTGTTTTAGGCTAACTAATCATGAGTAAAAAAATATTAACTCTCAAAATTACCATTTTCAACATGATTTGCCCAATAATCAGAGTAAATTAGCTCATATCACACGAGTATCGTAAGTGCCAACCTCAGACTTACTTGTACCACTGAAACACAAATTACGCTCTTATTGTAACTACATAAAACAGTCACAAATTTGAAAACCAAATCTAAACATTTTTAGTACCTCTGCATTTCACATCTCCACTACTTGACATCTACCTAAAAATGAATATGAAACACAAATTACACCCTGGTTGCAACTAAAAAAAAAAAAGACACAAATTTGAACACCAAATCTAATCATTTTTAATATCTATGCATTTCACATTTCTCCCTAATTGATATCTACCTAAAGAATGAATATGACATGACATCCCTATCGGTATCCCACTCCCAGATTTTTTTGATACCTGTGCATTTCACATTTCCCTCTCCTTGTTATCTACCTAAAAAATGAATATGGCATGACACTCCTATCCTAATCCTACTCCCACTCCCAGATTCCAAAAAATCTAGTATGTATAAATAGGATGCTTAAGAACAGAGGAAAGCCAGGTATATAGCCATGGAGCCCAAAATTATTCTTATTTGGCATCTTTTTTTGACATTTGCCTGTAAGGTAAATATTATAACATCATCCCATACAAAACTCATATATTATGATTCCATTCTCTCCCCCTATTATAACTTTACTGCCTCGCTCTCCGATCGTGCCAACCACTCAATTCTAAGGTCAAAGGTGCATTTCAGTTATTTGAAGGCTGCTAAACGTAAGAGAACAGAAGGCTCCTTGTCTCTGGTGTCATCTAATCATATTCAAGCAGATATCATTCCAGATGGATATGGCTATAGCTTCCTGCTTATGTTTTCAATTGGAAATCCACCTGCCCCTCAATTAGCGATTATGGATACAGGTAGCAGCCTATCATGGGTCATATGTGGTCATAGTGATCAATGCGACTACAACAATCCTTATACCCCTGTATACGATCCTTATGGCGCTCTATACGATCCTTGGTGTTCCATTAGTCACGAAGCCGTATCTTGTCACTCTGCTGATTGTGATGATTCAATTCAAGGGAGATGTAACTATTTTGATCAATGTTACTACTACATAAGGTATCAGAATGGTCATAGTGAAGGTTACCTTGCTAAGGACACCTTTAGGTTCAAAAATGGTGACGTTGCTGGAATGCCATTCGGTTGTGCGAATAAGTATAGAGGCATCCCGACTAGGTCAAGCGGACTTATCGGCCTCGGTCCTCGTAATTATTCTTTGGTGGCAAAATCTGGAAACAAATTCTCTTACTGTATTGGGAATATTTCGGATCATGAATACAGGTTCAACCAGTTAGAATTAGGAGAAAAGGCAGTATTGACTGGTGATGCCACGTCATGGACGCCGATAAAGCTGGACGACGACGGAGGATACCAGTTGACGCTGGAAGCTATAACTGTGGGAACGAAGCGACTCTCCCTACATCCAGAAAAATTCACAACAACTGCCTCAGCCAAAACTAGAGTGATTATTGACACCGGGACAACGATCAGTTATCTAAACAAGGATGCTTACGATGACCTTGAAGCAGAAGTGAAGTATATAATAGGCAACAGCTTATTACGAGTAACTCATAGACTCTATCCTAACCTCCTTTGCTATATGGGAAGTTTATTGGAAGAACTCGAGCAATTTCGAACCCTGGCAGTGACGTTCCACTTTGCCAATGAATGTGATCTCAAACTGTACGGCGACAGCTTGTTTTTCAGAACGGGTGACAATGAATTTTGCATGGCAATAGCTGCAGAAGACTATGCAGCAGACTATGAGGATGATTTCAGTATTCTTGGGGTTACAGCCCAACAGTACCATAGCATTGCTTATGATTTCGTTGGAATGAAACTCCACCTCACAAGGATAGACTGCGAACTCCTTCAAGATTAGTCGTTCATCTACAATTAATAAAAGCGCACAAGCTTCTCTCTTTAACAATTTCTGCTATCCAAATATCCCATTTCAAAAACATCCTTCAGTTTAGTTGCGATGCTATTAGAAAATACAAGAAAATATAAAACTTTTACCTTTTTTTACTCTGTGCTCACGCACTCGCCCTCCACGGTGGCCTAAACACCTCTTGTTTGATGGTTTCCAGTTCCCTGGCAATATTGCGAAGCTCCATGGGTGTTCGATCGCGCGAACTGCACCGCCAAACACACCTCTGCTTTTTTGCCTAGAGGCGGTTGCAATTTAAGTTTCAATTGCATCCTCAGCTCCGTACACTAACTCCCGGACATCTTTGGCTAAGCTGTCCAGGAAGTCATCGGCATTGTACACTACCCTGAAATGCTCGACAAATCCTTTGAGCCATTCAGCTCCTGGCACAGCGCCATAGCGGCAGCTCCGGCAATCAAATCGGCGGTGTACCTCATGAACCCCTTGAGATTTTCCAATGTACCGGTCTACCATGCTTGTTTAGACTTTGGAAAATGGGAAAGCATTTCCGAGAAAATCTGTAGCAAGTTTAGGGGTGATAATTGTGTCGTGTTCGGATTGATAGATTTACCAATTTGGGATAATTATAAACGATAGGTCAATCTGAACACGATCCGATTAATAAACGTGTCGTGTCAACCTGTTTATTTTCGTGTCATATTCGTGTTATAAAACGGATTGACACAATTAGACATAAAAATTAAATAGATAATTACTAAACTCGCCAACCCGAATACCTACTAAACTCGTCAATCTGTCCATCCATTATACAAAATTTTTTTAAAAATCAAATCAAACCATATAAAATTAAAAAAAACTCATAAAACAGTCCATAAAGTCATAAATAACTAATAAAATAACAAACCATCCAGCTAAGCATTTAGAAATCTCAATAAATTCATAAGATTTAATCTTAAAAATCTAAACAAATATAGTTTTGTAATAAAATTAGATTGTTCAAGAAATTATTTTCTCTAGCTAAAAATTATTTTAATAATATTATTATTCTAGATACTAAATAATAATTAATTAAGAATGATTCGTTTACCATATATCAAGCAAATAGCTACATTAACATCATTCATTTTCTTTAAGAGGTCTCATATAATTAAACAAAATAGACACACAAATAATTCAATTAATTCATATAATAAATTTAATTTAATTAATTCATGTAAAAAAATAAATTATTTAATTTTCTATAGTGAAATTTCACTACTGGAAACTAGCATATCAGCCACGACAAAATCCGTGGTTGATTGAACTCAGCCACGGTAAATTTTCCGTGGCTAAATCAGCCACGGAAAATATTTCCGTGGGTGATTAGCCACGGAATATTTCGTGGCTGATAAAATAAATTTCGTAGCTGATTAATTCAAAAATTAGAAATTAGTCACGAAATACCATTCCGTGGGTGATTAGCCACGAAAATTATCGTATTTGATAAAAAAAATTTCGTGGCTAATTTAATAAATAGTAATAATAATTTATTTAATTTAAAAAATTGATCAGCCACGAAAATAGTTGTCATGGGTGATCGACCACGGAAATTTTCATAGCTGAGTATATAATTTCGTGGCTGATTTAATTTCATATAATAAAAATTTCTTTAATTGAGAAATACTTCAACCACGGAATTATTTTGTGGCTGAAATTATATTACAACTAAATTATTACAAAATGAAATTATAATTGAACTGGTTATAACTCAGGATGTTTTTGAAGAAATGATTACAACTAAGTAGTTAAATTTTGTTTTTTTATTAAAAAATAAATATATTTTTCTTTATATTAATAACTAATTCTCAAACATCTTAAGCTACAATTTTGCACTCAACTATTGATTATTAGCTCAATGTTAAGCAGTTGATCACGGTTTGATTGTCATTTCCAAAAGGAAAATGAATTCACTCTCTCTAGAATATACATTTGTCATTTTACTCTTATGAACTTTAAAAAAAGTAAATAGATATATATATTATAATAATAATAATAATAATAATAATAATAATAATAATAAGTATTTAAAAGCGTGATACATATTCCAATCCTTGTCTCAACCAAGAGCATTCATAACTAACAAATTACAACATGTTTTTCAATGATTATTTTTCTGAAAATTTTCAAACATCTTGGGGTTTCTACAATTCAAAAATCATGAAAAAAGCAATCGAAAAAGGGAATTTACGGGTGTTCAAAATTAGCTATTTGTACAGGGGTTCCTGAACAGATTGCAATGTTTTGGTATAAGGTTCACTAAATTGAGTTTTCTTCACTTAATTTATACAAAATTTACACCTCCCTAATCTTAGCACCTAATACAATACTCAGGGACTCAAAATTAATCAATCCATCAACAAAACTCAATTTACAAACATGACCCAATTTAGCTCTAACACAAACCCGCATTCCTCTTTTTTTTAACACCATCAATCAAACTCCTCAACCACATCAAATTCTTTCATACACCACATATATAACCACCCACACATAGTCAAAGAAATGAAGAAAAAAATTCAGTTAAATGTATTACAATGCTCCCATTCAGTCAGAAATCCAGCTATCAACATATTCTACTTAATCTCCATCTATCCACATTACACACTCTAAAATGCACACTTTGAACACACATTACACACACTGCTCATAGACCAAAGCAATACATTTTACATATAGTAGCACCCATTACTAGCAGATAGGACGATTCAAAGCAGAAAAGCAGAATTTTAGAGTGTCCATTTTATCGGTAGACAGTACATTGAAGCGGCAGATAGAATTTTGGGATCTACATTTTACCGGCATACAGTACATTTTACTGACACCCATTACCGGCAGACATTACAGTTTACATCATGTAACACACATTACACACTACTATGGAAATGCCGATTCAAAACAAAAAAAGAAGAAAAACCTTCGAGCAGAATGGCTGTATCAGGATGGGTTGATGAGCTACCTCTGCGCGTGGCTACGAATGGCTGACGGCAACGGCGACGACGACAGAGCACATGGAGTACTGTGGTTGTAGCAGAATGGCAAAGAAGAAAAGCTGGTGGCGAATCGGCTGGTGGCAAATCGACTGATGGGGATGGCAATGGTGACACAGGAAACAAAGGGAAATGGGTGTGGCGGAAATGGCGAAGAAGAAAGCTATGGAATTGAGCAAACGAAGTTTGGTTGAGGTTTGATTTTTTGGATAAAAGGGCACAATCCGTGACTGTTTTGTAGCTATATAGCCACAGATCACCAACGACATTATTAACAAAAATTTCAAAAAAAGACATGGCTGATTCATAGCTGATTTGCTACGAAACAGTCACGACTATATTTACAAAATTTTTTTAATTTGTAAAATAAATTTCGTGGCTGATTTGTATCAAATCAGATGCGAATCAACCACGATTAGTTTTAATAGACATAGATTTTTTTAATAAATGTTGTTGCCGATCCGTTGGTAATTGTTAATTTTTGAAATTTTTCTATGGCTGAATTGCAGCCGATCTCACATGGATGAAACACGATTAATTTTGCTAGCTTGGAAAATTTCCGTGGCTAATTCGTAGCAAATCAGTCATGGATTAACTACGAATAATTTTCATATTTTAATTAAATTTTTTTTAAAAAAATCGTGGCTGCTCTGTATGTGATTTGATACGAATCAGCCACAGATTTATTCTTCAACAGTGCTGACCGGATTCTCCCACACATCAACCACAAATCAACAACGGAATTTAATCCGTGTCTGATCCGTGGGTGTTGT
Source organism: Voacanga thouarsii (assembly GCA_026120185.1). NCBI lineage: Eukaryota > Viridiplantae > Streptophyta > Magnoliopsida > Gentianales > Apocynaceae > Voacanga > Voacanga thouarsii. Next base: position 2,333,559 of record JANUWF010003367.1, on the reverse strand, counting down.
GTTGGTAATTAGCCACACATGAATTCCGTGGTTGATACGCCAATTCCCAATTGTGTTTGTAGGGTATTACAAAAAGTATTAAATATGAGTATTAAAAAAAAAAGTTAAACGAGTTCGCTTGTTGAAACAGGTTGAATCCGATTATGACCTGAACACATTTAAAGTTAAACGAGTTGATCTGTTTCGACCCAAACCCGCAAAATTCCAATCCTAACCCGCTATAACCGTGTCATTTTCATGTTGTATTGGCATATCATGTTTAATATTGTCACCCCTAAGCAAGTTATTAAATGAATGAGCCTCTGTTTTCTATTGACTCGTGGTGGCTACTTTTCTCTAACATTTTTTCTTTTCTTTTCTTTCCACACGTAGTCTAATTAAAAAAAAAAGAGATAAGTCTACAATTATAACCTTTTAGCCATAGGGGTGTTCATTGGGTTTTTTAGTTCGATTTTCGATTTTGAAATTCGTTTTTTTTTCAGTTTTTATTTTATTTTTTTCAAAACCAAATCAAACTGAAATTTAAAGAAAATTGATAGAACTAAACCGAAATAATTTCAAAATCAAAATTTTGGTTTGGTTCGATTTTAAACCGAATTTGAATGCCTCTTTAGTAGATTCATCAATCTAATATAAATTTAATCCCAAACAAATAAAGTTTAATATAAATTACAATTCAAATCTAATATAAAATGTAATATAAATTAAAATCCAAACATTTTAAAAATTTGGGTCAAATATTTTAGTAAAAAGTTATGATAACGGATGCAAATTATAAAGATGAAAATCTTAAACTCAATTACTAATGGTTTTATTTTGGATAAAACCAAATCGAACTAAACTAAAATAATCGAAATCGAACAAAAATTTTTTAAAAAATCATAATTTGTAAAAAATAATTAATTAATTAATTAACAATATTTTAATATTAATTTTATATTTTAAAATTAAAAAATATAATTTGGTTTTTTTTATTTTTCGATTTTTTTATTTTAGAAAGTCGAAAATCGAATCGAATTTTTATATAAACTTTAAAATCGAATTTCATTAAAATCAAAACAAAAATCGAAATTAGAATCGATTCGATTTTTCGATTTAAACCGAACATTCCTATTTAATCACGTTTGGCTGTCTTTTTTATACATACAATTATAACCTATTAAAACATGCCACGTGTTGCCGTTGCAGGATAAAGTTTGCTTCAAGCGAATGAGTGATTTTTTCTTTTCTTTAATGCCATTGAGTTATTGGCACCCGTCAATTGGTACTATTTACCTAAGGAACATTATGCTGCTTACCATATAAAATCTAACCAGTTTATACTGACTTACATAAGGAACATTATTTATATTGCAATTTATTCATTCTTGGACCTTTGTAATATATAACATATAGTATTTTTAATTTCATATTTTCACTTCACATGTATGATTAAATTTGCATATTACTTATAAATGAATTAAATATAAATAATATGTTCGATTCTTGTTTATTTTCATTTTTCATCTTCTAGTTTGCAAATAACTTATAATTTCGACATTCTATAACTGGTTAGAAGATTGTTTTTTTCCTTTATTTTAAATTATATCTCAAAGGATTTATAACAAATATTATATCTAATTAGATAGAAACACTTTGTATTAGTTACTAGACTATAATTCATTCAATTTATATCCTTATCCCGTTAAATTAGTGATGAAAATAAGCTAGGCTGAGTTGATGAGTTGACCCCAAACCTAATTTATTCTAATTTTATTAATTCTGATTGAATTTGCATAGCAAGCAATTTAACTCTATGTATTTATTATAAAATTATAAAATTGTTATAAAATTTAAGTAGTATTAGAATAAAATCTTCACACTACACACTAAGAAAACTCTAACTATTCTTTGCATAAGAATTTCTTCACACTTTTCTCTTTCTTTTCTCTCACAATTTTCTCTCACAATCACAATTCTTTCTTTCACAAAATGATGGTGTATTACAAGTTTAGATAATAGCTCTATTTATAGAGTTCTTAATTAGTGGAATACATCATGCAATACATCATCTTCCACTAATCTTAATTAGTGGTATCTCCACTAAATGATGGACATCCATAAAAATCCATAATTAGTGGAGTTTCCACTAATTCACAATATATCATAACACCCCCCCCTTGGATGTCCATCCATTATATAAAGAATATGTCTCGTTAAAACCTTACTAGATAAAAATCCAGTGGGAAAAAAAATCTAGTGAAGGAAAAAGAGTACACTATTCTATATGTCTGTTTATTACTCCCCCTGATGAGTTGATTCCTTTAAATTTTTAAACCGACGCATACCGATTTTATATCTCAACTTCTCAAATGTTGCAGTCGATAAAGTCTTCGTGAAAATATCTGCGAGGTTGTCACATGACCGAATTTGTAGCACATCAATTTCACCTTTCTTCTAGAGTTCATGAGTAAATAAGAATTTTGATGAAATATGTTTTGTCCGATCTCCTTTAATATATCCTCCTCGTAATTGAGCTATACAAGCTACATTGTCTTCATAAAGAGGAGTTGGAATATCTTTGATCGATGATAATCCACAACTTTCTCAAATATAATGAATCATGGATCTTAGCCATACACATTCTCTACTTGCTTCATGAATGGCTATAATTTCAGCATGATTTGAAGAAGTAGCTGCTTGGAGATATCGAAGGACTTGTTTAATTCCATTCCAATGTCGTCGTGTTGGTGAAGAACTAAATCTTCCTAATAAATTGATAGCAAAAACAATATCAGGTCGTGTATTATTAGCAAGATACATCAATGCACCAATTGCACTGAGATATGGTACTTCAGGACCAAGGAGTTCTTCATCATCTTCTTAAGGTCGGAAAGGATCTTTATTTACATTTAATGATCGGACGATCATTGAAATACTCAATGGATGTGCTTTGTCCATGTAAAATCTTTTTAGAACTTTTGTTGTATATGTTGATTGATGAATAAATGTTCCACTTTTCATATGTTCAATTTGTAAACCAAGGCAAAATTTGGTTTCACCAAAATCCTTGATTTCGAATTCTCTTTTTAAATAATCAATTGTTTCTTGGAGCTCTTCAGGAGTTCCAACAAGATTAATATCATCAACATATATAGCTAATATCACAAATTTAGAACCAGATTTCTTAATAAAAACACATGGACATACCTGGTCATTTTTAAATCCCGCTTTCAATAAATATTCACTAAGACGAGTGAACCACATGCGCCCAGATTGCTTCAGGCCATATAATGATTTCTGCAACTTGATGGAGTAATTTTCACGAGGATAATGTTTATATGCTTCAGGTATATGAAATCCTTCGGGGATTTTTATATAAACATCATTTTCTAAATTTCCATACAAGTAAGCAGTGACAACATCTAATAGGCGCATATCTATCTTTTTATGTACTGCCAAACTGATAAGATATCGGAGTGTAATAGCATCAACAACAGGAGAATAAGTTTCATCATAATCAATACCTGGTCTTTATGAAAAATCTTGGGCTACTAATCGCGCTTTATATCGTACGATTTCATTCTTTTCATTGCGCTTTTACAAAAATATCCATTTGTAGCCAACAGGTTTTACACCATCTGGTGTTCGGACTGCAGGTCCGAAGACTTCACGTTTTGTCAGTGCAGTTAACTCCGATTGAATCGCATCTTTCCATTGTAGCCAATGTTTTCTATGTCGACATTCATCAACTGATATTGGTTCAGGATCATCATTATCCTGTGTAACATCAAGAGATATATTGTATGCAAATATATTATCAATAACAGTTTCTATCCGATTCCAACTTCTACCGGAAGTGGTATAATTGATAGAAATTTCAGTGTTACTTTCATCAATTTTTGGTTCTTTGTCATCAGTTCTCTCTTGGTCTTTATCATTCTTTTCTTCAATATGATCTTCTGGATCATTTAATCCTCTTTTCTTTTGAGGATTTTTATCTTTAGAACCAAGAGGTCGGCCACGCTTCTGGCGTGCTTTTGACTCAGCAGCTATAGGTATAATATTTTGTTCTGCTAGAACTTCAATTTGAATAGGAGTATTTATAGCTGGAATATGCGATTTTGTAACTCTTCTGGAGTCAACAAAAGCGTCTGGCATTTGATTTGCAATGCTTTGCAAATGAATTATCTTTTGAACTTTAAGTTCACATGCACTTTTGCGCGGATCAAGATAATTTAATGATGTTGTCCAAGTAAGATCCTTTTTATGCTGTTTTTGTTCTCCCCCTAATTTAGGGAATAATGATTCATCAAAATGACAATCAGCAAATCTTGCTGTGAATACATCTCCTATCAGAGGTTCAACATACTTGATAATAGAGGGAGAATCATATCCAACGTATATCCCCTTTCTTCTTTGAGGACCCATTTTTGTACGTTGGTTTGGTGCAAGTAGAACATATACATCATACCCAAAAATTCTTAAATGAGTAATATTTTGTTCTGAACTAAAAGCCAATTGCAAAGGAGAGAATTTCTTGATAACTAGTTGGCCTTATACGTATAAGTGCTGCAGCATGTAAAATAGCATGTCCCCAGACAGATGTTGGGAGATTTGTTTTCATTAATAATGGTCTAGCAATTAATTGTAATCTTTTAATCAAAGATTCAGCAAGACCATTTTGTGTATGAATATGAGTTACAGGATGTTCAACATTAATCCTAATTGACTGCAATATGCATCAAAAGCATGTGATGAAAATTCACCAGCATTATCCAAACGGATATTTTTAATATGATGGTCAGGAAATTGTGCTCGTAATTTAATTATTTGAGCAAGTAATCTCGCAAACGCCAGGTTGTGAGTAGATAATAAACATATATGTGACCATCGGGATGATGCATCAATTAAAACCATAAAATATTTGAACGGTCCACAAATATCTCCGTGAATCCGTTCAAGAAATGTAGGACTTTCAGCTCCTACTTTTACTGGTGATGGTTTAACAATTAATTTTCCTAGGGAACATGCAGCACATGCGAATTTTTTTGATGTCAATATCCTTTTATTTTTTAATGGATGACCATGTGTATTCTCAATGATTCTTCTCATCATGGTAGATCCCGGATGACCCAACCAGTCATGCTAAATGCTAAAAGTAATAGGATCAGTAAACTTCTGGTTTACGAGATGATAAATTTCAATTGTACGTATTTTTGCAAAATATAGGTCAGTAGAAAAAGAAGGTAGTTTTTCTAATACAGATTTCTTACCCAAATGAATTTGAGTAATATAAAGATGTTCAATACCATTTTTCTCATTTGTTTCAACATGATACCCATTTCTGCGGATTTCTTTAAAACTCAATAAATTTCTTCTGGATTTTGAGGAAAATAGTGCCTTATCAATAATAATTATTGTTCCTTCAAGCAACAATATACTAGCTCTTCCAGAGCCTTCAATCACATTTGTACTACCGTTTATCGTATAAATTTTTATTTTTTCTATTTTGAGATCAAAAAAATATTTCTCATTTTTTAGTATGGTGTGTGTAGTTCCACTATCAATAATGCATACATCATCATTAACAACGGGCATCTGAACACAAATATATATATATATATATATATATATATGCAAATATAAATATTATTAGAATATAATGAAAATGAAAATACAAAAATATCAGGGTGAGGCTTTAGTTCTTTTGGACACTGCCATCACCAACTAAATGGTCTATCCTACCGTCTGGGTGTTCAAAAAAATTCGATACATCCATATGAGTAATATTGATATTAACATCTTCAGGATCAATATTATCATCCTCAGCATTATTTATTGGATATTGAGAAAAATTTGCTTCCACATTTTTATTGTTCTTTTTTAGTGAAGCTTGATATAATTTCACTAAATGTTTGGCCGTACGACAATTTCGTAACCAATGACCTTTTATGCCACATCTATAACATGTATCATCATACTTTTCTTCCATTTCTTTTTCTTTTTTTTTCCCTTATGATCTTTTCTGTTCCACTTCAGGTGGTCAGTATTTCTCACAGCTTGATTATGATTGTGATAAGGGAAATATCGAGCGTGTCCACGACCATAGCCACGATCACGGCCACGGCCATGGCCACGACCACGAGTATAATGATGGCTTCTGCTGGAGCCAATAACATTCACTTCTGGGAGTGCTGTTGAGCCAGTTGGTCTGACTTCATGATTTCTCAATAATAACTCATTATTTTTCTCTACAATGAAGAGGGCAGTAATTAAATTTGTAAATTTTGTAGACCCCTTTTTTGGATATTGTTGCTGCAGGACAATATTCGAGGAATGAAAGGTGGAGAATGTCTTCTCCAGCATATCTTCATCAGTCACTTTTTCTCCGCATAATTTTAACTGAGATGTAATTTTATACATTGCGAAGCTATATTCATTCACGATTTTAAAATCTTGCAACCTCAGGTACAACCATTCATACAGTGCAGTGGGTAGTACGACCATCTTCAGGTGGTCAAATCTTTCTTTTAAATTTACCCACAGGACATATGGATCTTTTTCGGTAAGATATTCTATTTTCAAATTTTCATCGAGATGACGACGAATAAAAATTAAAGCTTTAGCCTTGTATTGTGCAGATATACTATTATTTGCTTGAATAGTTTCACTAAGGCCTTCAGTATTTAGATGCATTTCTACATCGAGAACCCATGACATATAATTTTTTTCAAAAATATCAAGAGCTACAAATTCGAATTTAACGAGGTTAGCCATAGAGAAAAATAAATACGTACCTGTCTTCTGGTTTTGGTAACGGTAGAGACTCGTGCTTATTCTTCTGGCTTTTGTAACAGTAGAGACTAGTGTTGATAACGTGTTATAAAATTTGGGTAGTGTTAGAATAAAATCTTCACACTACACACTAAGAAAACTCTAACTATTCTTTGCACAAAAATTTCTTCACACTTTTCTCTTTCTTTTCTCTCACAATCACAATTCTTTCTTTCACAAAATGATAGTGTATTACAAGCTTAGATAATATCTCTATTTATAGAGCTCTTAATTAGTAGAATATATCATGAAATACATCATTTTTTACTAATCTTAAATAGTGGTGTCTCCACTAAATGATGGACATCCATAAAAATCCATAATTAGTGGAGCTTCCACTAATTCATAATATATCATAACAAAAATAAATTTATAAGCGTGTGTTGATGAAGCAATTCTATTGAATCCAAACCGTTATGGGTGTGGATTTGACATATGAAGTGCACATGGGCAATATCAGTTTTTGAACTTTAGAAGTGACCGTGGGCCAGTCCACATGCTTACCATGTACCATATTTTCATTACACCATTTTTTTTTAAAGGTTTAAAGATTAAAAAAAAGATTTTGGTTAAAAAAAAGGTAAATTGTTGAGTTTACTCCCAACTTTTTTTATTTTGGCATAATTAGTTCCTATTCTTTTTTTTTTTAACTTTATAGGTTCCTTATCTTTTTTATTTTGGCACATTAGGTCCTGTATCTTTCTAATTTTGGCACATTATGCCCTTCCGACCATATTCTGAAGGGTCAACCGAAAATCAACAAGTCAATTCTGATGTTGACACTTTTATTAAACGGCAAAATCGGCATTTCACTGTGCATCACCGTGAAAACCGAATCAAAACCATGGACTTGTTGACTTGGTCTTCCTTATCTTGGAAGACATTAAAGCTTTCTCTCTGCAAATTAGAAGCAAGCCACATTCAAATAATGTGCGCATTTGAAGAGTAAGATGATCGAAGATCAAGGTCCAAAGAGGTAAAAAGCAAGTCCTCCGATAACCCACCAACTTTCTGTAGCTGTGGGTTTGCAACTATTATTCGGACCTCATGGACAAATCAAAATCCAAGAAGGTGATTTGTAGCCTGTGAAAACAATAGAGTAATTTTTTTAAAAAATGTATGTGTATTGGTCGATCATTGTACTAGAATTTCTTTTTTTAAAAAAAAGATTTTTGCAGGTTGGACAAAAATGCCTTTTTTTTTCGGTGGGTTGATCTTCCCATGTGCAACAAAGCGAAGGTTGTCGTACCTGGCCTACTGAGAAGGATAAGGAAAATGGAAGTAGAAAGAACCTCATTTCTGAGAAGACGAGTAGATTTTTGGAGTATGATAATTATATCTTGGTTTTTTATAATCTTGTTGTGGTTGTCAAGAAACTAGAGCAAATGTTGGTTTGCTGCATAGAGCTTGCAATTCTTTGATGAACAGAGCAAATGCTGGTTGTTGATTATGTACTCTGAAGTCTGAAGGAAATTTGTGTTGTGTTGTCCTGATGATGATGTATTAGACTGTAGAAAGTAGACATCATCTAGAATTTCTAGCATTGTAGTTTGCTGGAATTTATGTTTGTGTTGTCTTGATAATTATGTACTCAGTGGTAGTGTTAACTCAGCTTGTTGGGATTTCTAGTGATGTAATTATGTGTATGTTGTTGTTTTTGCTATACTTCTATGAATACAAGTTCAAGTTAACTATCAAAAGTCTCTCATTTTACCTTTATTAAGTAGTCTTTCAATTTGTGTTTGTTGGATCCATACAACATGAAATTAATGTACCAAAAGCTCAATTGTCTAAACACCAATGTAGATAATTGTGCTTGTAATAATCACAGAAGATTGAGAAAGAAATTTCCATATTTCTATTCCATTACTGTAAATAGGCACACTGCTTATAATAGTTTCCAAGTGCCTGGTAAGAAAATATTACAACTCCAAAATGCCTACAACCACTAACCATCCATGCACTAACCACTAAACATCTGCCTGCAATAAATAGCTATCTTTCAGCCATACAACCACTAAACATCCATCTACTAAACAACCATGTCACTAGCTTTAGTAAAAAAAATGTACAAAATAAGTAGGATATCTCCTCAAAATAACTATGGACATCTACTTCCATTACTGTAAACCATATCTCAATCCAGTTTCCTTGTAGCCCTGTCCATCATGCTTATCGTAGAATGCAGATATGAACCTGGACGTGGTCACCTAACTCTGTTATGGCTAACTTCTTCACACTAGCTGCATCTTGTTGGCCTCCTTACCTTTTTGTCCTTCTTTAAAGTCTATAAAACATAAAATAGTTCAAGTTAATAATTATGTATAAGTCAACTAAGTAAAAGTAGAAAAATAGCATAATGACATGAATTGTACCTTAGCACTTTCATTAACCTCTTCATGGGACTGATCATCTGTGCCAGCAGAATTGATGCATGGAATGTGAGTTTCACTTGCTGGATCTACACAAGTTGAAGATCCATGAGTACCTTGGGCTGACTGGGCTTCCACATGAACAACACTTAGGTCACTTGGAAGTTGAACTTGGCATTTTCTTCCATTATTCCCAAGTTGCCCACATCTACCACACTTGTTCAAATTCTGTCTATGTTTGCTAGGAGTTTCATGTGGCACATTTTGGCCATTTTCACTATAGGACTGATCATCCTGGCCAACATATTCTATTGATGCAAGTTGGTTAGCACTTGAATGAATTTGTCCACTACTTTCACTCATTGGACCCACGCAAACTGTAGGTTGCTCAACAGTGGCATGTGTTTGAACTGGGCACTTTCTTGTATTATGTTCACTTTGGCCACATTTTCTGCATTTGTTATTACTAAACCCAACTCTACTCATCCTCTAAGGTCCATCGGTAAGCTTCTTGCAGCATTTTTCTCCAATTTCTGGCCTCCTATTTGTCTTGGGCCTTCTAGGTAACTTGACATATTCTGGTGGCATTAGTGGCTTTCAATTTGAAGCAGACCAGTTGTTAGGTGGGGTAAACAATTGGTCCATAAGCCTTATTATATGCTTCAATGCTGTAATATTGATCCATAAAACCCTCAGGGTTTTCTCCTAACTTCACTAAGGCAGCCACAACATGCATACAAGGGATGCCTGATATATTCCATTTTCTACAAGAGCAAGTTCGCATTCCTATATCCACTACAAACTGCTCATCATTTGATTGGCTAACTTGAAACTTAGTTTCGCCCGCATAAGATGTAGACCAATTTGCTAAAGCCTCTTTCACTATTTCCAGTCTTTTGACAATTATTGGACAAATATTTCCCTACTGTCTTGAAATCCACTTCCTATACTTTTGTTGTTTCAACATAATGTGCACCCTTATTTCTCCAACATCAGAATCGGCTTTGACCTTGCATGTAGAAGATGCCTATTGAATGATTCACAATGATTGTTCAACAAAATATCACATTTGCTGGTTTCTCTAAAGTGAGATCTGCTCCAAAAGTTTGGACAAGTGTGTGCTTAATTTCAACCAATTATAAGCAGCCTCGTCAAAGTCTTTTAGTGCATTCATTTCTGCCTCAAATTTTTTGGGGTACGTTGATTTAGCACACTTCCATAGTTGTGTTTTCAATTTGTCTCCTGGATGTGATTTCTGAGAATTGTTATGCACGTGGAGGACACAATGTCGATGTTCAATTCTAGGTAATAGCTGTTGAACAGTTTGAATTAATCCCTATAGAATTAAACAAAATAAATTAGTAAGTAATTATTCTCCAAGTCTAAAAAAGGAATTAAAATTCATGGAAGACAGCTTTTTCATACCTTTATCTATCAAACAAGAAACATCACTCCTCAAGCTTGTATATGTCAAGATCCTCTATTAGGCCTTCAATAACCCACTTTCATGTTGATTTGTTTTCAGCTTTAGTTACTGCATAAACTACCAGGAAAATGCCATTATTGGCATCAACACCCACTGCCATTAACAACATCCCTCTATGGAGTCCCTTTAAAAAAGTCCCATCCAGGCCAAGCACTTTTCTACAGCCAGTTTTGAACCCTTTTCTAAGTGCATCAAGGCATACATAAATCCTTCGGAATACACTACCTCCAGTGTCCTCATTCTCCACCATATCAATGTAAACCGTTGTCTTGGGATTACTTCTCCTTAACTCTTCACAATAACTCCACAATAATTTGTATTTTCTTTTATATTTTCCTTCAATTAACAGCTTTGCCTCTCGTATGCATCTATAAACCTTCCATTGTGAAATGAATAGAAGTAAATCTTTGTGTACTTTATTTTAGAACTCATCCACCTTGACCCCATTCACAGTTCTGAAGTCATCAATGTATTTAGCTGCAAGGTACTTTGCATTTGCTAGATTGTGATTCAAGCTCCTTGAATATTTATGCTTATCTTGTAAAATTCTAATTTGAAAGGAAGGAGTATCCCTCACCTTATGGCCATAGACAGTCTACTTACATGTGTGTCCTTTATAACATGCCTTTACCCTTTCTTTATCATTCTTCTTGAAAAAAAAAAACTTCTCTGCCATGCTTGATTCCGTGATTTATTATTGCAGCCTTAAGGTCCTTTTTGGTGTTGAATAGCATGCCCACTTCAAAGATAGGATTTTATCCATCCCTCTCATTGTTAAATCTAGCTACCTTAGTCCTCTTGCTACCTGGCTGCTCATCATCACTAGTGGAATCTCCATCAAAATACTCATTGTTTGTATCTAGCATGCTCTGCTCCTCTAGGCCAAGCTCAACATTCTCATTTGCAAATTCCTCTTCATTTTTATAAAAAGTCTGCTTGTACATCCATTTTCTTTGTGAACCTTTGATACCACCTCTCTTTCTTTTAATGATTTCTGCTTGTTCTTGGCCAATTTCCACAGTTGTTTGTGCATGTTCTTTAAGCTTCTTAACATTTACTTCCTCATCTACCACATCATCAAAATTTTGCACCACTTTAGTCTTCTTATTCAGTCTGTTAATTTCATCATCAATATCAGCATAAGCATCCTTATTTCTTTGATCATTATCACTCAAAGGATATTCTGAGTCCTCAAAGTATTCACCCTCCGAACACATTGCATTCATCTTATCTTTTGATTCCAACTCATCATTCCTGCTCTTATCACTACCTTCAGTATTAAGCTTGCTTTTATCACTTTCCTGCATATCTGGTCAGTCACATTGTTCCAATGGATCATCTCCTCTATTCTCAATTTCAAATACTTTAACTCTTGTATGTCCTTTGAACTCACCATGTTGCTCCTTATTATTACATATAATAGAGACTGTAGAACCAATAATGTCATCTAGTAGCTCAACTTCAATCTCAGTAGCATCATCCCCTGTTTGAATGAGATTTTCCATCTATTCAGAAATTGCTGCTTGTACATCCATGGAAGTTCCCCCAATTACAGAGTCTACACAAGCTGATGAAGCAGGATGTTTAAGCTGTTCTATTCTCCTAGTAGGTAAGTTAGAACTGATCAAGGTATCTCATTCAGCTGGTAAGGTATCACTGATCAAGATATCAACTTCAGCTGAAGAATTTAACCTATGTCTAAAGGAATTCAAATTGTCTACTGTAAACCAATCCTCTTTCATCTGCATTGCAATAAACCACATGTATAATTGCACTATCCATAATATGTAAACAAAGTCCATTAATACAAATTTATGGAAACATGAACTAGAGTAGAGGGACTTACAAAATATGGATAGCTTTCAGAGATGCAAAAAAATTTTGGTGCATTTTGCATAAATAAATAGGCATAATATAGGACATAAACTCGACAATCTTCTCCATTTGTCTATTGTGGAACCTAATAAATTATTTCACTCCCAATTAGTACAATATTATGATGCCTTATATAAGAAAGGAAAAAATACATATGAACTATAAATGTAAAAAATGTCACTTACCTTAGGTATCATAAAAGGAATCTTCATCCCTGTATTTTTGTCCATAGGCCTACCCTTTGTTTTAAATATATCTAGCACAAAACTATGTACAATAGAAATATAATTCTAAATATTATAATATCTAATTGCTTCATATAAAAAAATGAACAAAACCAGTAAAACAGCCTAACATACGCTCTTATTTTAGCCTCAATTCTGTGTTCTGCAGATTGAAGGGAGTCTAATAACATCATGCACTGACTAATTGACTTTGATTCTTCATCAAAGTTGCACAATATCAATAGGGACCAGTGAGGCCTACAAAATCACATGTAAGAACACCTCAATTAACAACTTGTGAATAGCATTATGTCTGTTCACCTCTTTTACTGTAAAAATGACAAATATGTAAACAAACTCGAGCCACATACCATAGAACAATAGGCACAATAATGTATTTCATGGAAATAATATCTTTTTTCTTCATCCATTCCAACACCTTTTCTTTATCGATAGATGTATATATGTAAAACCATAATAAGTCAATCCGATCAAATGCATTTCTCTTCTCATTAGGAGGTTCATTCTAAATTTTCCTGCAAAATCCACTACTCCCATTAAAAAACGTGAGGGCAAACCAACAAGTTCATGGGCATGCGCAAATTTTAAAATGTCTTACTCTAAGTGGCGTTCAACAGTTTGCGAGTCTAGCATTCCTTGCAAAATTCCCCATCTTAGTTGCAGTTCCTTCAACAGCTCTAACCGCATAGACGAAGAAAGCATATTTTTTATACCTTTTCTATGCATTTTTTAGCATTATCTTGAAAAAATTATAGTTTCGTGCGTCCAGACTGTAGTGGCTTGGATCAAATATAGTGAAGGCTTTGATCAAGGACGGCGATGGCTTCAATTAAAGATACTAGTGGTACTTGGTGGTAAAATTTACCCGATGACTTCGATCAATGCCAGGTTAAATTTGATTTGCATTTACCGAGTGTAAATTAATGAAATTCTAAATTTGCCCTTTCAAAATGGGTCAATATCGGAGTTGAATTGTTGATTTCGGGTTAACCCGCCAGAATGTGGTCATAAGGACCTAATGTGCTAAAATAAAAAAGATAAGGGACCTATAAAATTTTAAAAAAAGAATAGGGATCAAATATATCAAAATAAAAAAAATTCAGAGACTAAACTCAACAATTTGCCTTAAAAAATAAAAGAATGAAAAACATTTTAGATTTTTATTATTTTTTTAATTGAAGGGTCTAAGCTTAGTTAAATGTTCATCACAAAATAATAGGCATTGGATGTCTTCTTTTTATTTTATTTAAAAAAAAAAAACATGACCAAATGTGTTGGTTATTAAGCCATCCTCAAATTAAAATAGATATTCCACCTAGTAATTCGCCTCCAAATCATGATCTATCTATTAATCTGATACTTTTATGCAATCAAAAGAACATAATTAAGTATTACATTCGTTTCATAATATAAGTCGTTTTAGATTTGAAAAAATTTCTCAAAATATCAGTTATTTTACAAAATTCTCTAAAAATGTATTGTTTTTTTCCTATTCTACCCCTCCCTGCAATCTCTCTCTTTCCACTAATTATAATCCAATTCTCTCCAATTACCAAAGTTGACAAACACTCCATCTAATAAGGTGAGAGTTGGGTGACATTGGAATAATAAGAGTTGAAATTTATGGGGAATTTGATTAGGGGTGTTTTAAAAATTTTAATTTTAAAATTGTCTAGAAATTAGGACTATTAATTTATGTGTATAAGTTTAAAACGACTTATACTGTAAAACAAGGGTAGTACTCCCTCCGTCCCAAATTATCAGCCTGCTTTCTAACTTAATCTTTGTCCCAAATTATATATCATTTTAGAAAATCAAGATTTAATATTCCAAATTTACTCTTATTTAATAGTTTTCTATTTTTCAAACATATTAAAATATAGTTAAAAACTCATTTTACGAGTTTTCCTATTCATGCTCATCTCGTTAACTCTCAAAAAACATCAATAGCAACTTGAAAAGAGAATTAAATATTCAACAATATTTTGACATATTTTCTAACAATAATTAAATATTTAGGAGAAAGAAATAATTTGAAATTATATCAAAATTTTGGAGTTTGTATACTTTTTAATATAAAGAGATATACTTATCATTGAATTTTAAGAGTAAAAACAGAAGAGAATATTTAATTAACTAATAAACTTACTTTTTTTAATTCCTGTGTAATCGGTTAAAATGGACAAATAATTTGGGAATGAGAGAGTACTTCTTTAGCTATTTTTGTTAAAGTAGAATTTTGAGCATTCAACAAATAATGCTTATCTAGGTTATTCTTATTACAGGTTTTGTTGTAGCCATACAAATTCGCACTCTCATATTTCACCTTTTATAATTTCTCACTTTAAGCCTTGATGAACTTAATATTAAGTTGATAGTTCAATAATTAGGGGTATTACTTTGCCTGGTAACATTAATATTTCTTATATGAGTATTAAACCATTTTTTTTATCGATGTATAACTGTCAAAATGATTAGAGCATAAATTTCAATAAGACACCATCCTTGGGCATACTAGCATAACAATGACTGAAGGATGGGAGAAGCAAGAAAAAAAGGTTAACGTAAAGTTATCTACTCCATATAATATAATGATAGTGGTGTTGCTGCTTTTTTTTTTTTTTTAGGAAAATTTTTAGGGAAGAGAAGGGTTATCAATCCCCAACTACTCATAGATAACTCCTTATTATATACTTATTTTTGAATAACATGTCAATGCAATATTATTTTGAATGTAAATATAATAATAGCTAACTTATAAGTTAAAACAAATATATTTTAAAATGACACAAATATCCTTGGCATAAATTACAGCATGGCCATAATTCCAATGGGCAATTAGGAGATGAATTGATTAGCAATTAAGTAAGTGGATAATCCAATTTGAGAGGAAATTGATTTAACTAGATTGATGTCCGTGCGTTGTACGGGAGTATAACTTTTGTTAAATTATTATTTTGGATTGAAATGTAATTGGAATATAACTTATGTGCATATTAAAATAAATAATAAAATTAGATAATCAAACATACATTAAGACTAATATTTAACTCCAAATCCATCTCTTTTAGTATATTATGTATATGTAATAGTCTTATTGATTTTTTTGCACAGTCCTTGTCAAGTGATTTAATGTAATATTATTTGGGTGTCCTTCCCTAGTTCCTTTTTTTTTTTTTTCTTTTTTTCACTTTGTGGTGGATGGTGTTTGGGGATGAATATTTAAATCTTGCTTTAACTTTTACTGATAACAGGTACTTCTATTCCCATTTATGCTAAATTTCTTGTCTTGTAATTCTCTAGGTTGAATCTAAAATATTTTGTCTCCGTGGTGGGTTGTCTCCTTCAGTCGAAACTCTGGATAACATACGGAATTTATGCCAGTCATTCAGGAGGGGGATCATTATTGTCCTTGGAGATTAAACTCACATGGATGTGGAAGGGTAGACCTTGCTTATAAGAGCCAAGAATTAAGCCAAAACGTAGTCTTAGATTTGCAACGATGCAGATATACTTGCATCTCTTGCATCAAGGGTCAAGAAAAGTTGGAAAAGAAGCCAAAAAGAGCTAATATAGAAGTAATATAGCAAAATTTTTCAATTTAATTCAGATGTATATATTACAGGTACGTCAGTACCACAATAAAAAATAAAGAAGAGTCTCTCCTATTTGAGCACCAAAAAAAATATTCTACAAATATTAGTCCTTTTAAACCATAGATTAGATTTACCATCAAAACCGAACTCATTAATCCCAAAGAATAACCAGTTGAAAAGACTTACAGATATATCTGCAAGGAAAGCAGAGAGATCAGAGGCATCCATCTTCGAAGCAGCCTCAGAAACGGTAACCTTAGGTTTCTTCGGCTTCTTGGGCTTGGCCTTTTTCTCCTCACCGCCGCCATTCTCTGCCAAAGCCTCCTTGTCATCGTCGCTACCTTCATCACCATCCTAAAGTTATCTAGTCAGTCCAGTTTTCCAAAGAAAAATCCATCACAACCTGAATGCATTACAATGGTTCCTTATATCTACATGGTTATCAAGGCCTATTCTGATTGTGCCTGGTTTCTTTGTTTCTAATACTTCATCCATAGAGAAGTCAAGGCTGCCAGTGTTGACTGTTGCTGCAGTCCATCGAGCTTTCTCTCGACCTCCAAGATCAAAACAATCTTTACAATCATCAAAACCTTTCTGATTACGCAGTCGGTTGATGAGACATGCATAATTCTTGCAGGTATATGCAATCCAAACTATAGATGAATCTGATGGTGTTGTCCATAAGCTTTCGGGAAAAGGGTAAGGCTCGACATATTCCCGTGGTGCAGCTAGACAGCAATGGCGTCGGGGGAGTGGTTCACAGCCCTTGAGGAGAAGCTTTTGTGCTAGAAGTTCATCGTTCGGGCAGGAACCATTGACTTTGTACGACATGTAATGGTGAAGCTCATCAGGAAAGAGGGTGCACGGGCGGCCTACTGGAGGAAAAATTTTGTCAGAATCCATGTTTGTATTGAACCCAAATAGGAGTTTTTGAGCAGAAGTAATAGCAAGGAGCTCAGATGGGAGATCTAAAGTAGTTTCTGATTCATCTTGAAAAGGTGCTGGCTGAGAAACAACAGGTGCATCAACGTTGACAACATCAACTGAAACGGTTGCAGCAGCATCTAACTGAGGATCTAGTGTACAGGAAGTAGAATAAAAAGCTGTGGTGAATAAGAATATTACAAAATTTGTGGAAAGCAGAAGCAGCACAAAGAAAACATTGGGGAATGGGGACCTGGATTTTTGTTGAGAATCCCTGTCATGGATTTCTGAGTAAGCAGATTGCTTCAAGTTCAAGTTCAAGATGTCTGGTTGAGGAGTGATATAGAGTTGGTAGCATTTGTCAGTATGTTTAATCCCTCTTGGTATATACAAATATATCTTTTCTTTGTGACCAATTGTTAGCTTAACCATGGCAGATTTGGCCTTCATTTGAAAATGAAAATTAGATTTAGAGGCTTCACTCAACCCGTGAATCATGATAAAGAAAAGGGCAGATACTGGAATAGGTAGAAGTGTTGGGGATATGCTCTAGAGTCAATTTGTACTTATACAATTGTCATTATGTTTTATATAATAATAAGAGGCTTTCCTTTCCATGAATAGTGAGTTTTGTTTTGTTGGTCATCAAGTACGTGACTTGATAGTAAAACCCTACAATGAATATAATGACTATTCTAAAACTGTCCCTGATCGATTATTATTATTGGAATAATAATAAATTAAGATTAGTATGTTTGTGACTTGATGGCTATGTTTTACTGGCCATGGATATTTGTGATATCGAGTCAAGACATAAATAAATGTTAGAGAACATTATATTGGACATGACCCACTGTGAGAGTACTTCATGGAATATGTCATAAGTACTTTCTAGACATAATAATATTGAAAGTCCTTCGACCTAAATTCATCATAGTTTCCTACTTGATGAATTCTATATTTTGACATTGTCTAAAGTTGTCTTTAACCAGATAATAAATTAGACTACTGTTGGATATAGAATAAATCAAGGAGAGGAATATGATTGATTGTGAAGAAATTTGTCCCTCTCAGTTATGGGAGAGATATCCATGGGCCCCTTGATAAGTTAGACTGTTAAAAATGCATGGCCGTGCTCAAATATATCAATCTAATATATTAATATCATTTGTTTGAACAGTCTGCTATGAAATCAAGAAATAATTGATTAAGCTTAATAAGAATGACATGCTCTGTGCCTTATGCTTAATCTGGATATCGTGTGACAAAAGGACTAAATATAAAATTATGGTTTGGTTCAAAGAGATCACCGATATTCATTTAACCTGGATAGTTATAATGTTTTGCTAGAAACCGCTTATAACTTGTGGGTCATTTACATATGATTTAGACACACTGCCAGTGTTAAATGAACCTATAGGGTCACACAATAAGCGAACTTGTTAGGTTATTTTTCTGGTGACCAGGTTCGATGAATCTGGATGATATCCAGATTATAAGAATCTGACTCGGTAAATTAATTAGTTAAATTACCGAGATAATGGCAGAATCTTATCATATCAGTTTTAATTTAATTTGAATTTAAATTAGAATATGATAAGATATTATTAGGGTTGGACTCTAAGAGGTTCGGGGGTTTTTAAGAAAACTCTAGCCGTCTTTTCAATAGTCCAATTTTTCGGTTGAGAACATTTGTGCCATTCTCTACCAGGAAGAAAAAAAACCCTCTCAAACCCTAGGCGCTAGCACTCCCCGGGTATCGAGTGAGTTCGCGGTGTGTATCTGATAGAGGACGTTCGCATACTGCAGCGTCTGGTGATTGTTCGGGTTGAACGTACAACAGCGCAACCAGAATCGAAGGATTTCGATTACAGCAACCAGAGGTAATTCTTAAAGCTTAGATATTCTTAATCGTTTACTTGGGTCCTCGAGAGGGATTCGTGGATGTTTTCTGCGTTTAGGAGTCCACGAATCCTAACAAGAAGGTCAACACTAAGGAAACTCAAGAAAGTCCAATAATTCATATAATATCAATGCCTATCAAATTAAACAATATAATTGCAATTATATGGATGTCTATCAATCTGGGAACCTCCATATATCTTCTAAAGGGTTCACTGTACTAAATATGCAGATGCCTAGAGGACTTCAATGTGACCACAACCAAATACAGCAGATCGGTTGCGTAAAACCAGAATAAACATCATGCATTACAGAACAAAATGAGTAAAGGACAAAAGCACATTCAATGACTCCAGTGAGACAACAATTATAGCGAACAAACTCACGAACCATAGCAAAAAACACATGAATACCACCCCCCACCATTCTTGAACGGGTGGACTCTGGCACATAATCCCAAAAATTGCTGCTAGAATGAGTAAAACCAAAAGGCCCTATTTGACTAAATTTTTACTTGAATTATTAGCACAATTGGTCAATTTCAAATTTTTTAAGTAAAATAAGATTCAATTACATAGTTAACCCCAGGTACCTCATCCTCTAAGGAATCAAGAAAGCATCTATAACCTCTGATATTGCTGTTGGCCGTGATTCATTTATCCAGTCCTTCAGGCTCAAATTCCCAACAGGCACTTCAATGTCCAACTAATGCCGACATTGTAGACATGCATCTCCAACAACAATATCCTGTGATAGAAAATGAATATACCAAACACCTTGAGAATAACAATACAATGGATTCATAGTCTTATCTTATGAGTAAGAATAGGCAGGATTTAACTTATAGATGCTAGGTCATAAAAATATAAAGCAAAAGAAATAAACAATAGATGTCACAGGATATCTACTCCATTGGAAGTGTCCTCAGTGGTGGAGGAAGTGTGCCAAAAATGCAAGCATCTGCCGAAGATTGGATTGACTTGGTGAATAGCCTTCAGAAAGGCGCTCTTTCTAGCAGACTTGGAATTCCATACATATATGGGATTGATGCTGTTCATGGACACAATAACGTGTATAAAGCTACCATTTTCCCCCACAATGTTGGCCTTGGATGCACTAGGCAAGAGTCCTACTCTTAGATGACCCTTCCCACCCCCATCCTCCCTATCCCCCCCGACCCCAATTTATTGTTGTTGAGGCTCTTCATTGTCTTCTACATCCTTTTTTTAGGTACATACACAGTAGATTCATTGCATCCTATCGTTGTCCAATGAATATAATAACTGGAGAGCAAATCTAAGAGTCTATACAGATTTAATAAACCTCTGTAAATGAATGAAATGTATCTTGTGCAATGTATATAGATGAATATTTAAGATGTCTATTTAATTGCACTGGAGTAAATTGAAGGGTCTAACTTGTGGAATGTAGATAACTTGTGAGGAATACAATGGCACATGTCACCTTCACAGCTTTAGTTTCATAGCTTCAGGTGTTGCCAAGTGTCATAATAGAGAGATTTTGCAGCTGCTTTTATATATATATATATATATATATATATATATATATATATATATATATATATATAGAGAGAGAGAGAGAGAGAGAGAGAGAGAGATTTCTAAAGTTGCTCAGGTGATATCCTATTTATTTAGGACCATTTTTCACTTTTGAGAAAAGTAACTTCAAAGTATTCAAACTATTTAATATTCATACATCAAATTACTGTTAATTACCATATATCTACGAAATTCTCTAATTTATCGTTAATTAATCATTTTGGTACTTGTTTGTGTCAATATAATTTTAAATCATCTCTCTTCTTTCTTTTTTTTTTTTTTTGTATTGAGAATGTAATCTAATTGAGAATGTCAATATTTTTAGATTATAGAATAATTATGTGATTGTGAGCATGAAGATGAATGAAATGAAACAAACAAAGTTCGCAACAATTTGCTTATTAAAAAATGGGCAATGAAAGAATGTACACAAGGTTCATTTATTTTTTTATTTTTTTAAAAGAATGAAAGAGAGAGGAGACAAGATCTATATGCATAATGCAAGGGTTTATTTATATGTACATAAAAAATAAAATTATATGAAAGCATGAGTAATTTGACTCTAATTATACATGTGACAGTTACTTTGGTTAGCAATATCAACAATTAGCATATGAAAATACAAAAAATGATTCTATAATGTTACTTCATATAGCCAGATTATGATAAACACCATGTGAGGTAATCCTTTCCCGTAAGCCATTTGTAAAAATCTCCAGATGCTACCGACAAGTGTCGATTTTCGTCAGCTAAGTATCTCCAATCTATGTATCTGATATGATAGTAAGAAAGGGGGAAAAAAAAGATAAGAGGAAAATAGCCCTAAATGGAACGAGTGTTAAGAAAAGGAAAAAAAAGTTAAATTGATAAGAACCTTTTACGTATTCCATCATTATAATTCCTAAGCAAAAGAGGCATTAGCATCTTAATTGTCGATAGCGAGATACGTCCAAGAATTTTAAGCACTTCATTACTATAGTTACCATTTTCACCTACTATTTCCCAGAAGAGTGAGAGTACACACACACACACACACACACACATATATATTTATCAAGCGTATTTGGGAACCGAGACAAGAGAGTTTGTTTGCTACCTATATCTGGCAACCGATCTTCTACATAGGAAACTCCCTTGTATCACAAGTCTTGACAATTAAAACTTGTCATTTGAAAAGAAGAATAACAACATGACATCCTATAAATTAATCTAGATATTCAATATCAAGTCTCTGACAACCAAAAAAAAAATGGTGGTGAGAATCTTTACTTTAGCAAGCTTGCATCCAAAAAACATAATTCTTTTCCTTGATGGAATGCAAATTTGCATCAAGAACTGCTCTTAGCAACGCTTCTTTTAGAGTTGTTTTCAATTTCTTATCAGAATTCCTAAAACCAGTCTTGTTAAAAGTACAAGAGAAGTTAAGTCTGCTAAAATACGCATATAGTTTTCTCAAAATAAAGGCGCCCAACTATTAATTTAAACAGTTATTTATTGTATAAGAGCCGCACCACCAAAAAGAATCCCAATGCCTCATAGAAGCTTCATCTACTAAATTATTTACTATTGAGCTATAGATTATCATTAGGCTAAAAAAAGATGGTAGATGCATTTGGCTCAGACTGTTAGAAAAACAGTAACAAAGATCACAGACAGGTAACTCAACGTAATTGAATAAACACCGCTTATATTCGATCAGGACTCTAACAAATACAATTATCAATTATCAGTAAAGCTGGGAAGGCCAAATAGTCTAAATACAAAGCAACCAGCCAGAACATAATAGAAAAGGAACAAGTCAGTAAACGGACTTGAAGCGTAAACCAAAATACTTATCTCTTTATAACGCACAGACCGAATCACCAGTTCAATACTGGTTTGCATTCAAGAAATTATTCGCCTCACTTACCGGTGCAATGGGGACAATGACTCTTCTTATAGGATAAGACGACCTCAGATAGCCGTTGATGCACACCAATTGCGATTACCTCGAAAACCTCCTTAGTTTACCAGTCTCAACGAAGTAAAAAATATGGAACAGTAAGGGTGCTCCAAAAAATAGAGAGGTCATTCTATATTTTATTGTCTGTTGGAACAATAAAATACATAGCCCTAGAAAAATTACCGATGCGATGGGTAAAATGACTCTTCTTGCATGATAAGACAGTCTTAGATAGCCGTTGACGCAAACTAACAACGATTATCTCGAAAGCCTCCTTAATTCATTGGTCTCAATGAAGTAAAAAATATAGAATAGTAAGAGAGAGAGTGCTTCGAAAAATAGAGAGTTCGTTCTATATTTTATTGTCTGTGGAAATAATAAAATACATAGGCCTAGAAAAAATCTGAAACTGATCTAGACTAAGAGATCTAATCCAATCAGTTAATTGTTTTCTTCTCTGGTTTGGATTTCATGTACAAGTTAGAATTAATTGGGACAACAATAAAAGAAGAGGAGCGTGAAATATTGCCAAGTCCGAGCTAGGCCAAGTGGGCAGTGCACACGTGTGTGGTAGTGTAGACTACTATCTTTGGTTTTGTTTCAAGTCAATGGAAATCCTTCTAACATATAAAAGCTCCAACAATTCTCAACTTTTTTCATGTGGAATTCATGTATAACATGTGCTTATAAATGATTAAACACCAAACTTTAATGTCCTTTAATTATGAATTCCTACCAATAAAATGACTTCTACCATATTTAAAGACAATTTCTAATATGTCAAGAACAATTTTCACAAATTGTTTTAGGCTAACTAATCATAAGTTCAAAAATATGAACTCCCAAAGTTGTCACAACAATCTCCCACAAATCTATAGTTAAAGACTATTAAGGATTGACATAATTTACTTTCGATAATGGTACAATTCGGTTTGAACCACTACTTAAGTTATCCAACTTATACCCCCATAGGAACAGATGGACTTAAACTTTGAATCTGAACCTTGAGTATGACGGTGTCTACATGTAACAACAGACTATTGGCTATGAAGACAATATTTAGGATTGACATGTTATGGCCATATGTCCTAACCCTATCTCATGAGTGTATTTAGAGAAAATCAAATTTTCTTTAATTGCGGTCACATAACACTGCTCCCATAGTTGGCGATCTCTAATAATGTACTGTTAGCATCCTGTCTAAAAGACTTGATCCCATTCAGAATTAAAACTTGTGCTTAACTTGCAGTAAATGCATCTTTAGGCTTTTATGGAAAGGACCTAGATACAAATGTATCAAAATAAGTGTTCGATTCACCCAGACAGCTTGTTTATACCACATTGAACTGCCTTGTAGGATCTCCACTTGCTACTGTAAGTGAATCATTGATGGGTTATTAGTCTCATTCCCAGCCTAGATTTAAAGAATAAAGATGTTTCTAATCTCTTAGTTAGGGGGTTTGTAATATTATCTTTGAATCTAACAAAATCAACAGACACCACCCCTCTTAGACACTAATTCTCTTATAGACTTAAGTCTAACTTTGATATGCTTTGGTCTTTTGATTATACTTGGTACTATTTATCTTTGCGATTGTAATTTGACTATCACAATACACAGATATAGTAGCAATGAGCTTGCTTATCATTGACAAAAAGGACAATATTCCATACAGCTATTCAGCTTCCATTCCAATAGTATCTAAGGCACATAACTCAGGCAAGAAGGTTGACCGAGTTATCAATGTCTGTTTGCAAGACTTCCAGGCCACTACTCCGCCACCTAAAGTAAAAACATATCCAGTGCAACCATTACTACTAGAGTTCTTAACAATCCAACTTGCATCACTGTATTCTTCGAGGACGACAGGGAATTCCCATAATGCAGCCTAAGGGAAATAGTTCCCTTTAAGTAGCTTAGTACTCTATCCAAGGCCTCCCAATGATAAGTCTGATTTGGACAACTTGTATACCTAGCCAGTTTAGACACAGAAAATGAAATACGTGGTTTGGAGCCATTTGCAAAATATTGCAAGCTACCAATAATTTGAGAATATTTTAATTAAGATACTGGGACACCACTCTCATTCTTGAACAAAGCTACAGAAGGGTTACTTAAAGTTTTAACAATTCTACAATTCTGATAACCATATTTCTTAAGAACACTCTTAACATTGTGTGACTGAGAAATAGTTGTCCCCTTAGTTGTATGAATCAACTTCAGACCAAAAATCATTTTTGCAACTCTCATAACCTTCATTTCAAACTTACTTTTCAAGAATGATTTGGTTTTATTAATTATCTCAATGTTTGAGCCAAATAGCAAAATATCATCCACATATAAACATAGTACATACATACATTACCTTTAACCTTGTAGAAGACACACTTGTCATTCTCATTTATGATGATGCAAAATGATTAAACAGTTTTATCAAACTTTTCATGCAATTGTTTGGGTGCTTATTTTAGACCATTTAGAGATTTAACAAATTTACAAACTTTCCATTCATTTTCCTTGGCTACAAATCCCTCAGGTTGATCTATATAAATAAATATATATATATATATATATGTGTGTGTGTGTGTGTGTGTGTATGTATGTATATCTTCTTCAAGATCACAATGAAAAAAAAACTGTCTTCACATCCATTTGGTGAATAGTAAAACTACATATGGATGCTGCAACAAGCATTCGGTTTGTAGTCAAATGAGTAATAAGAGAGTAGGTATCAAAATAGTCTATTTTCACTTTTTGTTTGAACTCTTTGGCAATTAATTTGACTTTATATTTATCTATAATTCCATTTGGTTTACATTTCTTCTTAAAAATTCATTTGCATCCAATTATAGTACACCCAAAAGGGAGATTAACCAATTCCCATGTTCTATTAGAGATAATAGAATCTATCTCGCTTTTGACAGCTCTTTTCTAATGCTCTACTTCTAAAGAAGCCATGGCTTTTTGAAAGGTTAAAGGTTCGTTCTCAACATTGTAAGTGACAAAGTCACTTCCAAAGTCCTTAACTACCTTAGCTCTCTTACTTCCTCTAGGTTCTTCCAATTTCTTAGTTTGAGTATTGGAATTACTTAGACCTGCCCCAACATCTTTTAACCTTTCCACTTGATCAGGAATGGAATCAGATGCTAACGTTAAATCTAAAGTAGAAACATCTTAAGGCAGACCAATTTTCATGGGAAACACATTCTCAAAGAATGTAGCATCACGGTATTAAATAATTGTTTCAACATTTATGTCAGGTATTTTAGACTTAACTTCTAAAAACCTCATAGCATAGTTTATTTCCACATAACCAATAAAGATGGCAGCAATAGTTTTTTGTCCTAACTTTTTCCTCTCGTGTTCAGGGATTAGAACTTTTACATGACAACTCCACACACGTAAGTATTTTAAGTTAGGTTTTCTATCTTTCTAGACTTCAAATGGAGTTACCTCTTTATATTTGTGAAGGACTCTATTTAGGCAAGCCGTATTCAAAGCATCATCCCACATATACTTTGGCAATCCAGAATTTAAAAGCAGCTTGTTAACTATATCTTTAAAAGTTCTATTTTTTCATTCAACAATCCCATTTGATTGGGTAGAATAATGGGGTGTCTCCTCATGAATTATCTCATTACTTTGATAATATTTAACAAATGGATTAGACGCAAACTCTCCACCTCTATCAGATTTTAACCTTTTAAATTTCTTACCAATTTGAGTTTCAACTTCATTTTTAAATAGGAGAAATTTTTCAAATACTTCGTCTTTATGTTTAAGTATATAAACGTGACAATATCTACTACAATCATCAATAAAAATAATGAAATTCTTCTTATGATCCCTAGTCAACAAACCATTGAACTCATATATGTCTATATGAACTAAAGTAAGTATTTCTAAGGCCCTTTCAATTGATTGATAGGGTTTTCTGATTGTTTTAGCTTCCACACTTACTTGAAATTTATTTTTCTTATCAATAGCATGTTTAGGAATCAAATCTAAATTCATCATTCTTTTAATAGAATCTAAATTTAAATGTCCAAGTCTACTATGCCAAATATCAGTGAATCCAACAGTACGCACCATATGATAAATAGAGTTCTCAACAGAAGAGGCTTTATTCAAATCAAAAGTAAATGGTTTAATTCTTAATTTAAATAAACCATCTGACAAATATCCTTTACCAATAAAAGTATTATAATGCATAATTACTACTTATTATATTTGAAAGTAAACTCATAACTCTCCCTAACTAAACATGAACTGTTGGAATATATGCCCTCTAGACTAGTTTATCTAATGTAATTATCGAAGTTATTGATAAAAGAATTTATTCTCAAAATTTATTTGTGAATTTACATTTTATTTGTGTACGATTTTTATTTGGAAAAGACCCATTGTGTTTAAATAAGTGATCCATGTGAATAGTGGTCTTTCACAGTAAGGTATGGATCACGAGTTACTTAGCACATAAATATTTGCTCTTAACTGATTGATGAGAATGGGAATCCCATCGTATATAGGTTATTGTGTTATGAATTCTAAATGGGAAATGGCTTACCTTTAGCCAATGAGTAGTCCACTCACTTCATAGCATGAGCGTATTTCAAATACGTAGAACATGACCTATAATAGTGGTTTCTACAAGTATTATTTAAAAGAAACCCAGACTCTTACTGCTACAGCGTGAACTAATACTCTATCGCTTAAGTATGAGTTGGTGGTTTGACGAAACTAGAAGCATATACTTTGATATACTGTAGTTGAAGTTCTTTCGTAGAGCCGATATACTTGTATGTTGGATATGTATGACTAGTTAGTTAAGACAAACTTATACAAGATAGCTTTTAAGCTATATCGCCCCTTGTAACTGTTCAAATAATCTAATTATCCATGGCCCTAGGGAACATGACTTGAATGTTTACTTTAGGGTAACTCCTTTGAAAAGTGAAAACATTTCAGGAGTCATGGATCATTAGGCTAGAGGTTTAAAGATGGTAGATGTCTTTTAGAGAGGTGTTAATACACTTTCCCTCTCTAAATGCACGTCGATGCGTAGAGGGGTATTTTAGTCATTACACCTACAGGTCGAAGACTTTGTTAACGTAGCATTGTTCTTGGGATCAATATTTCCTTATGGTGATATTAGAAAATATTTAAAATACAAAATATAACTATTTATATAGTAGGGGTATTTTGGTCATTTTAGTAGCCAAGGCGATGTGCCTTTTGGTCTCCGAAATGGCCCTTAAGTCATGAAAGATTTGGGTTAAGAAATTGGTCTTGATATTTATGGATTTATGTTATTAGTCTAATTTATTATTGGACTAGAATAAAATAAAAGGTCCGAGAGAGAGTATTTATATTATCTAATTTAATTGGTTAATTAATTATTTAGGGCCCAAGGTCCAGATTGAATAATTAAAAAATTAATCTGGATATAAACTAGATAAAAGGTATAAAATTTTATATTGGTCTATTTGGGCTTGTTAATTATTTATTGAGCTGTTTAATATAGCTCAAAAAATAAATAATTGAGATTTATTATTTATGGATGTTCAAGCCCAAAAATAAATAATTTTATCTAGCCAAATGAATAAAATCAAGGGTAAAATAAATATTAAATAATATTAAATAAATAAATAAAATAAAATAAATAACACGGGATAGAACTCGTGTTGTTTCGCATATAAGATAACAGAAAGCATAGAAGCTTTCTGTTTGCACGCGAACGGATTACTCTCTCAGGGTGTGGAAATGAAATAGGAAATGAAGCTATAATGGTTTCATTATTTCATTGGGCAATCATAGAGAAAACCATATGACCCAATTCACAAAAACGACGGGCTGTGAAAATTTTCACAGAGAAGAAAAATGTATTGCAAACCCACTTTTTTAAGCCTTTATCAGCTGTGCTATGGGCACTATTTCAGAAGATCAAAGGCTTCGTGTGAATGAGACGCAGTAGACATTTGCAAGGACGTGATCCAATAGCCTCAAGTGTCCTTGTACAAACATCTATACTAGTGCGAAAAGGGTTATTCAATCACAGAGGTAAATTTTTCGTTTTCCTACCATGCATTCATTTTGATATTTTTGCCATTTTAAGCCTACAATTGGTATCAAAGCCATGATTTGGCAAATGTAGGAAGCATGTTAGGATTAACTAAAACAAGAAAATATTTAGTTTGATAGAAATCTGTGATCCTTCGTGTTTCTTGGTATGGGTAGTTTTACTGTAAACTTCACGAGTGGAAGCATAGGAACAATGTATTTTGATTGTTTTCATAGACATCGTGTAAGCTTAGTGTTTTTTTAAGGGCATAGGCGGATATTTGGATGAGTTTTGAGTGAAAGTGGAAGAAAAAACGAAACTAGTACGCAGAGATGCATTCTGGAGAAGAAGGCACTGTTGAAGCCGAAGGAGCTGAGCCGTGCCATCGCTATGTGTGGAGCCATTAAGCTGCGGCTCCAAGCCGCGCGCCACTGAAAGGCGCGAGGAAGGCTTCCTCGCTGAAGCCATCAGTGAGGAAGTTGCAATTGCAAATTGCAATGTTGCACGGTCAACAATTTTGACCGCACAGTTAGGAGAGCGCGAGCACGGGCCAGGTCCACCCGCCCGAATCCAGCCCATGGATTTTTCCATGGGCCGTGATCTGGTGTGGTAGGTGCACTGGACCTGACCCGAATTAAAAAAAAATTAATTTTTGGTCTCATACCAGGTGAAGTTATTTTTATTGCAATAGTTAATATTCTTTAAATATTTTACATGAAAAATAATAGTAAAGAAAATTTTAGGATTAAATAAGTCCATTAATTAATGTATTTAATCATATTATTTGGACACTTAGATTAAAAGAATAGAAAATTATGAAAATGTTTATAGTTTTCTAGCATGCTTATTTCTTTTTGTACCCTATGAGTGCGTTTTCTCAAAGGCCAAAGTCTTTAGGAATTTTTGACAAAGAAAAACATATTTCTTAAATCAAATGGTTAATTTTAATTCGAATAAAAATTAATTATTGGATATTTTCTCAAAGGATTTTATCCTTGACATAGAAAATATGTTAGATTTAGATATTTTTGTGAATTAAAATAGAAAACCATTTTGATTAAATTTTAACAAGAAAAATTATTTTTGTCAAATTAAAACTTGAGATTAAAATCTCTCAAAATATTTATTGAAAATTTTTGAAATTACTAAGTTTATTAACTTAAATAAAATTAATCCATGAAAAAATTTATCAAAGGATATAAACCTTGATATAGAAATTTTTATGGGTTTATATATTTTATTTTGAGTTAAAAGAAAACTTAATTGATGGCGGGCCTTGGCGCAATAGTTAAGTTGCTCTTTTGGTGACCAAAGGTCACGGGTTCAAACCACGGTGGAAACAGCCTCTTGGCAAAATTTCAGGGGAAGGCTGGTATATACCGATTCTCTCCCTTTACCCCCGCAAGGCCGGGAGCGCTAGGCGCACCGGGGCTAGCCCTTTTTTAAAAAAAATTAATTGAAATTTTCAAAATATATTTTTCAAGAAAAATCTTTATTTTAAAATACTGTGTGAGATAGGGGTTCCAACGGCCCTACGGCTTCCATCACGATCCTCATTAGAGATCGTGGGTCTCCTCGTGTCACCCTGAGAGTGAATCCGTATAAAATGGGGATACCACAAGGATCTAGAACTAATGGATAGATGTAATTAACAACCCGAGACACGTTATATGATCGGCCAGCCCACGTTGGAGGTTACAGTGCGAGAAATGTCCATAGAAAATGAGAAGAAACGGTTATCCCACGATAAAGTTATCTTCTAAATCATTATCTAAAAGGAAAATTAATTTGTAGTGATTAATATACTTAGCTTAGAAAACTATTAATCTTCCCAAGAAGCTATGTCAGTTTTTCTAAGAGTCAAAATTAATCATATTAAAGATAATAGTGATAGGGTTAACTATTATCGGATTTAATATGAGAATAATGTCACAAATTATTTTGTTTTTTCACAAATTGAATTTTCTTTTATTTTTGATTTTTTCAGACATAATTGGTGGAGGTTATTTCAGTCCTTTGGCCATTATTCTTCGTGACAATAAGCTAACAGGTCTGAATTTTGTGGATTGAAAAAGGAATTTAGATATAATACGCACTGCTGAGAAGTATAAGTATGTCTGCCTTAAAGCCTGCCCTATTATCGAGGAGGGTTCCACCACTGACGAGTGCAAGGCTGAGAAAGTATGGAAGAAGGCCAACGAAATGGCTCGATGCTACATGTTGACCTCCATGTCTAATATGTCCCAGTCAAAACACGAGCACATGGCCACTACATATGACATTAGTCAATTATTAGCCATAATGTTCGTCGATAAGAGCCAGCCCGCAAGGCACGAAGCTCTTAGGACAATCATAAACGCTAAAATGGTTGAGGGAGCATCAATCAGGGAGCATATGCTCAAAATGATTACTACTTTCGAGGAAGCGGAAGTCTTACGGGATGTTATTGACCTCGAGAGTGAAGTGGAACTACAACATGAACAAATTGAACATGACTTTAACTGAGTTAATGAAAGAGCTCCAGGTGACGGAGAAGGTCATGAAGACACAGTCCAAGGCTATGGTTGCTAAGACTTTTTTTTTCAAAACTAGGCCCAAGCCCAGGAAGTTCAAGAATAAGAAGGGAAATGTACAGACCTAGCCCAAGAACCAGCCAAACAAGCCTAGAGGCAAATGCTTCAAATGCGGGCAGAAGAGACACTAGAAAAATGAGTGTCCAGAACTTCAAGTCAAAAAAAATCCTACAGGTATTATTTTTTATCTAGAGTCTATTTTAATTGTTGGATCAACTTCCACTTGGATTGTTGATTCTAATGCTACTGATCATATCTGTAACTCCTTGCAGAGGTTTAGAAAGATAAGAAAACTCCAAAAGGGCGAGCATGGATTACGAGTAGGAAATAGAGCACGAGTATGGGCCCTTGCAGTGGGAGAGCTGGATCTTGTTTTTTATTGTAATAAAGTAGTTGTATTAAAGGATATTTTATATGTACTCAGTTTTAGATAGAATTTGATTTCAGATGCAAAGCTAATAAATCATGGATATTCTGTTTTCTTCCATTCTGGTATTACTATCAGTAGAAATGAAAAATTTTTATGTACAAGACACATGTATGGAAACTTATTCTTTTTAAATCATACAAACAATCAAATAAATAACGCTCAATCTGAACCTTTAAGTAAGAAGAGAAAAACCAATGTCAATAACTCATATATTTGGCATCTAAGGTTGGGCCATATTAACTCAATCAGGATTCAGAGATTAACCCATGGTGGGCCATTGGGCTCATTAAGATTGAAAAGTTAGCTTTAGTGTGAATCCTTCCTTATGGAAAAAATAACCAAAAGGTCGTTTACCCAAAAGGCTGATAGAGTCAATGAGATATTGGGTCTTGTTCATATTGATATGTGTGGTCTTTTGTCTACTCAAGCTAGAGAGGACTTTTAGTACTTCATTACTTTCACGAATGATTGTATAAGGTTTGGTTATGTCTACCTAATGAGGCGCAAGTCTAACTCTTTTGACAAGTTCAAAGAGTTTAAGGCTGAAGTGGAGCGTCCGACAGGTAAACTGATCAAAACTTTATGATCGGGTCGTGGTGGAGAATACTTTCTTGGTGAGTTTAAGGATTACATGGTATATCATGGAATAGTATCCTAACTCTCTGCGCCGGGTATACCCTAGCAGAATGGAGTAGTTGAGAGAAGGAGCAGGACATTAATGGAGATGGTCCGAAGCATAACGTCTCATGCTACTCTTTCGGTCTCTTTTTGGAAATATGTCTTGGAAACAGCGGCATACATTCTGAACTTAATACCTTCCAAGTCAGTACCTAGGACATCTAATGAGATGTGAACCGGGCATAAGCCAAGTCTAAATCATCTCAGGATATGGGGTTGTCCAACTTATGTACTGATCAAGGGAGATAATCTAGAACCAAGATCAGAATTATGCTACTTTGTTGGGTATTCAAAAGGGACAAAAGGAGGTTACTTTTATCATATCAAGGAGCAAAAAGTACTGGTAAGTACTAATGCTAGATACTTGAAGAATGATCAAAGTACTTCTACTAAAGGTTCAATAAAGTTGGAACTCAAAAAGAAGTTATCTTCGGAATTAACTTCTTTAAACCCGATTATGGAACAAGAAGAGGCACAACCTCAACAACCTATTCAAACGGAGCTTCGTCGTAGTGGGAGGAGGGAGGATATCTAGAGTTCCAGAAAGATGGACAGGAGAGACTTTCGAGCTAGTTTCTGACCATCAGGAACAAGATCCTAGTAGATATGAGGAGGCTATTGCTGATGATAATACAGATCTATGGCATGAAGTAATGAAAGCCGAGATTGAGTCTATGTACTTCAATCAGGTTTGGGATCTTGTTGCTTCACCTGAAGGGATAAAACTTATTGGGTGTAAGTGGTTATACAAGAGGAAGAGAGGAGCGAATGGAAAGATAGAAACCTTCAAAGCTAGGCTTATGGCGAAAAGGTATACTCAGAAAGAGGGAATCGATTATGATGAAATTTTTTCTCCGGTAGCCATGCTTAAATCCATCCGTATCCTCCTTGCTATTGCATGTTATTACGATTATGAGATATGATAAATGGATGTCAAGATGACATTTCTTAATGGCCATCTTAACGAAGATATCTATATGTCCCAACCGGAAGGTTTTATTGCTAAAGGCCAGTAACATGGTCTGCAAATTTAAGAAATCCATTTATGGACTCAAGTAGGCATCTAGAATATAGAACATTCGTTTTGACGAGATTGTAAAGTCTTACGGTTTCATTCAAAATGAGAATGAACCATGCGTGTACAGGAAATTAGAAGGCATAAATATAGTTTTTCTTGTTCTATATATAGATGACATTCTACTCATTAGAAATGATGTAGGGACATTGTCATCTACTAAGGTTTGGTTGTCTAGCCAATTTAGTATGAAGGACTTGGGAGAAGCTAGTTACATTCTCGGGATTAAGCTTCTTAGAAATAGGAAGCAGAAAATGTTAGGATTATCCTAAGCGACATACATTAACAAGATGCTAGCCAAGTTTAGCAAGGGAGTTCTAATCCCTTACAGACATGGGTTGTTTTTTTGTTCTAAGGATTGTCCTAAGTCTCAAAAGGAAAAAGATAAGATGAGTAGGATTCCCTACGCTTCGACTGTGGGAAGTCTCATGTACGCCATGTTGTGTACTAGGCCAGATATCTGCTTTGCCGTAGGCTTAGTTAGTAAATATCAGTCAAACTCCAGGGAGGTTCATTGGCAAACTGTAAAGCATATTCTTAAGTACCTCAATGGTACGAAAGATTATATGCTGTTTTACAGAGCTGATGACTTGGTTCCTACTGGATACACAAACTTAGATTTCTAGGCAGATAAGGATGAGAGAAAATCTACTAGTGGATATGTCTACACCTTGTCTGAAGGAGCTGTTTCATGGAGGAGTATCAAGCAATCTTGTATTACTGATTCAACCATAGAAGTTGAGTATGTGGCAGCTTCGGAAGAGTCCAAGGAAGCAGTCTGGCTCCAGAAGTTCTTTTCAGAACTTGAAGTTGTGCCACACATGAACAGACCAATTGTGGTGTATTGCGACAACTCTGAAACAGTCTCACAATCCAAAGAACCCAGGAACCACAAGAAGGGGAAGCACATCCAGAGAAAATACCACCTAATCCGAGATTTCATTCAGAGATGGGAAATCGTGGTGGAACAGATAGCTTCGGAGAACAACCTAGAAGATCCCTTTACCAAGCCTTTGGTTGAAAGAGTCTTCAAGAAATACTTAGATGCCATAGGGATGGGCACCTATGGACTTTCTTAGTCTTAAGGTTCAAGTGGGAGATTGTTGGAATATATGCCCTCTAAACTAGTTTATTTGATGTAATTATAGAATTTATTAATAAAAAAAATTATTCTCAAAATTTATTTTTGAATTTACATTTTATTTGTATACGATTTTCGTTTGAAAAAGACCCATTGTATTTAAGTAAGTGATCCATGTGAATGATGGTCTTTCACAGTAAGGTATGAATTACGGGTTACTTAACATATAAATATTTGTTCTTAACCGATTAATGAGAATGGGAACCTCATCGTGTATAGGTTATTGTGTTATGAATTCTAAATAAGGAATAGCTTACCTTTAGTCAATGAGTAGTTCACTCACTTCATAGCATGAGCGTATTTCGAATACGTAGACAGGGCCTGTAATAGTAATTTCTAAAAGTATTATTTAAAAGAAATCCAGACTATTACTACTACAGCGTGGACTAATACTCTACCGCTTGAGTATGAGTTGGTGGTCTGACGAAACTAAAAGCATATAATTTGATAAACTTTAATTGAGGTTCTTTCGTAGAACTAATATACTTATATGTTAGGTATATGTGACTAGTTAGTTAAGACAGACTTGTACAAAATAGCTTCTACACTACATCGCCCCTTGTGACTGTTCAAATGATCTAATTATCCAGGGTCTTGGGGAACATGACTTGGATGTTCACTTTAAGATAGCTCCCTTGAAAAGTGAAAACATTTCGGGAGTCGTAGATCATTGGACTAAAGGTCTAAAGATGGTAGATGTTTTTTAGAGAGGTATTAGTACACTTGCCCTCTCTAAATGTACGATGATGCGTAGAGGGGAATTTTAGTCATTACACCTGTAAGTCGAAAATTTTGCTAACGCAGTATTGTCCTTGGGGTCAATATTTTCTTATGATGATATTAAAAAATATTTAAAATTCAAAGTATAGTTATTTATACAGTAAAGATACTTTGGTCATTTTAATAGCTAAGGCAATGTATCTTTTGATCCCCGAAATGGCCCTTAAGTCATAAAAGATTTGGGTTAAGGAATTGATATTGATATTTATAGGTTTTATTTTATTAGTCTAATTTATTATTGAATTAGAATAACATAAAAGGTCCGAGAGAGATAGAGTATTTATTTTATCTAGTTTAATTAGTTAATTAATTATTTAGAGTCCAATGCCCAAATTGAATAATTAGAAAATTAATCTGAATATAAACTAGATAAAATGTATAAAATTTTATATTGGTCTATTTGAGCTTGTTAATTGTTTACTGAGCTGTTTAATATAGCCCAGAAAATAAATAATTGAGATTTATTATTTATGGGTGTTCAAATCCAAGAATAAATAATTTTATCTGACCGAATGAATAAGACAAAGGGGTAAAATAAAATTTAAAAAATATTTAATTAATTATTAATTAATTAAAATAAAATAAAAAATAACAAGGGATGGAACACATGTTGTTTCGCGTGCAAAATAACAGAAAGCATGGAAACTTTCTGTTTGCACGCGGACGAATTACTCTCTCGGAGTGTGGAAATGAAATAGGAAATGAAGCTATGATGGTTTCATTATTTCATTGGGCAATCACAGAAAAAACCATATTGTTCATATAAAAGACCCAATTCACAGAAACGAGGGGCTGTGAAAATTTTCAAAGATAAGAAAAACGTATTGCAAAACCCACTTCTTTAAGCCTTCACCGGTTGTGTTACGGGCACCATTTCGGAAGATCAAAGGTTTCGCATGAATGAGACGCATTAAATGTTTGCAAAGACGTGATCCAATAGCCTTAAATATCCTTGTACAGACATCTACATTAGTGCGAAAAGGGTCATTCAATCACAGAGGTAAATTTTTTGTTTTCCTAATATGCTTTCGTTTTGATGATTTTTGTCATTTTAAGCCTTTATGAACCACTAAGAATATTCCTGCAAACTATTAGAATATGTTGAACCCTATAAAGAGAAAGAATACGCCCTTAAGGAAATTTCAAGTCCACACATTCAATACCTAACACATTGGCTACAGCTAAGTTCCCTATCCTCACAGTTTTCCTTTAATTGACTAGTAAGACATAAAAAATAATTTATCAGCACAAATATGCACATTTGCTCCAGTATCAACCAGCCATTTAAGTGGCTTAGAAATAGTAAAGACTTCTGGGTTAACAGAAACATATCTTCTTCAGCATGGTAGTAGTGATGCCAGTCTCAGCTTCAATGGTACAAACGTCAGCAAGGTGTGTACTCAAATCAACTTCCATTTAACTAGTATCCTCTATCACAATATTGATTTGTGCTTCAGAAATTGATCCTTGTTTGGCTTTGGACTTCTTAGACGGATAGTCCTTAACCCAATGCCTAACCAGACCACATTTCCAACAAGGTTTGTTTGCTTTGGTTTCTTTTTTTGCCTTGCCTTTTGTCTTATCCATATTTCTCTTATTATTGCTCTTCTTTTCAGTAGTCACCACATGGACATTAGATTCTACAAGTACAGTATAACTATTCTTCCTATGTTGCTCTTCAATGGATATTGATTTTATCAAATTATCCGGAGAAATTTTCTCCGACTTGTGTTTGAGAGACATACCAAAGTCCTTCCAAGACTTAAGAAAATTTTCTATCACTAACATCATTTGGAACTTCTCAGGACGTTCTATATCCACTTCATAGAGCAAGTGAATAATCAATTATAACTCTTGTGTCTGTTCAGTCACAGACTTGCCTTCAACCATTTGAAATTTCAGGAATTTAGAAATATAATACCTCTCAAGACCTTGATCTTTGATATTATATTTCCTATCTAATTCATCCCATAACCTATTCTCTGTGTAAGACTCAGAATAGTAGACATCACAGAGAGCATTTGTCAAGGCTGACAATATTGCCCCTCTGGTTACACCGTTTAGCTCATCCCACGTAGCAATCTCAACTACTCTAGGATGTCTTTCAGTTGGTACTAGCCTGTCAAGCGACACTACTGACAATAAACCCCTCATGGTCAACTAAATTTTTATGCATTGTTGCAAATGCTTGAAATTCTGCCCAGGACTAAATTTGTCCAGCAGACCATTCAAGTCAACCAAAGGCTTATACATAACAAAAGCAATACCTGACGAATTAGCCATTGTACGCAATGAACATATAATTCCAAAATAACTTCTTGAAGACTGTTAGAAAAACAATAACGAAGAGCACAGACAGGTAATTCAACAATATTGAACAAGCACCGCCTATTCCCGATCAGGGCTCTAACAAACATAATTATTAGTTATCAGCAAAGCCAGCAAGGCCAAAGAATCTAAATACAAAGTAACAAGCCAGAACAATACAGAAAAAAATAAGTCAGTAAACGGACATGAAGCGTTAATCGAAATACTTATCATTTTATGATGCGTAGATCAAATCTCTAGTTTCATACTGGTTTGCCTTCAAGAAGTTATTCGCCTCACTTACAGGTACGATGGGTACAACGACTCTTCTTGCAGGATAAGACGGTTTCAGATCGCCGTTGACACACACCAACTGCAATCACCTCAAAAGCCTTTTCAATTCGCTGATTTTAACAAAGTAAAAAATATAGAACAGTGAAGGAGAGAGTACTTCGAAAAATAAAGAGGCCCAAGCTCGAGACGAGCTGAGCCGGGCTGGGCAGGCTACACGTGCATGTGTAGTAGTGTAGACTACTACTTTGTGTTTTATTTCAAGTCCATGGAAAGCCTTCTAACATATAAAAGCTCCAATAATCCTCAACTTTTCTCGTGTGGAATTCATATATAACATGTGCTTCCAAATGGTTAAACACCCAACTTTAATATCCTTTAATTATGAATTCCCACCAATAAAATGGATTCCCGAGATTAAGCTAATAGATATATGTAAGAAGATGATATTTTTCTTAATTTATTCAGTTATTTAAGGGAAAATTCACCAAAATAGCCAAAAGGGATAATTCGCAAATGACAATAGAAGTATAGAGCGGATGCTTTTGAGAATAATCTATGAAATCTGAAGAATACAAACCTATCCTCCAAACTGTGATGCTCTCTATGCGGTATCATGTTAAGGAAAAGAAAATTGGAAAACAAAAGCTTACCTAGTAACTTCAAAAATTTGTCCAAGTAGCTTTTCATCTAGACCAAGAACTTTCTTATATTTGTGAGGTTCATATGTCCCATTCTGTAAAAAGTAGGCATAAACAAAAAAGATATCACCCGTGTACTTAAAGTATATCTGGGAAAGAAATACACCATCATTGCCAAAGGGCATCATGCCAATGCTATATTTGCTCCAAAAGCCCAATATTGTACATGTTAAAGTAACATTCTCAACTACTTGTTAGCTTTTTCATCAGGCTCATACAAATAGTAAATGATAGAGTCAAAAGATATGGTCTCATGAATCAAAAGATTAGATCTGTCTTTGAAGGTTTATTTGTTAGATAGCACAATAAGAGAATTCCAAAAATCTTACAATCGAAAGTTATGATAGTCATTATGAGTCCTTGGTGACAATTCCCATCTTTGTCAAAAAAATAATTAAAAAAAAAATGTTCCTTGAAATCAAATGATCAGGAGTTTATAAGTCCCAACACCAATACCAATCTTTCCCCATCTGATTCATTTTGCAGGAAGAACTAACCAACAGTGAAAACAAAGCCAACAAAATAGTGGGAAAAGAAAACTTTAAAAAAAGATAGGTTTTGCGGGTTTATGCGATAAGAAGGTCCAGCAATACTTTGGGCTTTTAAGACATCACCAAGTTAAGAGGAACTTGAGAATATTCATGGGCCTATTGTAAAAGCAATGTCCAGTGAAATAAAGATTTTAGGGGTGGTAGCCCAACATAAAAGAGTCGAATATAGCTTTGGGCTTATCACCACTCTTAGTTTAAATATATAAAATTAGAATTCTAGAAGAAAAAAAATAGTATGGACATTTGAAGCGCACACTTGGGGCATAAGGATAACTTTCTAGCAAAATAAATCCCCATTTCCCGCCTGCAATAGCAATCCAATTCGTATCTGATTTCATCCATTGTCTTTAAAACAAAAGTGATATTGTAGAGTAGTAATGCCACAGTTCCTCCCACTTTCCCAAAACCACCCACTCCCAATTGGCTTTTTTGCTTTATACAATTGGCCGAAGATTCGAACTATGCCAATCTCGCATATTCTGTGGAGTTGTTTGACCCATATAAGAAATCAGTTCTTTTTTCTTCAATTCTATTATTTTTATTCTTGACACATATTCTCTTCTGATAATCTTGTTTTCAATTAGACATAAGATGCTGGAGCAACTGGGGGAAGGTGCTTTTAACCGACTAGTAAAGAGGAGTTGTGGCATTAATACTCAGAATATTGTCAGATAATAAACCTGGACCAGTCTCGTAG
This sequence comes from Voacanga thouarsii, assembly GCA_026120185.1. Classification (NCBI taxonomy): domain Eukaryota; kingdom Viridiplantae; phylum Streptophyta; class Magnoliopsida; order Gentianales; family Apocynaceae; genus Voacanga; species Voacanga thouarsii. The sequence goes on along the minus strand of JANUWF010003367.1, from coordinate 2,293,556 downwards.
GCAGGCATTTGTTTGAGATAGTAGCCCAATGACATTTGTGAACAGATGGTTGTAGGGTAGCTGGGGTTTGCAGGCTACAACTTCATGAGAGTCACATTGTAGCTCAGACTAGGTAATATTGTTGTGTTGGACACTGGGGTAGGTAGTGATGCCACGCCTGAAACTGTGAGAAGAAAGGCGATAACAAGAAAATAGTGGTATGAGCCATTTTAGAGAGAGGGAGTATGAGAAAATGGCCTAAGTCTATTTTAGGGCTTTCTTTTTATAGCCTTTCTGATGTGGGTTGAGCCTATGTAGTGTTGGGGCTTTATTACTAAAGGGTTTAATTGAGGGACTTGGTAGCAATTGTTTTATTATTAAAATCTGTCGATTACGTCTTTTTTGATTGAGCATTATCAATGTTACAAAAGCAGTTCTAGGGGTGAAAAAGAACAACAAAGAAGAGGTGTCTGGGGAAGGAGCGGAGATTAAGGCTATAGATTTAAGTAATTCTCAATTCCTTTACACTTTTAACAGGATTTAATTCGTCTCTGGGATTCTTAATTCTGCGATTAAGTTTGGGGATATAGGTTCCTAATTTAGGCATTTTCTTGAGTTTGTTGATTTTGATAGGGTATTAGGAGATTGAAGGCGATAAGAATAAGTCTGTGGTTCCATGAAGTGTCTAGTAAGGGATTCTGGCTTTTCTGTGTTTGTTGTTTTTGAGTTGATTGCTGAATAAAAATCCTCTGTATTGAAAATTCATGAAAAGTTATGTTTATATACAAATTAGAATGAGTACAGTAATTAGATATTTAAAATGATTATGCTATTATGTATTCTGTATTGTTTTTTTTTTTTTTTTTGTTATATGAAATTTTCTGTTTTTGTTTAGATTTCTGATTTTATGTTCTGTCTGATGTTTAGGGCTTGGTAATGGTGGGGACTACCAATTTACTTTGTATACTGACCCTTCTCCTATGAGGATATAATAGTTAGAGGACTGATATATCAGTTAGTCAAAGCCTTCCTCCCCAAACATGATTCAAAAAACTTATGTTTTGATTGCGTTTGACGACTTGGATGTGTGAAAAAAGTGTAATGATTTTTCCTTTAGAGCTATAGGGTATTTGGTTGCATGTCGTTTCATCAGAGTGACTTGGGGATGATGTTGTTCTGTTCAGTTTCTGTGTTGTTGGCTCTGTTTTTATTTTCTACGCATTCCTTCATTTCATTTTGTCAAACCTGACACCAACCGGCGCTGGTTCCCTACCTCAATAGGCATCGATTCTTACCTAAAAGTTATCCGCTACACTACATTAATGCAGCAGAACCTTGCTCTTACAGGCACCAATTCACTTTAGTAAAATTGATCTCTCTGCTTCTATTTTTAAACGGCACTGGTCCTTTTGCATAATAGGTGTTGGTTTGCTCTAGACCTTAAATCTCTTTGATTTTGGCCAAGAAACCTAATGTTTTTAATGTGCCAACTTTCTTTGTTAGTTAATTGTAAGGATTCTTGTGCCTGGACCGCAACCAACTCCATAACAGTGACAAACTATGAATTTTCTTGGGGTAATAAACATTTTACAAGATTATTACTTACGTAACATACTCAATCTTGGGTAGACTATGTTTTCCTTACTGAGTTAGTGAGCTCATTCATTTATTATCATTTTTAGGTTCTCAATTGGGAGGAAAAGGACTAGACAAGTGGTTCGAAGAGGACCTAGAGTGACTTCGGAAGAGGTTCTGCTCATATTGATTTCTTTTGATGGAACTTAAGGTTATAATGTACTATTAGGATAGTACATGAAGTTTTATATAATGTTTTGCTTTGTATTTGGGAGATTATGAACTTTGGTGTTTTAGTTAATGGCATTTGAATTATTTTAGATGTGTATTGTATGTTTTCGAATCCAAATTCAATATTCCTTTTTGGGTACTACAATGTCATTCTCGGTTTTGGGGTGTGGCAAAGAAAGTATGTGCAAGTGTATGAGAAGTGTGATGAGGAGACTGAATAAGAGAGGCAACCTCACTGTACTTAGCTCATCATAAAATTCCTAAAAACCCCCTACTCCAACATTTAACCTATTTTTTTCTCTCCCTTCTATAGACAGTAATTTCACAAATACAAATAGTAACAGTAAAAAGATCGTTTGATCACACAAGATAAAGATACTTACACCATCACCGCACTTTTTTCATCGGAGTGAAAATTGCACAAGTGACAGGGTCTCATGCGTCTCATTGGCCGTTAGCCACATCTCGTTTCCCAAGTTGCAACTGTGTCAGAGTAGGTATACTGTTTTCTCAAAAAATATGCTACCTGTTATCTTGTAGATTAAAATTACAAATGGCTAGTGCTTACCCTGTGATGAAATATATGGGGGATCCGATGGGCCTATGGATCGGGGCCTTCCGTTTGATGATAAAGTTGACGGTTTGACTTTGCTTCAAAATTTTTGCTGTCTTAATGTATTTTACTTAGCATTGACATGTGGATTGGTTCGGTTTGTAGCTGGCAGGTCCCAGGGTCTGGGCCAGGGACCTTGGAGAGCCATTGCACAACGGCTTTTCAAGTTTTTTTTTTTTTTTTTTGGCCCCTCAACGGTCAAGAAACTTTTTTTTTTTAACTTTTGGACTCCCCCCAACGGCTATATTCTCCGCCTAACCTTAAAAACTCTATAAATATCTCTCAATTCACCCTAAAACTCATCACACACTCTCTAACACTCTTCAATTCTCTTCAACTCTCTTATTTTCATTCATCTTTCTCTCATAATCCTCAAATATGTTCATTTCCTCTACAAAAAGTGTTAGAATAGAATTTATTTTTTTATATATATTTTTTCAATTCGTCAAATAAAGTCTTCATATTTTGAAAGATTATTGAGTGGCGAAATAGTAGATAGTTTAAGTCTTGAAGAAGATAAGAAGTAAAGCTCCATAAAGTATTATTGTTCTTGGTCATCAACTAGTTAGTGTTTCTTAATCTTACATTCTTATTTTTTAGATTTATTAATTGCTTATTTATTTTAGTTATTTGTTAAATTTTTAAGTTAATTTACAAGTTATTTATATTTTTTAATTTTCTTATTTCATTATTTATTGATACTTTATTTCATTTTTTGAACTTTTATTTGAATTTTAATTGATTGTTTTTGTTTAGAAATAATGGATCCAAATCAATATCATTATTTTTCTTCATCACAATCATCTGCACATTTTGATTTCAACATAAACCCAGCTTTGAATTTAATAAATAATAAAATAGGTAATGAAAATGAAGGCCTTAGTAGGCCTAGCGTTAGTGTTTCACAATCACAACCAACTCTAACTATTAATCCTGATGAATCTAATATGGGTCAGGATAATGGTGAAACTTCGGAAGTTATAGCTAAAACAAAAGCATCTATGGTTTGGAATCTTTTTGAAAATAATAATGATAATGATAGGGTAATATGTAAAATTTGTAGGGTGATATACTCACACAATAAGGGAGAAAGGATAGAAACGTTAGTTAGACATATGAAAATGTCACATAATGATTGATTAGAGAACCTACTTAAACAACAACAAATCCATCTACAGGAGGTCAGGTAATTTTTAATACGATCATAAAAAAAATAGAAGTGGATTTGCTAAAATGATTGTTCAAACTAAATTACCTTTTAATTTTGCAGAAAATTCACTTTATGAATAATACATACAAAATAATTGCCAATCTGCATAGAAAATTATTCCTAAAATAATATTAAAAATTATATAATAAAGACATATAAATAAATAAAAGAGTATCTTATGATTCTTGTAATTGAAAATGTGCTCTTACTTGTGATGGTTGGACTGCAATTACTAATGAGTTTTATTTGTGCATTACATGTTATTGGATAGATCATGATTGGTTAGTACAGAAAAGAACTATTTGTTTTAAATTATTTGAATATCCTCATGTAGGTACTAGTATTGCTAGAATGAATACTCAAACATATCATGAATATAGGATTTTAAATAAAATTATTTATATTTCTTTATATAACACTTTAAATAATGATTTTGCCATAATAATTTTAAAAAATATTATGAATTTTATGTTAGATGGTATTTTATTTCATATTAGATGTGCTTGTCATATACTTAATTTGTGTATTAAGGAAGAATATAAATATGTTGATGATATTATTAATATAATTAGAATTGTTATTTTATTTATTAAAATTTCTTCAACTAGGCAACAAAATTTTAAGATTTTATGCCGAGAATAAGGTATATATTTTTTTAAAAAATTATATTAGATTGTTAAACTAGACGGAACTCAATTTTGGATATGTTTGAAAGTGTTATACCTTTTCAAAATCAACTTATTAAATTTTGTAATAGTAACAATTTTCAACCTCAACTAACTAAAACTCATTTTAAAAATAGTATTGCGCTTTCAACATTTTTATTTACTTTTAAAGACGTAATTGAACTTTTATTGGGATCTTATTATCCCACTACACATCATATTCTTCCAACACTTGCTAATGTAGCACATATTTTTTGTGAGTATAAGAAGCATCCCCAATATGGTTATTTTATGAGAAGTATGTTTGAAAAATATAAAAAATATTATGAAGATATTCCTATTTTATATTGTATAGCATTGTTTATGGATCTTTGAGTAAAAATGGTTGGATTGCATAGTATTATTGAATATTTATATGAAACGTTAGGTTTTAATGAATCTCAAACACTTAGGCAATGCATGATAAAATATATAAAAGATAAAACAACTAAAACTCTATCTGACATGTATAATTTGTATGAGTTTGAATCTTCTTATTCTAATTGTACTACTTTAAGTAGGTAAGGTTCATCATCATCATCTAGCAGTCAATTTTAACCATTACGAAGATCTACTTCTTCAACTTCATCAATATTTAATCTATGGGGTATTGATAAACTATAAAAAAAAAGATCATCTATCACCTATAATGAGCTGACAATTTACGATATACAGCATCTGAAGGACGAAAATGGCAAAAATGATGAAACCAAAAGCATCCTTACAAAACGAAAAAAATTTACCTCTGTGTTTGAATGACTTTATTGGCACTGAAGAAGATGTCTATACCAAGATGCTTGAAGCTACTGGATCACGTCCTTGGAAACGTCGACTTCATCTCATTCACGCTAAGCTTTTAAGCTTCCGAAATGATACCCTTTCTTCCAACGATTAAGGCTTACAGAATTGGGTTTGCTATTTTCTTAGCCTGAGAAAGCTTCTGTGACAAATGGGTTTGCTGTGAAATGAAATCAAAAGCCCTATCTCCTTGATTTCCTTTTCATTTCATTTCATGCCTTCACAGAGAGAGACCAAGAGCATGAAACACAAGGCACCATGCTTTCTGTTATCTTCACACGCCATCCCATATTGTTTGATTTATTTATTTATTTATTTTTATTTTATCCTTGGTCTTATTCATTATGCCAGATAAAATTATTTACTCTTGGGCTTAAACACCTATAAATAATAAGTCTCAATTATTTATTTTTTGCGCTTCATTAAATAGCCCAATAAATAATTAACAAGCCCAAATAGACCAATATAAAATATCAGACCTTTTATCTAGTTTATACCTAGATTAATTTTTTAATTATTCAATTTGGGCCTTAGGTCTTGGATAATTAATTAACCAATTAAACTAAATAAAATATATACTTTTTCTTGGGTCTTTTATTTTATTCAAGTCCAGTAATAAATTAGACTACTTAAATAAAATAAAATAAAACTCATAATTATCAAAACCAATTCCTTAACCCAAATCTGTCATGACTTAATCGCTATTCCAGGGACCAAAAGACACATCACCTTGGCTACTAAAATGACCAAAACATACCTGCTATATAAATAATAATATTTTACATTTTAAATATTTCCTAGTATCACCATAAGGATATATTGACCCCAAAGACAAAGTCGTGTTAGCAAAGTCTTTAACCTACATATGTAATGACTAAAATACTCATGTACGCATCACCGTGTATTTAAAGAGAATGAGTATATTAACATCTCTCTAATGGACATCTACCATCCTTAGACCTTTAGTCCAATGATCTACGACTCCTGGAATGTTTTCACTTTTCAAGGGAGTTACCCTAAAGTAAACATCCAAGTCATGTTCCCCAAGGCCATAGATAATTAGATCATTTAAATAGTCACAAGGGGCGATATTGCACAGAAGCTATCTTGTACAAATCTGTCTTAACTAACTAGTCACATAAACCCAACATACAAGTATATCGGCTCTACGAAAGAACCTTAACTATAACATATTAAAGTGCATGCTTTCAATTTCGTCAAACCACTAACTAATACTTAAGTGGTAGAGTATTAATCCACGCTATAACAGTAATAGTTTAGGTTTCTTCTAAATAATACTTTTAGAAACCATTATTACCGTTCCTATTCTACGTATTCGAAATACGCTCATACTATGAAGTGAGTGGACTACTCACTGGCTGGCTAAAGGTAAGCCATTCCTATTTGGAATTTATAACACAATAACCTAAACATGATGAGATTCTCATTCTCATCAATTGGTTAATAACAAACATTTATGTGTTAAGTAACCCATGATTCATACCTTGCTGTGAAAGACTACCATTCACATGGATCACTTACTTAAACACAATGTGTCATTTTCAAACGTAAATCGTGCACAAATAAAATGTAAATTCACAAATAAATTTTGAAAATAAATTCTTTTATTAATAAATTTGATAATTATATCAGAAAACTAGTCTAGATGGCATATATTTCAACTGCCTCTAGTAGAAAATGAGGATCAACATTTTGACATTTGTGGTTGGTAGAAAGCTCATGTAAATCAATACTCAATTTTATTTAAAATGGCACATGATCTTTTGACACCACCTGTTTCCATAGTGCAATCAGAAAGCGTCTTTAGTGAGAACGCTCGAATAATTGATGAAAGAATATATCGATTGACTCCTCATACTTTGGAGATGTTAATGTGTTGTAGTAATTGATTCGCAACCGAAGATAGGACAATCAATTCGTGGATTGTTGATGATGAATAAGGTGAGCCAAATAGTTAGTTTAGTATTCTAATAATTAAAAATTTAGGATAAGTTATATAATATAATTGTTTAATTTTATTTTTAAGATATTTTATTATATTTTAAAATTTTGATCATTTTAATATTTTTAAGAGAATTAGGTATCAAATCCCCCTCTTATGTAATTTTTATTTTATTAATTAATAAAATTGGTAAGAGTCCAAGCCAAATCCCCTACCACTTTAAGGTAACTTTTTTATTATTTTAAACAATCTTGTTATTTAAGTAATAATAAAAAATTACAAAACAAGCAAGCATTAAAATTTTTAATCGAATTAAGTGAAAAAAATATATAAAAGATGAGATAGAATAGGCTTGGGCCCAGCTCGCAAGCCTCAAGGACCTAAGGCTCGGCCTGGCTCAGGCCCAACATAAATCGGCTCACATTAGTGTGGGATTGGCCAGCATGGCGAGGATCGACCTAGCACGGTCCAAAACCGTGTGGGCCGACTCACATGACAATGTTAATTTTACTTATATATACAAACAGAAGTTGTAGTGTCCACTGTTTATTTTTATAATTAGGGGTATTTGTGTCTTTTCAACAGTGAAAAATTCAAGGCAGGAATAAGTGGAATGCAGAGGAGCTTATTTGATTTGCAGCAGCTTGATAGACCCTGTTTCAGGCAACAAAGGAGTTAGGGGTAGATGTTAGGGGGCTGGCTTTCTCTCTCTAGCCAAAAGGGAAAAGCTTACATCTTCTCTCCCTCATACAACTTTCTCTGTCCTCTGTCATAGTGGGGTTGGACGGAGGGCTACACGTATGCATGCCTTCAAACGCAAACATACACATGTGCATGTACTCGGACTACGTGCATTTGTGCGTCTGCATGAATGGAAAGCCCCGAGGATAGATTCATTACAATCAATAATCTTGACCATTTGAATGGTAAACGGACATATTTTTCAAATATTTTGCTAAAAGAAAATTTAATTTTAAATCCTTCACCTTTTAAGTTAGGAATGTTCACTATTCAATTTAAATTAAAAAAATCAAATCGAATCGATCCTATTTTTAATTTTCGATTCGATTTTAATGAAATTCGATTCGGTTTGATTTTAAAATTTATATAAAAATTTGGTTTGATTTTCATTTTTCTAAAATAAAAAATCAAAAAAATTAAAAAATTGAATTATATTTTTAAAATTTAAAATATATAATTAATATTAAAATATTTTTAATTATTTATTTATTTAATTTTATAAATTATGATTTTTTAAAAATTTCTATTCGATTTCGATTATTTTGGTTCAATTCAGTTTGATTTTGTCCAAAATAAAGCCATTAATAATTGAGTTTAAGATATTCATCTTTGTAATTTGTATCCGTGATCATAACATTCCACTAAAATGTTTGGCCTAAATTTTTAAAATGTTTGGACTTTAATTTATATTACATTTTATATTAAATTTGAATTGTAATTTATATTAAACTTTACTTGTTTAGGCTTAAATTTATATTAGGTTAAAACAGATCTACTAGAGAGGCATTCAAATTCGGTTTAAAACCAAACCGAATCGAACTGAAATTATTTTGATTCGATTCTATCGGTTTTTTTTAAAATTTTAATTCAATTCGATTTTTAAAAAAAATAAAAATAAAAAAATCAAATTTTAAAACCGAAAACCGAATCAACAACCCTACTTCAAATAGTTCAAAATGGTATATACTTCCAATTACATGAAGAATTGTCAAACTACTTCTTGTCTTATTAAACACAAAATAATAAAAAATATGAATATTAAAGAAATTCAATCAAAAATATAATTTAAATTTAAGAGATATAATAAAAATTACGGTAACCTTTATTGTTGTTGGTACTGTGAACAAGACAGTCTAAATCTATATAATATTTATATGATATTGTAAAATCATATGTAAAAAATGTTTAACTAAAATTAAATTCATCTATTATATAAATTCATTTAAAAATATTTTTAAACAAATTCAACCATTCTATAAATTTGCTTCTAAATATTTTTAAATGTATTCTTAACCAAAAAATAATAATTAATTAAAAATAACACGGTACCGACATCACTACCTCACACGAAACAGATTACTAGTTAGTATTTAAATATTGAGAATCATTTAAGCCATTGATGCATAAAGAAAAATAAATAAATTACCAGCATTTGGTCGGTCGCACCTATGAAACTTAGGGAGGAAATATACAAGGTTCATATCTCATTATATTTGAAAGCCAAAATTTTGTGGAAATGAATTCATCTATTTTAATTTTACAATAATGGCATGTTAGGTCCTCACCTATAGAGTAACGGTAAACATTTTTAATTTATATTTTTAAAGATTAATGTCATATTATATAATGTTTAGTAGCATATTTTTAATAAAAATTATTTGTAGTTAATGTTCAAGTACAGTCTTTTTTAATGCTTAAACTATTATCATGCCTCGTGATATGTTGAATTACAAGATAATATATACCGGTAAGTGATACAGGGCACTACAAAAAAGAGTTCAAAATTAATATAGTAGAAATCAATCAGGTTGCTTGTTTGTTTCTTAGTGATGAAATCAAAACGGCCAAAACTGCATAACCAAGATTTGAAAGTTACAATGGGTCAACTTTTAATCAAAACTATCATAGTGTATTTAAAAATGACATATGAAATTGGATTGTCCTTAAAAAATGGATTATCAACTTTATTAATTGTTAATCAATCAATATCTTACAAAATTATAGTCTTTATCCTTCTTTCTTAAAAAGATTTTTCAGCAATTATAATACTGCCTTGATCATATTACATTATGTGACTTGTTATCCAAATTCAAGTTTTTGTTCTATCCATATATGTTGACTAATGTTCTATTCCCTTTTTTTTAATTGGCTATTTTTTTTTATTTAAAGCTCGTGTTGCGTGTTTTTAAATTGACCCGATTTGGTCAAAAACTCTTTTTTTAAGTAGCTATTTTTTTTTTTTATTTAAAGCTCCTTTAGTACAACTGAAATTTAAAGTTCTAAAATTTAAATCTTTAAATATTAAAATTTGAAAATTAAAATCTCAAAATTGAATTTTAAAATTTAAAGTATCAATAAGAAATTTGAATTAATTATAATTAATTATATTTTATATTAAATATAAAAAATATTATTAATAAAATAAGTATTTAACATATTCATACTTCAAACTAAATTAACTTTTATTTTACTTAATATTTATAATAGGATCTCAATACATTTTAATTAATTAAGTGATAATAAAAATATGTTATTAAATATATTTAATTAATTAATATTATCTATTATTAAATACATTTAATAAAATAAATATTTAATTAATTAATTTTAAATAATTAATTGAATTATAAAAAACTTTTTTATATGAATATGAATATAGTACTATGCTCACATGCCTATTTGTGTACAATTTCGCATGACGTTTAGAGCATTAATTCTCATTGTTAAGATTACCTTTTTTCTCCCCGTTTTATTTTCGTAGATGGTATAATATCAAAAGGAAAAAAAAAAATACTGCTAATTTAGATGTGTACTTTGGGAAAAAGAAATGCTATTACTAAAATACGATTCTTATCCTTTGATCATCATTACTGCATGATATTCATCCGAGTGGTTAAACACCAGAAAAATGGGACAAACTATGGCCTTTTATTGGCTATGAGTATACTTAAATCATTATCTTTAGCATAATCAAGTTAAACTCTTTTTTTTTTTTTTTTGCACGATTTGATTTTGAGTTTAAATTTAATTTAAAGTTCAAACTTGATTCAATATAATTATATTAAAACTCCATTTTCCTTCGAAATTCAGTTCATCAAATGATTGTGAAAGCTAAAAATTAAGTTACAATTAGAATCGTTTAAAAATATTAAAGAGATATAAAAATAAATATTTTAAATAAATAAATAAATAAATAAATATTAGTACATATTTTTTAGCTTTCAAAAGAAAATTATAAAAAATATTATAAAGTCACATTTAAATAAATAATATGTGTAAAAGTTATTAAAAATTACTAATACATTATATTAAAAAATAAAATTAAGATAACTTAATATATTATAATTTTATTAAAAATTACAATAATAAAAAAAATTTATTAAGAACAAAAATTTCTAAATGTTAAGTAGCAAATAAGCTAATTGAGGCTTAACTAAAAAAAAAACCGCCCTTTGAGGCCATTCTTAATTTACCTTTTATAAAAACAAATTGTACCAATGTCACCTCTTAATTAAAATTTCGTCCAAATAACTTAGACAGCTACAAATAGATATTATGAAATATTCCCAATACCCTTTACCATTTTCACTTTTTACCATTAAAAAATGCCAAAAATAAAAGAGAAATAATGAAAATGAAAATCGTCAAACGACTCAAACCCCATTGAAAATCTGCGCAACCTTCTTTGAATCCCATTATAGATAAGTACTCCACTCCACACAAATGCTAACTCCAATCCTTAATCGTGTTACCCTTAATTTGCTGAACCAAGCAAAAATGCTTCTGAACTCGATTCCTCACAACTTTCCAATGGAGGAGGAAGGGAGAAGTGGGAAGAAGGAGAAGAGCCAAGAGAAGAAGGCAAGCAAAGAAGAAAAGAGGAGAAAGCCGGCGGCCACCCAAATATATTCTTCCTTGATGAGATGAGAGATTACTTTCAACCTTATAACTCCTAACAACCTTATCACTCCAAAGTAATCTCAGAATGCTCTTTCGGACAATTGGATGAGCGGGTGATGTTAATACTCAAATGATTCATATAGATTCAAAGAAAATAAAATGAATACCTAAAAAGAAAATATGGTTCTTCTGATTCAAAAGGTAAGTTTTTACAAGAATACTTAAATAAGGAGAGAACATACTTGATATATTCCTCTATGCTAATAACTAGAATAAAATAAATATTATTTTTATGTATCAATAATTCAATATCACCATTTGATATGTCCAATTTTCTGGATTTGATTTAAATTTTCATAAATTTAATGACATTTTATAACAAAAATAAATATTTTAATAGTGCTATTGTATAGCACTAGTAAATTTTATTTTGGCATTTAATTGATTCCAAAGACTTGACAAATCTCAATTTTTTAATTTTTATATTTCTCCAGAGACACAAAATTTGGAGAATATGAATTAATGGTAATGGAAAGAGAATAAAGAAGGGAAGAGAGAAGCAACAAGCAAATAGAGAAAGGAAGATGAGAGAAATCAGAAAAGGAAATTGAGAAAAATGATTGGAGAGAGAGAAATAAACATGGTGACATTCCTTTAGTTTAACTATAGGGATGTTAAAGTCATTTTAAAAGAAGATCAGCATGGCAGGAGGAGAATTGCTCTGGCAAAATCTCTAGCATTGGCTTTTATATGGACAACTGTAACCTGCAGAAACCCCCTGTTAAAACATGCCGCATGTTGTACTTGAAAAATAAAAAATTGGAATGACAGTTTGTTTCAAGCACAAGGTCATTTTCGTGTTTGTGACATGTGAGTACCCGTAAAAAGCTATATGGGCAATTAATTTTCTCTTTTTTGGCTTTTCCCGTCCGTAGTTCAATGCGGCCAGCATACACTATCCTTGGAGAAATTTATGCTTTTGATAATTTAAGACGACATAAGGAGATGGTAACAGGTCGGGCTAGATTAGAAATTCTTATTCTAATTCTATTTTTTCCCATTCATTTTAGTCTCCGACCCGTCCTCAACATAGAAAAAGATAGAGATTTCCTCTCTTGGCTTGTCGGGACAAAAATAATCCTTAATTCTGACCTATTGAAGAAGTGGAGAAGTGGGGGCCTGACTGAATTTGCGAGGCTTAGTAGGGAAATATATATATATATATATATATATATATATATATATATATTTACGGTGAATAGGATGGACGAGCTGGGCCAAGTTGGATCGGGGATCAATCAATTCCCCCTAGTCCGTTTCGGGCTAGCGGGCCGAACTATGAAGCACAACCCCGATCCTATCTCCACTTAAATCGAGAACCGAGTTGGGCCTCTATTTAGGTAAGGAAATTGTCATTCTGAATGACATCTATTTCAACCTATAATTATTATTAGTATGACAAAAATAATATTTTTTTTGTTAAAGTAATGTATGAGGAAAAAAAAAAAAAGGCATTCCACATAAATGACTATTAATATGTAAAAAAAAAATTATGATTCAAATATCTAATTTAGTGACAAAATTATAATCAGGATTGATGAAGTAAATTACGTGAAAATATATTAAAAATAATATTATAATTTTTGTCAAAAAAATTTAAAAGGAAGTGAAGATAAAAATCAATGCATAAAGGACTTACATTAATTATAACTTAAATATAAAGTCTCCAAAATGTAAAATAGAATTTAGAAATCTTAAACTTATCTAAGTAATTGTAACATAAATTTTCAATAAGAAGCATTCAAAACATAAGCTGTTCTCAAAAACTTTCTAATACATGTCTTCAAATACAAAATTTGAGCCTCAAGTTTCAATCACTCAAGATCTTCACCTAACCATTCTTTCAAATCATTGCCTTCTAACAAAGAGCCTACAAAATGCTAATCAAAAGAATAAGCTCACTAGTTTCATTTTTGACAATGGTAGGGTTTACTGGATTGAACATATTATATAAATATTGATTCCAGAAGTTTAAGTCACAACAAAAATATACATTCAAGATCCTTTGGTAAAGTCATTTGCATTTCAAAAATAAATGACGCTATGTACTGGATTTTCCCTCATAATTGGCAAGAATGAAAGTATAGCAGTAACAAAGGTGAGAGGGCATTGTTAAGCAAAGAAACATTTTCAAGAAGAGGGGAGCAGCGCTGCCTACTTCAAAGGAAGCAGCGCCATTTGCTAGGACCATATCAAACTGTTGGAATCCAAAAAGGTAGTGGCGCCGCTCAAATTGACACAAACGGCACAGCTTGGTCCAAAAAAATCCAGTGATAAGAATTTCAGAAAGGAAACAGTAATGATTCCTGAGGGAAGCGGCCCTGCATGAACTAGATAGATGATGCCGCTTGGTCTCTATTGTTGTGCTACCTAAACGACATTCCACAAAATTCTAACGAATTTTAAGTCCAGACTCAGAATAATAAAGAAGAACATACTCGGACCTCCCTAAACTCAAAATTGACAGGAGAATCTAAGCTAAGAACAATTCAAAAGAGATTATCAATCGAATTCAACAAAATCACAGCAAGGCCAATAAGAACACTAATATTCTTACGAAACCATCATATGCTTGACAAATATAAACATTTCTAAAACATCACAAACAGATTGAATCATTCTTAGAGTCATGTCATGGCTAACTCATATCAATCTCCTAACTACTGTATCTCTTTAGGTGAATGATCAAAATAGAGATTAAATATTATATCTCCTGGACAAGAGTCAGAATAAATAATTAGGTATTATATCCCCCAATCAAGAATAAGAATTTATATAAGTTTGGAAAACCCTACCATAACTCCCCACAAGCAGCATAATATCCTCAAAAATCAATTTCGAAACATAATAGAAATTTTGAACTTTCACAAATTCAAATACAAACAAAGTGAGGTATCAAACTCAATACCCATACCTAACCTTTTCAATACAGAAATCAAATTAGACCATACTCAATTTAAAATTTTATTCGCAGTTTTCATTAGTTTAAAATCTAATAAGTACTCTAAAAAGAATACCAAAAAACGCAGAAAAATCAAATCTACTTACCAGACAATTACAAAGTCAAGATGATTCTTCTTATAACTTTTAAGAAATCTCTAATTACTTGCAAATTCAAATTGTTATCTAAATTAGATTTTAAATATAAATTAATTTTCTCTAGATAAAATTTTATACCATATTCTACTCATAATCCAAACATAAAATATAAAGACCTCTAAGAGACGGTTAAATATAATCTCACATTGTTTATCAACTTCGGATAGCCACCAGTTGCCGCCACCACGTATCGATCTTCATCAGTAAAGGATCTCTAATCGGTGCACCTAGTATAAAGGTTAAAAAAAAATGAAGATAAGATGCATAAAAAGCGAAAAGTATCGCCCTCCTCCCCAGAAGAAAACAGTCCGTGCAATGGAACAAAAGTATTTAAAGAGAGAAAGAAAAAAAGATAAATTGATAGGAACCTTTTATGTTGGAATTAATTGAAAATTCTATTTTGGAAGTGACAATTTTCTTATCCCTTTTTCTTCTTTTTCATTCTTAAATTTTCTTACAAATAGTAAACAAAGTATTGGGAGGAAGCATACAAACCATATATATATAAACACAGATAGTTCAAAACAATTTTGGCTCATATTTTTCTTTTTAAACCTAAGGTTGTTTCGAAGTAACTTCATACTTTTTTTAAATGAAAATAATAATCTGAACTTCTAAAATACTAAAAGAATTTGGTAAGCAACCCTCACACTATTTTCCATATAAAATTTTCTTTATCAATTTTAAACTCAAAATAACGTTTTATATTTAAAAACTTTTACATATTATTTTACAACCATAAAAACTCATATCAACCTAGATTATTTTTTTTATAGATTTACCAATAAATAATATTAATTACTGTAGATTAAGATGGGAAAAGCTGGTAAGTACACTGAAACATCATAGAAATTAAGGAAAATTCTTTCATGGACCATAAATCCGTGAATTACATACATTGAGAAGTTATACCATACAACGTTTACTATATAAAATATAATTCTAATGCATATATTTCACACGTAAAAGAAGTGAATTTTCGTCATAGAAAAGATGTCATTGCACCTATAATTCATTTTAAAATAGTGAGCAGAATGAAAGTTCATGGCAGAAAGCATTATTTGAAAGTTGGAAAAGAAAAAGTGATGGTGAAGGCCTTCTGAAAGTTTTGAGGCATTGGACTGTTTTCTACTAGAGGTGAAGGTCAAAGGTAAGCGTTTATGTTGGAGCCTCTTTTATGTTTTACCAACCAGAGTGACAAGTAGTAAACAACGTTTGTACTCTCACAGTTTTTTGTTTTTCCTAGAAAATCCTTTTCCCCAACCTTTTTCATTGCTTGCTTTGCTTATTTTATGCTTGACTCTTGCCTCAAGTTACCACTTTGGATTGTCTGGTTTTTTTTTCATTTCTATTCTCTCCCTCCCCCCCTCTCTTCACTTCTTTCGTGTGGACCTAATTTTGAAATGGATAATTCCATCAACTTTCCCTCTTCAAGGAGGTGACCTGTAATCTTCGAAAACTCGCTGTTTGAAATCGTTTTAGAGGGGCCTGGAGGATTTTAATTGGGGGGTTGAGAAATTTTGTCTTCATTTTTAACATTTTTTAGTTTTTAAATGGAACCACATTTAATGAGTCAACTTTTTAACAGTATGCTTAATTACTTTGAAAAGAGAGAGGAAAAGTCAAGGGAATGTAAATTTTTATATAAATATTATTTATATCATTTAAATAAAAAGGAAAGATGGAGGAGATAAATTATGAAGTAATTTTTGCGTAGATCAAATTCATGTAGACCATATGCTTTGGGAGATTGTGCCGTATAACTTATACTGTATACAGTACAATTTATCAAAGCGTGCGATCCATACAAAAATTTTCGTAACTTAAGAGGAGATTTCTTTCCCTCCACGTTAGCAAAACAACCCGTTTAATTTTAGATGGAGTGAGATGTAAATCAAAATAATATTTGTCATTAATTTCTCTTTTCACTTCAATCAAATAAAATGAAAGTAAATTATATTTACTCTCCCTAACAAAAGTAAAAATTCCCCTCCCCTTTCCCTTTCCTCTTCCCTCCCTCTTTTGTGAACCAAACATAATGCAAAAAAAAAAAAAAAAAAAATATTAAGACTTTTATTAATTTGATTGACTATATACACTTAAAGGGTCATTTTATATTTTAGAGGTCTATATAAAAATTAGCATATATGTATAACAAAAATTTTAATATAGATTCGGTCCATGTGGATCGTATATATTGAATCGTTGTACTTTATAAAATAAAAATTATATTGTAGATTTTTTTAATACGTACAATTTATAGGTTCATGGTCCATGCAAAAATTTTTCTATTATAATCTGTCTACTATTTAGAAAAAATGTTAAAATCTTGGGGGATGCAGTTCGTTGGTTTCCATGGATTTTGCCGCCGAGTAAGGCAATAATCTAATAATCAAGTTAGGTTTCGAAAAAAACATGGGCGACTTTCTTTATTTAAAAAAAAAAAAAAACTTTTGGAAGTTCTGCATGTTTAAGATTGCAAATTTGAATACATCCCTTACCAAATTAGTGAACTTCGAATATGGGTTTCTTTAAAGGTAATAATTAGTTTGATTAAGAATATTGAGCAAGGATAAAAATTTTCAAAAGATTTGGCTATGTGAAGACTTTGTAGCTTAATTGTTTTCTTGATGGGAATAGAATGTCAATCATAGATAGAAATTAACAATTTGCATGGAATTGCAACAGCAGATTGACTCAAAATGACGAACTCTCAGCCCAAAGTCCCTCTTGTTGCAATGTGGGTAAGGTTCTTTACAATGAAAAAAGAATAGAAATGCTAATGATCCTGCTACAAGAGAGATCAAGGATCATCCTGAAATTAAAGAAGAAATCTGCCAACGTCCTCTCTCTCTCATAATGTTTACTTTGGATTTGGTTTCGATATGAAATTCCAAAATTAGATAAAACGTTTCAAGAACCTCTAAATTTTAAAATTTTAGAGGTTGACATTTTGGCATCCCTAATGCTTCTAACCTTGGGTAAGCCGAGCAGTTGATAAAACTATTTTTTACCAAATCAAAATATTTTGGATTCAATCCCGTTGAATATGCCTATTCTTCTAGAGTATACTAGGAAGAACTGTCTCGCGCCTCGAGAATAAAATATTGATACAAAATACAATACATTATAATGAAATATAAAAGCAACACTTTTATATATTAAGATATGTCTTCAAATATTTACAACACTTTTAATATTAAGTTATGAAAATCTCTCGTCCACAAAATTTCATATGGTTTCATCAAAGTTTTTTGTCAAAATAGTTGCTGTCTTCTGTTACTGCAATGGAGGGGCATAATGTTTCTAAGCTGTTTTTGCCACGGTCCACACAAATAGTTCATTGGTGCTTGAATATAGTTCACACTGCAAGCATGAGAAATGCACACTGGCAGCAACATTTTAGAGTACCAAAAAGTTAAAAATTCGGCACAACATTTTAGAGTACCAAAACTAAGGCCACTGGCAGCAAACAATAAAGATTATGGAACAGCATAAAATTTGGCAGCATAACTCAGCAATTAAATGAAAATTCTACACAAAACATGCCAAAGGAATGAACTTATAAAAGACAGCTAGAATGAGCTTAAAAAAGAAAGCTACTCAAGGCTTTGTCTTGACTCTCACTTTTTCCTTTTAAGTCTTCCATTTGATATACAAGGAAGCCCCTTAATCAAAATGCTCATTGTGGTCCTATTTGGCATGCAACCAAAATTCTTCATCCGATCCAAAATGCTCAGTGCCTCCGTAGATCGACCCTTTTCACAAAAACTTTGAATCACAGACGTATAGGTAATAACATTTGGCTTACAACTCCCACTTTCTTTCTCCATTTCCGCCAAGTCCAATGACCTTTCTAAAGTCCCAAACTTGCCGATGCCATCAACAATTGCTGAATACACAACTGCATTAGGCAAACATTCATGTCCCTTCATAGCCGTAATTAATCCACAAGCATCTTCCAGCCTCCCAACATCACATAACCCCTTAATGATTGACATGTATGTAATCATATCCGGGTAAAGATCAACGAAACCCATCTCTCTCATCAACCCCATTGCTTTATCCACCTTTCCCTCCTGACAAAACAACCTAATAACCACATTATATGCAGTTGTGTCTGGCCTATAGTTCAACTCCTTCATTTTTTCCAACACCCACAATCCCAAGTTTGCATCTTTAGCCTCTATACACAAATTCAGCACCACCTTAAACATCTTAACAGTAACGCCACAATGTTCAATCCTATATGACTCAATAACATGCTTCACAACTTGAGGGTTTTGATCAATTTCAAGCACTCGACAAGCTGTTTCATACATGTTAGAGCCGTGTCTATAGGTAGGTTGAATGCCAGCCCAAAAATGTATATGTGATATGCAGGTTGATGCTGTACATTTAAACTCTCAATTCAGTGCATAATTGTAAATAGATACTTTTGTCTTCTTAATGGTCTTTAGACAAAATTAGCACCAAATTTAAACTCTAAACCATGAATCTACAGATTAATTAAGGACTTCCCAACCCAGCAACGGGGAATATTTCAAGAGATTTAAGTGTTTCAATAGTACTTCATTATAACTCCTTTAAAAATAAAAAAAAAAAATGATAGCATGTAGGCCCAGAAACATGAGAGCAAAAGCAAAGGTCAAAAGCATTTTATGCTCTAACCTTCAACCCTTAACTGTTCATTACACAATTGTTACCAAGCAGACAAAACCATTATAAAAGCAATCAACAAGCACCACTTTGCTACCCCTCTTGACAAATGAGAACCCATCACAAAAAAAAAAAAAAAATCTGTTTTCTAAATGAATCACACTTGCTGCCATTAAAAATTTGGGGTTTTTTTCAGAAATTTTAAGGGTGACGAGTACAACCACCCAGCTCCTAAAGCCATCCCTCTCAAGGGAAAATCGCAAATTAATTAGCACGCTTACCACTTAAAACCATTTTATAAAATACCCTTAAATCATACTTTATTTTTTCACTTTTTTTCACTTCCTCGTCCATCTCTGCCACCTGCATGTCTCCCTCTCTTTCTGTATGTGTCTTATTGTGAAAATAAACCGGCAGAAAAGTCGAGAGTTTTAGCATATTATCAGCCATGTTATAGAATCAACAACGAAATTGTGAAAGAAATATAATGAATACTGTGAGAGAAATACAAGTTATGTAAGAGACAAATGTCAAGAAGAAATACATTAGGAAAGCTGAAAACCTTTGAAGCTGTGTCAAGATTTTTCCACCTAATCATCTCCACTGGAGAGGAAACTTCTAAAATAATGCGAAAAATTAGGGAAAAACGACTCTTCCTTCCACCAAAAAAAAAAAAAAAAAGAAATGAATTGAAAGAATGGTAAAGAAAGATTACAGAAAAATACCTTTCTTGCTGCATTGGGGGTTGTAATCTCCTTCCACAAGTCCTACAACACAACCTGAAGAATTTTTATTAGGTCTTGTTTATCATTTGAGGAGCTGAAATTATAAATAAAAAAAAAAGTGAGAGAAGAATGGTTATATGCAGTAAATTAGTTCTTTAACTTCTCCACAGTAGCGCCAACTGTATCACCGCAGGTCTGGTAGACATAACCACCCAGGCTTTTCAAAACCTTCCCCCACATCACCAACAATCAATATGAAACAAACTCAAAAATCCCAGAGTCTTGAATTTTATTTAAATCTAGACAACTTAAATCAGGTTTACAAGTCGGTATAAGAAAAGAAACTCGGGAATAGAATAATCAAAGTTGACATTCAAGTTTTAATAGGCTAATGTTCAAATACACCAATTGCAATGCCTTGAGAGTTCTTACTTCCCCAACAACAATTAGAAGATCAACTAAACTTTTTCAAGTTTCAAACTTTGAGAAGTATAACTTAAAAATAGTTCCCTATTTTATTCTTCTTCCTTATGTAGAGCAATAACTCCTTCAAGTTCCATGGTCACTTATTTGCTCAAATGTGACCAGGGATTTGCACTCAAATATCAAAATCTTCAAGCCGATAAGATGAGAATCTACATGCCAAAAGGATTGAATTGTACCCCAAAAGCAACAGAATCTCTGCAAAAGCAAATATTTATGAATAAAAATCCTCCGGACAACAGATCAGATCCATATCAATGACCCATCTTAAACTGAAAAAAATAAATTTCAATCTAAATACATGGTTGGTGAAGATATGAGGATACATAGGTATGTAAAAATGCAACAGTTTTGATGAACATAGCTTTTGAGCAGTTAATGAGGATACAATTTTCTAAACTACAGCTCCAATTAATTCATGTCTCATACTCCCTCAGGGTTTATGCTTTTTCTGAGTTTAGAATAGTGTTATAATTAAATTTGAATAAATTACATATAATATTTTCAGGTTTTATTTGAAAATGATAATTATTTTAATCCCCATTTATAATTATTTCAGCCTTTTCAAGTTTTACTTGGAAATGATATCTATAATTTAGCTTATCATAATTAAATTTAAAAACTTAACTAAAAATAGAAATTAAAGATATCTTTTACATGTACGATGTTTAAATTTATATTTAAAAATTGAATATAAATTAATTCTAAACTACAAAATTCATAGTGAATCCATCAAAATAAAAAATAAATATTAGATGGAGCTAATATGCAGTTCATAGCCATGTAGTGAGTTTTATAACAGAAACCTCAAATCTATCTGCAATCTTATCAAGGTTGACTCATGTTATCGATAACCTCACATGAAAAAAAGAAGATACAGAACATACTATTGCCAGTTTACTGTTGGTGTAGCCATAGAATACCCATGTTCCAGTGTTAGAAAGAAATATCAGAAAAAGGAACTGATATCATATAAAATTTCGTGCTTCTATTTGTGAATTCAAGATGAACATTGGTTTAACTTCTCTAAAGACATTGTAGACAAAACTTACTTTAAAATTGCTCATAGCTGAAGAACTTTAATGCTAAATTTGGGACAATGCAAGCACAATTAGTGCCATTTGAACAATCCCCTGAAACCCTCGATTCTCCAAATATATTTCAAGCCTTGCATTGTACCATTATACTTTATGTTATGTGGATTTTGAATCTGCAAATTTCAAGTGCAGCTAATCACAAATTCCAGAGAATCTAGACGGAAAATATTTTCTTGGAATACATAAGTAAAATAAAATGTGCTCTAGGAACATAAAAAGAGATTTTGAAATTTCAAGCAAGAATGATTAGATGGTGCTAACAAGTCAAGGAACTCTAACTAACCTGCAACAACTTTCCCAATATAACTATGATATGTAGATGAATAAACCTAATCATACATCGGTTTTAAGCTCTGGTCTAACTGATTCAAGTTGCAATTGAAGCATGAGCCTATTTTTTTATGGCCTGAATTGGCTATAGCTCCATTCTGAAAAATAACAGTAAATATACAAAATGCCTCTTATGAGGAAACTTTTCTATATGAGAAGTACAAAGAAGGAAAATAAATCCGGTTTGCTTGAAAACTATAACACAACTTTGAATATGAATTACACTTCTTTATGGGTTTTAAACAACAAAATGCACTGAAAAATCAGAACTTTTTAGATTCAACCTTCAATATAAAAACTCTGGATGGTTTTGTCATAGATTTCTCTCTTCAGTTGGTTGAGAGAAGTTAAGATCTAAAATGGTTCTATAGCTGATACAACCTAAAGCATTTTCTTCTTTTTCAAGTTGTGTTAGCAATCATAAGCATTATTCCCCAAAACAGGTTGCCCTCAACTCAAAACAACCTGATTAATTCTATTTTACTTTATTCCAGCCTTCCTTTAGGACGTCCAAGCAAACCACAAAAACTCCATCCAACCAAATCTCTAACATAATCACAACATTTTTCTTTTTCTTTCCCTTTCCATGAATAGGGATCGTACAAAAAAAATCTAAGTTTTCCATCCACAAGTACCACCAATTTGTTCAAAATTATAGGACAAATATTCATGGGAATAAAAATATGTTCAGACAATCTTAATTCTCTACCAAATACAAACCTGAAATCTCTTAAAAACATAACTTTATTACTAAAAGAACAGAAATCAATGAATCTCAATTCCAAAGCCACAGAGATGTGCCACAAATGCAATTCAGAATCCAATTTACCAACATTTTGTCAGCAACAGAAACAAGCAAAAACATAACAGTAGCTCAACTGAATTCCAAGAGCACAAAAAAGAGAAGGCAATGTTGTGATTATTTCCATTTTCTCTTCTGGGCTTCTGTTGGATCTTTTACCTGTTGAGACGATGAGGAGAAGGAATTGGAGGAAGAGGAGCACTTTGCTGTGATTCTTTGTTATTATCAACAACCTTGGATGTGATTCTCTTCTTAGCCGGGACAATTCCACCATCAGATTTTCCATTACGGAAAGCTGAAGAGTTTTTGTCTTTGACCTTAAGATATCTTAATCTCTTCCTATTTCCCCACTGTAAAGTATCCATCTTCTTGCATTTCTGTTAATTTAATCTGAAGCAAAGAAAGAAGAAAAATTTCAGATGCCCATCAGACATATTTTTCGAAAAATAATACAGAAAAAGGAGAACTATAAAAAAAAAAAAATAGCAATATGATTGAAGAAGTTAAAAATCACAGACGGGGAATACAAAGCCAAAAGAAACAAAAACCCACCTCAAGATCTGTGTAAAAACTTCAAATATCAACCAAAATGACAGAAATGAAAATCCCTACATCATCGAGCCGGGAATACGTCTTCTTCACCGAATACAACTCTTATCCGCTCTGTCTTAGCACCGCTTTCCTTTTCCGAATCTAACTCTTTCCGGTGCGTTGCCGTGCCATTCCCTAAATCTATCTCTTCGGATTCGCCTCTTGTCTCAAACTGTGGTATAGACGGAGTTTCCTGCCTCCCGTCTAAAACCCATTAGTATAATCTCACAAAACAAAGTACAACGAATGCAAGAAATAAACCATAAGAAAACACCAAAAAATTAGAGAAAGAGATTAGATGAAACATACCAGATCAAGCTTCAATCTACAAAGCTGCCTCTCTGAAGGTGTGGTTGATATCTGCTTTGGCATTGACGATAAATAGCTTAATAGTGGGAACCGATGGATTTCAACTATAACACAATAAAAACTCAATCTTTCTGGGCGGAAGAGGAGGAAGCTGTGGTTGCCGTCTAAGTGGTTTTGGAACCAGAACTGGGGGTGAGCCAAAACTGATAAAATCCTAACAAACAATAAATTGAAGATTCATAACCGAATACAACATAACCTTAGTAATATTATACAGGAAAAGCCCTCAAAATCAAGGTTCACAAGCAATTGCCGGTACCTGACCATGATTTCCTCCGGCAAAGCAGACAAGTTGCCGAATCTTGCTGTAGCCACCGATCAAGCCAATCCTTGTGAGGGCGGAACTGCAACGTCCATGTTGAAGGCTAAGAAGGAGGAGGGAAGAAAGATGGAAGGGGAGGCGGCGAAGGCAAAGGAGAAAGATGACAGAGGGAAAAGGGAACGGGAGATAGGGTGCGGATTTGCATCGCGACTGATTCCTCCAAAACCGTGACGCTCCAAAACAGATGTCTGCCGAACCAAATTGTAAAAAGACAAAAATGCCCTCACTGACGAAAAATAAACAGTGTTCCTCCAACTCCTTTTTCTCTATAGAAGATATAGATTTCTATTTTGATTTCTATTTTGCTATAAGACTCCTACTGTGAGTTTGCCACGTCAAATCGTCAAATCACAATCCTAGAAATAGGCAGAACACTCCTCCTTGATTTGTATTGGCGAATCACAATCCTCAAAATCCTAGTCGGAGACGCATAGTTGGAGGTATTTCAATTCAAGTAGATTTATGAGTTGCCAACCAAAAGCTTAATGGGATTGCCATGCTTTTATATTGAAGCAACTCTATGCTTTGGTTCCGCTCCAACTCGATCATCTGTTGAAACCTGTAAGTTTCAGTATCCATTCTATGGTCTTTCTAATGAAACTGTATACCCTGCATACATGTTTTTATTTTGTGGCATTGTGATTCTTGTTCTGCTTTGTGCTGTGGCATTGTAATTCTTGTTTTGCTTTGGTGGATAGCTTTTAATTTTATAGTTCTATGATCCTTTGTTTTTCAGGAGTCTAGTGAAGGAATTTACTAGTTAATAATGGAAATATTCAAGATCACACTCATCGCAATGGTGTTTTTTATCAATGGCTTTCCTTTGTTATGCAAAGGATTTCCAGAATCTTGTTACGCACTTTATGAAGATTCTGGTGCTGACACCGTTATGTGGTCTCCCGGATGTGTCTCGAGTTTAGACGCTATGATTACCATGTACAATGAAAATTGGAATGGTTTTATAGATTCTCTGGATTGTAAAAAAGTAAGTACCAACGACGACGGGGGTTTATTATACGATCACAATCTGACAATACCCGCTTATGGTAATCCTTAACGTTTTGCTCTAGTTTGCTCTTCCAATTTTAATCATCAACGTAGATCTCTCTCTTCAAAAGTCTCACATCCTACTCTGAATTCAGGTCAAAATAGCTCCAAATATAGCATTCGCATGCTGGGCTTTTTTGGTAATGATGGCGGATTTCTTTCGCGGACTTACTTTAAGTACACTCGTGATGTCTTTTTGGTCCATGCCTACTTCCTACAGAATGGGATACATGAATCTCACAGATATAAGGACCTTCCTGGAAGGGATGAAAAGCTACTTGGACAAATTTCTGAAGTTATTAGGTAAGCTTTTGTATTCCATTTTTCTTTTCCTTAACACAAGACCATGCAGGATTTCATTATTGAAAATCATCCGCTCTATACTTTTTGGCTATTCTGGTGACTTTTCCCTTAAATAAATTGATAAATCACGGAAAATATCGTCTTCTATTGTATTGAAGGATCTTAAACACATGTATTAGGTTAATCTCGGGAATGATAGGCAGCAGTGATGTCTGAGCCAAATTTCTTTAAGATTTGAGAATTCCTTTTTTATTTTTTTTTTTCTGCCAGTGCAAAAATAACCGTTTAAAATACTTTCTGTTGAGAAAACTATGTGTGTATCTAATCTCTTGTGCTTTTAATAGGAATGATTCTAAGAATTCTGATCAGAAATTGAAAACAATTCTGAAAGAAGCATTGCTGAGAGCAGTTCTTGATGCAAATTTGCATTTTATCAAGGCAAGCACCATAAGGCTAACAAAACTTCAGTTTTTTTGGATGCCAGCTTTCTAAAGTAAAGATTCTCACCACTTTTTTTTTTTTTTTGATTGTTTTCAGAGACTTGACATTGAACATCCAGATCGGTTTGTAAGATGCCCTATCATTGTTCTTCTTTTCAAAGGACAAGTTTTTGCTGTCGAGACTTGTGATACAAGGGAGTTCCTGTGTAGAAGGCCGTTTGCCGGAGGTTGGTAGCAAACAAACTCTTGTCTCAGTTCCCAAATATGCTTGATAATTTTTTTCTCCTGGCAAATATTAGGTGAAAATGGTTACACGTTAAACCCAATGCATCCATTACCTGAGAAATATAGTGATGAAGTGCTTAAAATTCTTGGACATCTGGCCCTATCGACAATTCAGATACCGATGCCTCTTGTGCTTGGGAATTATAGTGACGGAATACATAAAAGGTTCTTATCAATTTTTACCTTTTTTTTTTTCTCCCTCTTTAAATACTTTTGTTCTATGTAACGGTTATTTCTTTTTTTCGAGAGGGGCAACACTTTTTCCTTTATATATATGTTATCTCTCTCCTTTCTAATTCCTATTATTATACTAATATTAGGTACATAGATTGGAGATCTTTAACTGATGAAGGTCCATACCCGTTGATAGCAGCCGATAGCTTTTACAAGTGGCTTACAGGAAAAGATTGTCTTTGATATTGCAATTTGGGTTGGCAGCAGTGATGATATGGCTGTTGTGTACTTCTTCAAGAACGAGAATCTGCATTTCTTTTCATCGAGAAGTTTGCCCCTTAGGCATACTCACTCTTCAGACATTTATGTGTTCTTGAGAGACCCTTTTATTTTCTTTGATACTTAACTTTTATTTTCTTTAAGAACTAAAATGTTGGGATTCAAATCGCTTTTTGATTCAATGAAGTTTGGTTTTTGTTATATCAAACTTGTGTTAGCCGTGATCAGCATTTACTTGGGACTTAAATGGCTAAGGCCATCCTTTTCCCTCCCAACTTACTTGTTTATTGAATAATTTTATATATAGACATCCTTATTTTATATTGAATAATTTTAAAATAAATATCTATTCTTAACCAAAAAAAAAAAAAGCAAAAAGAGAGATGATTTAAAATTGTACAAACGCAAATATGTATCAAAACGATTAATTAACAATAATATGATAAAATAATTATAATTAGATAATTTTGTAGATATATGTTATGTAACAATAGTTTGATATATGAATATTAAATAGTTTAAATATTTTGAAGTTCTTCTCCATGTAAAAGGGCAGCTTTTACGCTTGGGCAGATAATTTTCAAAGGCTAGTCCTAAATTAATGGAATATCAAGAAAGCCGCATAAGTCCCATGTAATATTTTTATATGGTAGGTGAGATTTGACTTTGGATGGAAAGTAAAGAATTTAACCTCTGTCCTTTAATTCGAATAATTCTTTATTATTTTTATTTTGGATAACTTATACCACTATAATAGGTTTTTGAAAAATAAATAAATTAAATCTTTACTCAATAAATAGCACTAAATTAACATAGGCAGTGTCATAGAGAAAGAAAAAATATAATTGAATCACAGAGAAAAAACAGACATTGGGATGCACTATTTCTGCCTTGAAAAAACAAAATAAACATATACTTTTATTTTTCATTCTTCAATCTTTTAAATTTTTTCAAATTATATAAATTTATTTTATCGTATCATTTCTGCCTATATGAATAGGTTTATTGCTTCGAAATGAGGGAAAAAAATTGCATTCTCTAATTTATTTTGGGTTTTGAGAAATCCAAATTGTGGCAGGGTTAGGATAGGGAATCACTACAGGGTATACTCTTCCTCATGTTTCATTATTCATATTTTATGTCCTGGAACATAGATATTCTAGCTACCCCATTAAGAATCGCCAAAGTATTCCTACTTCTCCATTTTCCAATCAGATCCGAAAAATGATAAATCAATCAAAAGTCAGTGGACCTGAATTGAATCATGACTATATAAGCTATTCTGATATTAAGAGATTCA
Organism: Voacanga thouarsii; assembly: GCA_026120185.1. Classification (NCBI taxonomy): domain Eukaryota; kingdom Viridiplantae; phylum Streptophyta; class Magnoliopsida; order Gentianales; family Apocynaceae; genus Voacanga; species Voacanga thouarsii. Next base: position 2,265,477 of record JANUWF010003367.1, on the reverse strand, counting down.
ATATAGATGAGTGGAAGCGGACCTTTGATTTCCTTGGACCACGCAAGAATTCGTCGTCCGATTGAATCTGCTTGGTCCTGGATGCTCTATAGGAATCCATCGCTATTCCTTTCCAAAGGTTCATTCCGGCAAAGTAGGGAAGTGAAGCAGATCAGTAAGCATTCATAAGAAAACATTCGTCTAGAAATAGGCCTGGAAGCCTACCCCCGAGTTGCATAGTCTTCCTACAGTTACCAATCATGAGGGACTGGAGGAACCTGAGTTAAACCTACATCTGGAGAGAAGAGATTCGCGACCTTCTACTGTCTTAATTTTTCTTAGACAGAGAAGATGGTGAAAATAATTTTCGACTTAAAAATAAGTATCAGAAAAGGAAGTTCCTCCATATTCTGTATAAAGTCGGACCCTATACTTAAAAATGTGTGGAGATTCTCCATGTATTTTCATCTTATCAATCAACCCTCATGGGTTAGATTTTGAAAAACTTGAACCTTATCAACTCATTGAGTTATGTGAGAAAATGATAACTAGAACTTGTGAGTTCTATTACTTGAATAGATTATCTTTACTAAACACTCCTCAAGAGTGTGATGCAGAGATAACGAATTCAAAATATGTTTTCGAGACTGTTGACAGAACACTCAAAGACATACAAAGAACGGCAAAAAATTTCAATGACAACAAGACTTTTGGAGGCAAAACAGTGCCATTAGGGGGAGATTTCTGTCAGATTCTTCCGGTTGTACCAAAAGGTCAAAGAGCTGATATAGTGAATTTGACACTCAATCAATCAGAGATATGGAACCACTGCGAAGTCCTTACACTATCCGAGAACATGAGGCTTAAAGAAGGAAATGAGTTACAACAATCAGAGGCTGAAGAATTAACATCTTTTGCCAACTGGATACTGAGAATAGGAGACGGTACAGAACCTGCAAAGTGTAGAGGGAATGATAATGAACCTACATAGATCCAAATCCCAAGCAACTTGATGCTAGAACCAAATGGTGATCCAGTGGAAACAATATTCAACTCTACTTATCCAAATTTTCAAGAGAGGTACACAGATCCTAGCTACTTGATGGAGAGAGCAATCCTAACACCAAGAAATGAAACAGTTGCAGAGTTGAATAATTTTGCTTTGGACAAAGTACAAGGATCTATTACTGAATATACAAGTGCAGACAGAATAGACAATGTCATAGGCCCAATGAAAGATGCAGAAAACATGTATCCAACAGAATACCTCAACAGCATCAGTTTCCCAGGTATGCCTGATCATGTTTTACAGATTAAAAATAATGTGCCTATTATACTACTGAGGAATGTCAACCCAGGAAATGGATTATGCAATGGCACAAGACTGATTGTGACACAAACCGGTAAAAGAGTTATTGAGGTGCCTATCATTTCAGGCTCAAAAATAGGAGCAAAAGTATGTATTCCAAGAATAGATATGTCTTCGACAGATTCAAAGATTCCTTTCACAATGATAAGAAGGCAATTTCCAGTGAACATATATGCTATGCAATGACGACCAACAAAAGCCAAGGACAAACTTTGTCGACTGTTGGACTGTACTTACCAAAACCTGTGTTTTCTCATGGACAATTGTATGTTGCACTTTCACGAGTCAAATCGCCAAGAGGAATAAAATTCATGACACACGGAGATGACATAGAATTCAAGTCATATACACAGAACATAGTCTATCAAGAAGTATATGATCGACTACCAAAGGTAACTTTAAATTGTAATTTTCCAGATTCTTACACTTCCAACTCTAAATTCACATATTAACAAAAGAACTATTCTTAAATTCAGGCTGCAAAACACACATGATATGATCCAGTAAACAGCAGCTCCAGAACAATGAAGAGTATAGACGAAGCAATGCAGTCAGAAGACACAGTTCAGTTATTGTGCATCATACGTGGGCTTCTGATGGTAAACCATCGTCGCAAAACACCGAAAGGTTCCCCAATCATGCTTTTATTGACGCCCAATATACTTAGCACTTCATGTAATATTTTTTACTTTTTACTACAATAGTTTCAGTGAAATTATTAACAACAATCATTCTTTGGAAAAAAAACCTTCTTTTTTTCCAAATAAACAAAGCTATTGCTGCTGAAAGATATTTAAAAAAAAAATCACCGTTCAGATTATTCTAACAAACAGACTGTTATGAAAAAAAGTGTCCAACGAAAGCCAATAACATTCCCCAGTCAAAAACTATTGCAGAAAGTATAATATCCAAAACAGTACAATTTCATTAAAGCACACAACTTTGAAGATGCACTTTTTTGTGTAATTAAAACCAGAGTTAAGTTATTGTGCATCATACGTGGGCTTCTGATGGTAAACCATCCTCGCAAAACACCGAATGGTTGCCCAATCATGCTTATATTGACGCCCAATATACTTAGCACAGAAAAATGCTTTTGTTCATGACTTTGCAACTCAAACGACGACCATTTCCATACAGAAACCATAACAAAAATTCGCCAATTTGAATGTCTACGGTAGCAATGAAAGCATTTGGAAATTTATGCCCAAGGAAAAAAATGCAGTACTTGACACCCAATATACTTGCCAAATAATCAAACACACAAACCTTATAAACTATGACCATGGTTAAGCAAAAAATGAGGCCAAATAGTCAAGTCAAGCAATTTTTTAATAGGTAATTTGTATTTTAAGAAACCAAATCTAATTTTAAAATTTTTCAATGGTTTGCTTTCAGTTTTCTCAATTTCAAAAACTGCTAAATGTTACTCAGTTAAAATGTCACTTAAAATAAGCAAGCCAAAAACAAGATTACATAAGAAAAGTCACAAATCTCAACCAAACTACATTCCAAAATTCTGCACTTAATTATGTGTTTACTAGAGAACCTAATATGCATGTCCATGAATTGTGCATCATACGTGGGCTTCTGATGGTAAACCATCGTCGCAAAACACCGAATGGTTGCCCAATCATGCTTATATTGACGCCCAATATACTATGCACACAAACATGCTTTTGGTCATGACTTTGTTCATGACTTCTAACCAACTATAACTATTACATAAGAAAAGCCCAAATTTTCAACCAAACTACAGTCCAAAATTCTGCACTTAATTATGTGTTTCCTAGACAACATAATATGCATGTCCATGAATTGTGCATCATACTTGGGCTTTTAATGGTAAACCATCATCACAAGACATAGAATGGTTGCCCAATCATGCTTATATAGACGCCCAATATACTTAGCACACAAACATACTTTTTTCCATGACATAATGACAAGATATCATTGTACTTATCCACTGTCTTCGTTACATCAGCTTGCATTAAATTAAAGCACACAACTTTGAAGACGCACTTTATTGTGTAATTAAAACCACAGTTAAGTTATCGTGCACCATACGTGGGCTTCTGATGATAAACCATCGTCACAAAACACTGAATGGTTGCCCAATCATGCTTATATCGACGCTCAATATACTTAGCACACAGACATCCTTTTTTTCCATAACATAATGACAAGATATTACTGTATTCTAAATATTACAATGGTATAATAATTATCTAATTGTGCACTCAAGAATTACAGTACAATTATTAAAAATCACCCAAATAAATTAATTACGCCAATCCGGCTTTATCATGACATGTAAAAAGGTTTGTTCAAAAAATGAGAGCACAAATAACATAAATGGAATCCACTTGACTGGAAACAGCATGGGATATTGGCAAAAAAGGCGGCAGAAAATGTCTATTTCAAAAACTTGGTTGGAAAGAGAACGCGATTATTTGTGATCTCACTGAAAGTGCTGCAAAAAGTGCTGCAAAAGGTTGAAACGGTTTAGAAAAAAGCTTTATCCAAGAAGCCAACTGGAAATAGCAAGGAATAATGGCAGAAAAGAGGATTATGCATATCTAAATATTTCATTTCGTTACAACTCACAATCATAACAAACTCAACAACATTATACCACCTGTAAATGACAAAACTCAATTTTAAAATCTATATACTAGATATTTCATACAAAACAGGACACAAGTGAACAATTATACCTGTTCTACACCCACGGAAAAACACAATAACACATTAATGAACTCTTCATCTTCAAAATTGACATAAAATGATTCAAAAATAGAAAGAAAACAAACTTACACAGAATAGTTATTACAACATGTCATGCACAGACAAATTCACAAAACAGCATCTTGAGTCTACTTAAACTATGTGTTTTAATTCATTTTACCATAGCATAAATACCTTAAAAAGCCAAGAAAACTGCAGCAGAGAGAAGAAAAGACTAAACAAAAGTGCAATAAAAAATGGACATCCACACAAAATGCATACCAACACAATATGCATGCCCATGAATTGTGCATCATACGTCGCCTTCTGACACCAGCAATTTGAAACCTATACGTGTTTTATTTGAAAAACAAGATTTCTTGCTTAACTTTTGACTTTGTGTCAATGTTAGGACTTGCTTTCGAAATGTTGTTTTATTGAAGGGTTCTTGCAAATTGAGGTGTTTTTTTTTCCCTGCACTTCAAAAAAAAAAAAAAAAAAACACACACAATTCAGGTACTGCAAAGATATTTCCCAAAAAACACAAGCAATTCCTCAAAATTCCATAAGAAGATGAAGAAAACTTCCCTTCTTTACTGCCAATTTCTGGATGCTTTTCTGCGATGCTTTTTTGGTTTTCTTCCATGAATCTTTAGAATTGCACAAAAATGACATCAACATTGTTTGAGTAGCAAACTTATCCTCAACCTCAAAGGTATATGCAACATCAACACCATCAGATGGTAAAATAAGAAGCAGAAGCAAAGAAGACTAAACTCATGTAATAATTGGACCATCCATTACATTCAAGATACAAAACGAAAATCAAAGAAGCGCTGGTCTTTTAACAATTTACTATGTAAAATAGGACCATGGTTAAGCAAAAAATAAGGCCAAATAAGCAAGTTAAGCATTTTTTAATAGGTGGTTTCTATTTTAAGCAACCAAATCTAAATTTAAAGGTTTCCAATGGTTTGCTTTCAGTTTTCTCAATTTCAACAACTGCTAAAAGTTATTCAGTTCAAATGTCACTTAAAATGAGCAAGTCAAAAACAAGATTCCATAAGAAAAGTCACAAATCTCAACCAAACTACAGTCCAAAATTCTGCACTTATTATGTGTTTTCAAAACAACCTAAAATGCATGTCCACGAATTGTGCATCATACGTGGGCTTCTGATGGTAAACCATCGTCGCAAAACACCGAATGGTTGCCCAATCATGCTTATATTGACGCCCAATATACTTAGCACACAAACATGCTGTTATTCATGACTTTGTTCATGACTTCTAACCAACTAACTCTACCCATTAAATAAGAAAAGTCACAAATCTCAAACAAACTACAGTCCAAAATTCTGCACTTAATTATGTGTTTACTAGACAACCCAATATGCATGTCCATAAATTGTGCATTATACGTGGGCTTTTGATGGTAAACCATCGTCGCAAAACATAGAAAGGTTGCCCAATCATGCTTATATTGACGCCCAATATACTTAGCACACAAACATGCTTTTTTTCATGACATAATGACAAGATATTACTGTATTTATCCACTCTATACGTTAGATCAGCTTGCTTTAACTATTGCAAAATATTACAATAGTATAGGTGATATATCTATGATGACTTGACATTCTCAAAAATGGGACACATTCAAAATCAAATAGGGACAGCAAAATATAGTCTTTCCTCACTTCAACTTATTGTAAATTAAAAAAAAAAAAAAAAAACCCTTCTAAAATACTATCATCATATTTATCATATGCTGCAAAATGATTCCATTTTCTATGGTACACACCCAATATCTTCATTAGATAAGGACCATTATGACAGTCATAGATCAAAATGTTCAGCTACTGACTATGTTTCTGTAGTTACTAGACAATTAAAATCCTGTTCCACTCTCAAATTCTTCAATAAAATATAGTAATTATCTAATTGTGCCCTCAACAATTACAATACAATTATTAAAACATTTTACAACATGTCAAGCACAGACAAATTCAGAAAACAGCATCTTCAGCCTACTTAAACTATGTGTTTGAATTCATTTCACCAGAGCATAAATACCTTAAAAAGGCAAGATAACAGCAGCACAGAGAAGGGGGAAAAAAAAAAACCCAATCAACAATGGACATCGACACAAATACAAAACAACCCAATATGCATGTCCAGGAATTGTGCATCATACGTGGGCTTCTGATGGTAAACCATCGTCGCAAAGCACCGAATGGTTGCCCAATCATGCTTATATTGACGCCCAATATACTTAGCACAGAAACAATGCTTTTGTTCATGACTTTGCAACTCAAACAAGGACATCTTTTTCCCAGAAACCATAACAAAACTACCCCAATTCAAAAGTCTATTTGTAAAGACCTCTTCACCAGTGCAAAGCCCATTCTACACCACAATTCAGGTACTACAAAGATATTTCCCAAAAACCACAAGCAATTCCTCAAAATTCCATAAGAAGATGAAGAAAACTTCCCTTCTTTACTGCCAATCTCTTGATGCTTTTCTGCGATGCTTTTTTGGTTTTCTTCCATGAATCTTTAGAATTGCACAAAAATGATATCAACATTGTTTGAGTAGCAAACTTATCCTCAACCTCAAAGGTATATGCAACATCAACACCATCAACAACCATGTTATTCCTCACCAACCCCTCTGTAACATCTACAACAGAGAAAATAGATTAAGGACCAAAGCACTTAAAAAATATACCAACTCCTATGCACCTCAGATCGTAAAATAAGAAGCAGAAGCAAAGAAGACTAAACTCATGTAATAATTGGACCATACATTACATTCAAGATACAAAACGAAAATCAAAGAAGCGCTGGTCTTTTAACAATTTACTATGTAAAATAGGACCACGGTTAAGCAAAAAATAAGGCCAAATAAGCAAGTTAAGCATTTTTTAATAGGTGGTTTCTATTTTAAGCAACCAAATCTAATTTTAAAGTTTTCCAATGGTTTGCTTTCAGTTTTCTCAATTTCAACAACTGCTAAAAGTTATTCAGTTCAAATGTCACTTAAAATGAGCAAGTCAAAAACAGGATTCCATAAGAAAAGTCACAAATCTCAACCAAACTACAGTCCAAAATTCTGCACTTAATTATGTGTTTTCTAGACAACCTAATATGCATGTCCACGAATTGTGCATCATACGTGGGCTTCTGATGGTAAACCATCGTCGCAAAACACCGAATGGTTGCCCAATCATGCTTATATTGACGCCCAATATACTTAGCACACAAACATGCTTTTTTTCATGACATAATGACAAGATATTACTGTATTTATCCACTCTGTATGTTAGATCAGCTTGCATTAACTATTGCAAAATATTACAATGGTATACGTCATATCTTTGATGACCTGGCATTTTCAAAAATGGGACACATTCAAAATCAAATAGGGACAGCAAAATATAGTCTTTCCACACTTCAACTTATTGCAAATTTAAAAAAAAAAAAAAACCTTCTAAAATACTCTCATCATATTTATCATATGCTGCAAAATGATTCCATTTTCTATAGTACACACCCAATATCTTCATTAGATAAGGATCCTTATGACAGTCATAGATCAAAATGTTCAGCTACTGACTATGTTTCTGTAGTTACTAGACAACTAAAATCCTGTTCCATTCTCAAATTCTTCAATAAAATATAGTAATTATCTAATTGTGCCCTCAACAATTAGAATACAATTATTAAAACATTTTACAACATGTCATGCACAGACAAATTCAGAAAACACCATCTTCAGCCTACTTAAACTATGTGTTTGAATTCATTTCACCAGAGCATAAATACCTTAAAAAGGCAAGATAACAGCAGCACAGAGAAGGGGGAAAAAAAAAAACCCAATCAACAATGGACATCGACACAAATACAAAACAACCCAATATGCATGTCCAGGAATTGTGCATCATACGTGGGCTTCTGATGGTAAACCATCGTCGCAAAGCACCGAATGGTTGCCCAATCATGCTTATATTGACGCCCAATATACTTAGCACAGAAACAATGCTTTTGTTCATGACTTTGCAACTCAAACAAGGACATCTTTTTCCCAGAAACCATAACAAAACTACCCCAATTCAAAAGTCTATTTGTAAAGACCTCTTCACCAGTGCAAAGCCTATTCTACACCACAATTCAGGTACTACAAAGATATTTCCCAAAAACCACAAGCAATTCCTCAAAATTCCATAAGAAGATGAAGAAAACTTCCCTTCTTTACTGCCAATCTCTTGATGCTTTTCTGCTATGCTTTTTTGGTTTTCTTCCATCCCCTCTGTAACATCTACAACAGAGAAAATAGATTAAGGACCAAATCGCTTAAAAAATATACCAACTCCTATGCAGCTCAGATCATAAAATAAGAAGCAGAAGCAAAGAAGACTAAACTCATGTAATAATTGGACCATCCATTACATTCAAGATACAAAACAAAAACCAAAGAACAGCTGCTCTTTTCTCTTGCCCCACACAAAGAAAGGATGGGGACAGCAAAACAAAAAAAAAAGGAGTATGACAAAAAAACTTCAAATATCTAATGAATAAGGTAATACATGCAGTCAAATACATTACTGCCAGCACAAACTGTCCTTCCCCTAAAGCTCAAACATTTGACAGCAGCAACTAAACATGTAGACAAAAGCAGAACCCTTAATTCAAGTGGTTAATTACAATATACAGTTACCTCACCATGCTACCTAAAACCTACAATAACCAATTCCTGTCCCAATTCCCACCAGTGTAATAGAGAACAAAAATAATAGTTGCACTACTATATTAGATGCCTCCGCATCTCTATAACTCTACTTCACAAATACAACCTGTCCTGTATAATTGTATTCCAGAAGATAAACAACTACATAAAAAAAATAATAATAACACAAGGCAAATCTACCAAACAACTGTTAACTTATTAACTGATACCGTTAAAAGGACGCATCAAAACCTAGACTTCTGCTACACCATAAGCATGCAACAGCTCAGATTGTTGACAGAACATGTATTTTAAACTCCATGAAATTCATCAAATTCCAATACATCCCTTACTAATGAACGGACCACAAAGTTAAATGACAATGATGCAAGATATCCAGGTAAATATTGGTTTTACCTTTCCACGATTCAAATAATACCAAACGTATTGTCTCTCTCCATAGATATTGCTGACTCAGCCTCTGCTTCTGCCACTTCTGGCAACTCTTTCTCTCTGAAATCCTTCAAAAGAAAAAAAAGAAGCAAACTGCATTGACATACAGACGAAAAAGAGAACCAACTTAACAGCAGAGTTCGTTGCTAAATGTTAAAACAAAAAAAAGGTTCTGAAATTAAAAACACCCAACAAATGGTAAAATTTATTACAAGAAAATCACATTTCCCGGCGAACTCTTACCATTCAAACATATATAACTTCAGAGCTGATCCTAAAAAATCCGTCAACAAGATCTGCTTTTTCTTCTGAAGAAAAATGTCTACACACAAAAAAAATACCAAACCGCATCGCTAAAAAAACATCCACATTGCATACAAACCGTCATACTCGCGACGAAAAACAAACCAACCCTACATCAACGCTCACGGAATTGAACTCCAAAACAAAAAACCAAAACCACGATTACAAATTGCACACAACAGTATAAACCGCTGATAATTATGGTCTCGGATCTGGGCTGACAAACAACAAACCCAGATGAGACTTCACAATGTTCAACAGAAAAAATGAAAATGACGAAGAACAAATGACTACACTGAAGAGAACCACCTCGCCGTTCTTACAACATCCGGATGCCAAAAAAAATTCAATCTAACGAAATCCGGAATCCAAAAGACAATTAAATCCACCGAATTTGATTGCTGGATTTAATTGGACTTCGTAAAAAAAAAAAAAAAAGCCCAATACCAAATGACCTTTCCAAGCCCAACAACTGATTCAAAAAATAACAAAACATTCTGGTTTTTTTAAAACAAAAAAAATAAATCAACGATTTTTAATTTCAATACATAAAGTAGTAATTACATATTCAATATTTATATATATATAAATAATATATATATTAATACATAAAATTTGATATATATGTATATTTATATATAGCATTTATGTATGTATAAATATTTAACATTAATACATAAAATAATAAAAATAAATAATGCTTAATTACAACACTTTAACAATTTTCAAATACACCAAATCATACGCAAAATTCAATTCTTAATAAAAAAAAGTTTCAAAAAATGCTGATCAATTGGAAATTAGAAAAAAAACACATTAAACATAACATATCGTACTAATAAAAACCATACATTTAAAAACCAAAACTTACTCATATATTCATCATATTTAAAACCATAAAATCCAAAAAAAAATCTATCTACAAATATATTACATCATAGAACTCAACAATAACATTTTCAAACAAATTATTACCACAATCTATGAAAATTAAATTAGGCTAATATTTTTTATATACAAATTAAAAAGATTTTTTTATCACTTTTAATTTTTTTACCTTCTCAGCTACCATAATCAAGAGTTTAGATTAATTAATCAAGATACAATATCATGCCCAAAAAAATAACTATATAAAAAAATAATATAACATATATTACATTGAAAAAAAAATATAACCACAACCTATGACAATTAATTTAACAAAACCTTTTTAAAAACAAATTAGAAGTCCTCATACTATTACAACCCATTTAAAATTTATTAAAATAAAAAATATATATATTTATCCCGAGCAAAGCTCGGGCCTCCGACCTACTAAAAAAAGAATGGAAAAGGAATGGAAAGGTAGTGTCCTACCTGTTCCCACACAACCTACGACTTTGTTCCAACCAAGTGGGAGGCGGTTCATATGAGTCATGGATCGACTCCTATAGCATCACATGAAAACAGGTTTAAGTACTTGTATACACATAGGAATATTTATACTTCTTATCCATAAATATATGTACATGTAATTTACAGATCTACACATTTATATAAAAAAATAATTAAAAGGAAGTGAAGATGAATTTTTAAAAAATTTCTAAAAAATTTTAATTTTTAAAGAAAATTTTACTTAAAAAAAAAAAAAAAAGGCCGAGGGACACGCTCCTTGATTCCATGCCTAATCTAACTCTCGAAAAGATCCAATTAGGACATTGACAATTTTTATGATTTTTTTGAGTGTTATGATTTTTATGCCTAAAATAAAATACCAGTGAAAAGAATGCAATATATGCGAATTATTTTTTAAATGATAAAACTGGACTTTGACAGAAAAGGGTTTGAAATTTGGAAGCTAACAATTAAAATACTCAAATCTGTTCTTTTTTTTATTATTATTTGAAGGATATTTCGTGGACACCTTTCTAATTATACATCGCCAAATTAGACCAATCGAATCAAAAAATGATGCCATTTGCTGACCTCAGCAAAATCTACAAATGTTTTAAGGATGAAAAAAACATGAAATAATGGGAGCCAGCAGGGTTGGTATAACTCGCCTTTCTCTGAAAATTTTCTAAAAATCCCTCACTCTCTTTGGAATTATAAATTTTATCATCCTTTCTTGAAAAAGAATTTTTAGCAATTATAGCATTGCCTTTTTCATATTATTTTGTGTGACTTGTTTTCGATTTCAAATGCTGGTGAATAATGCTGGTGAATTTTCATCAAATTCTTTTGATGCATATTGCATGTCAATTGAGATTAATATTGAATATTCTGTAGCTCATGTTCATACACAAAATGGTCTTACAGAATCTTTTATTAAAAGATTACAATTAATTACTAAACTATTATTAATGAAAATAAATCTCCCAACATTTGCATGGGAACATGCTATTTTACATATTGCAACACTTATACGTATAAGGCCAACTAGTTATCATAAATTCTCTCATTTGCAATTAACTTTTGGTTTAGAACCAAATATTGCTCATTTTAGAATTTTTGGGTGTGTTATATATGTTCCAATTGCACCAAACCAACGTACAAAAAGGGGATATATGTGTTGGGAGATATGCCCTCTTAGACTAGGGTTCTAATGTAAAAAATTGAATATTTTAATAAAAGAATTTATTTTTAGAAATTATTTGTGAATTTACAATTTTATTTGTGCACAATTACGTTTGAAAAGGACCCATTGTGTTTAAGTAAGTATTCCATGTGAATGGAGGCCTTTTACAGTAAGGTATGGATCACGGGTTACTTAACACATAAACATTCGTTCTTAACCGATTGATGAGAATGGGAATTTCATTATGTCTAGGTTATTATGTTGTGAATTCTAAATGGGGAATGGCTTACCTTTAGCCAGTGAGTAGTTCACTACTTCATGACATAAGCGTATTTCGAATACGTAGAACAAGACCTGTAGTAGTAGTTTCTAAAAGTACTATATGATAGAAATCTAGACTACTACCGCAACAACGTGGACTAGTACTCTATGACTTGAGTATGAGTTGGTGGTCTGACGAAGCTGGAAGTATATACATTGATATGCTATAGTTGAGGTCCAATATACTTGCATGTTGGGTATGTGTGACTAGTTAGTTAAGACAGACTTGTACAAGATAGTTTCTATACTATATCACCCATTGTGGTTGTTTGAATAATCTAAATATCCAGGGCCCTGGGAAACATGACTTGGATGTTTGCTTTAGGGTAGCTCCCTTGGAAAGCGGAAACAATCCAAGAGGTCGTGGATCATTGGACTAGAGGCCTAAGGATGGTAGATGTCATTTAGAGAAGTGTTAGTACACTTCTTCCTCTTTAAATGTACGACGATGTATAGAGGGCTATTTTAATCATAACACCTGTAGGTCGGAGACTTTGCTAACGCAGCATTGTCCTTGGGGCTAATATTTCCTTATGGTGATATTAGGAAATATTTAAAATGCAAAATACAGCTATTTATATGGCAATGGTATTTTGGTCATTTTAGTAGCCAAGGCGATGTGTCTTTTGGTCCCCAGTATAGACCATGAGTCCTAATTGAAAACGGGTTAAGGAATTAATCTTAAATTAAATGAAATTTATTTTATTTAAGTAGCCTGATTTAATTGTTGGGCTAGAATAAAATAAAGGTCCATTTTTCATGGTTTTGGCCCAATTTGAATAATTAAAGATTAATTTGAGACTAAACTAATATAGGCTCATTTAATTGGACTGGTTTATTTGGATTGGAAAATTAATTATTTGTTAGGCCATTGAGTTGGTTCTAACTAGAATAATTAATTAAGCCCAATAGGCTAAATTAAGAATCCAATGGCTCAGTCCAGTTTAACCTAGGGTTTTTATTTAGGTTAAACAGGAGGATTGGAAACAACGTTGTAGAAGAACACAAACAATCTCTGAGACGACTTATTCTCTGTGAAAAAGCCAAGCGTCTTTCTCTCTCTCTCTCTCTCCAGGAAAAATTCCCTAGCCTGTTAGTTGTTCACCAAACGGTAGTTAGGCAGGCCATATATTGGAAGACCGAGAGTTCAGCGTTCAAATACATGCAAAGACGGAGTAGGAGACTTGCAGGAATTGCACCAGAGGCTTCCACCAGCACACCTACCCCGGTTGCGCACGTTCTGGTCCAGCCACCTTTGAGAACCAGAAGAAGAGGTATTTATTTTAAAACCTCGGGATTTGGACAGGGCGTAACCGGCGCCGGCTAGGGCTGCCGGAGCCGGCGCCGGCCCTACCTTGGAATCCCCTGTTCTTGTTTTTTTTTTCCAGTTTTTGATCTTTCACTTTCGCTGCGTGCTCTGTGTTTTCCGCTTTCTACGCCTTCAATATGTTGGATATGATTCTCCTTCTATTATTAGATATGTTGAACCCTGACAGGAGATATATTCACATCAAGATTTGCTGATTGTCATTTTGATAAATCATTATTCCCTAAATTAGGGAGAGATTATAAACAGTATAAGAAAAATCTTGCTTGGACAACATCATTAAATTATCTTGATCCACGCACAAGTGTGTGTAAACTTGAAGTTCAAAAGATCATTCATTTGCAAAGTATTGCAAATCAAATGCCAGACGCTTTTGTTGACTCTAGAAGAGTAACAAAATCGCATATTCCAATTATGAATGCTCTTATTCGAATTGAAGTCCCAGAAGAACAAAAGATTATCTCTATAGCCGCTGAGTCAAAAGCACGCCAGAAGCGTGACCGACCTCTTGGTTCTAAAGATAAAAATCTTCGAAAGAAAAGAGATTAAACGATTTAGATGATCATATTGAAAAAAAGAATAATAATAACCAAGAGAGAACTGATGATAAAGAATCAGAAGTTGATGAAAGTAACACTGAAATTTCTATCAATTATACCACTTCCGGTAGAAGTTGGAATCGGATAGAAACAATTATTGATAATATGTTTGCATACAATATATCTCTTGATGTTATACAGGATAATAATGATCCTGAACCAATATCAGTTAATGAATGTCGGTATAGAAAAGATTGGCTATAATGAAAAGATGCGATTCAATCGGAGTTAAATGCACTTAGAAAACGTGAAGTCTTTGGACCTGCAATCCGAACACCGGAAGGTGTAAAACTTGTTAGCTACAAATGGGTATTTGTGCGAAAACGCAATAAAAATAATGAAATTATACGACATAAAGCACAGTTAGTAGCCCAAGGTTTTTTCACAAAGACTAGGTATTGATTATGATGAAACTTATTCTTTTGTTGTTGATGCTATTACACTCCCATATCTTATCAATTTGGCAGTATATGAAAAGATAGATATGCGCCTATTAGAAATGAGATGGACGAGCGTAACCCTGACTCGCCTCCTCGGTGTAGAAACTGTCATCGTACTGGGCATAATAGGAGAAATTGCCCTAACAGTGCACTTCATGGTTCATGATGTAGTGGTTTTTTAGGGTAGATTGTATGATTAGAAATTATTGTATCATGTATAATTATTGGTGTATCAACTTTAATTATTAGTGTACGATTGGAAATTATTGTATCTTAGTATTATCTTAAAGTAATTGGTACATACGAGTTTTTTCGTCTATATTTCCTTTGCTTACTCTGTATGGCTTTATCTCGTTTCTTTTATTGAGAGATAAAGTAACTACTCCTCTAAACATGTTGGTGTTTCAGGATAATATGACTGAACCTACGACTGAGGGAGTCGATCCTGAGCCTATTATCCCGGATGTATTGACACAGCAGCGTAGACATCGATCTACTTATATTTGGGCAGGGCAATTAGAAGAACAAGTACTGTATGCAAGGTGTCATGACAGTACATTTTGGGATGCTAGTGTTGGGGATATGCCCTAGAGTCAATTTGTACTTATACTATTGTCATCATATTTTATATAATAATATGAGGCTTTCTTTTCCATGAATAGTGTGTTTTATTTTGTGGTCATCAAGTACGTGACTTGATAGTAAAACCCAACAATGAATACAATGACTATTCTAAATCTGTCCCTGATCATTTATTATTATTGGAACAATAATAAATTAAGATTAGTATGTTTGTGACTGGATGGCTATGTTTTACTGGTCATGGATATTTGTGATATCAAATCAAAACATAAAGAAATGTTAGAGAACATTGTATTGGACATGACCCACTGTGAGAGTACTTCATGGAACATGTCATAAGTACTTTCTAGCCATAATAATATTAAAAGTCCTTCAACCTAAATTCATCATAGTTTCCTACTTGATAAATTTTATATTTTGACATTGTCTAAAGTTGTCTTTAACCAGATAATAAATTAGACTACTGTTGGATATAGAATAAATCAAGGAGAGGAATATGATTGATTGTGAATGAATTTGTCCCTTTCAATTATGGGAGAGATATCCATGGGTCCCTTGATAAGTTAGACTATTAAAATGCATGGACGTGCTCAAATATATCAATCTAAGATATTGATATCATTTGTTTGGACAGTCTACTATGAAATCAAAAAATAATTGATTAAGCTTAATAAGGATGACATACTCCGTGCCTTATGCTTAATCTGGATATCGTGTGACAAAAGGACTAAATATAAAGTTATGGTTGGTTCAAAGAGATCACCGATCTTCATTTAACCTGGATAGTTATAATGTTTTGTTAAAAACCGCTTATAACTTGTGGGCCATTTAAATATGATTTGGGTACACTGCCAGTGTTAAATAAACCTATAGGGTCACACAATAAGCGAACTTGTTAGGTTATTTTTCTGATAATCTGATTCGATGAATTTGGAAATATGTCTAAGTTAATCGAACTTAGAAAATTTACCAGATACAATGAATCTGGAAATATATCCACATTCAATGTATTTGGATGATGTCCAGATTATAAGAATCTGACTCGGTAAATTAATTAGTTAAATTACCGAGATAATTGCAGAATCTTATCATATCAGTTTTAATTTAATTTGAATTTAAATTAGAATATGATAAGATATTATTAGGGTTGGACTCTAAGAGGTTCGGGGGTTTTTAAGAAAACCCTAACCGTCTTTTCAAGAGTCTAATTTTTGGTTGAGAACATTCGTGCCATTCTCCACCAGAGAAAGAAAAAACCCTCTCAAACCCTAAGCGCTAGCACTCCCCGGGTATCGAGTGAGTTTGCGGTGTGTATCCGATAGAGGACGTTCGCATACTGTAGCGTCTGATGATTGTTCGGGTTGAACGTACAACAGCGCAATCAAAATCGAAGGATTTCGATTATAGAACTCAACAATAACATTTTCAAACAAATTATTACCACAATCTATGAAAATTAAATTAGGCTAATATTTTTTATATACAAATTAAAAAGATTTTTTTTATCACTTTTAATTTTTTTACCTTCTCAGCTACCATAATCAAGAGTTTAGATTAATTAATCAAGATACAATATCATGCCCAAAAAAATAACTATATAAAAAAATAATATAACATATATTACATTGAAAAAAAAATATAACCACAACCTATGACAATTAATTTAACAAAATCTTTTTAAAAACAAATTAGAAGTCCTCATACTATTACAACCCATTTAAAATTTATTGAATTCAAAAAAAAATCTATTTATCCCGAGCAAAGCTCGGCCTCCGACCTACTTAAAAAAAGAATGGAAAAGGAATGGAAAGGTAGTGTCCTACCTGTTCCCACACAACCTACAACTTTGTTCCAACCAAGTGGGAGGCGGTTCATATGAGTCATGGATCGACTCCTATAGCATCACATGAAAACGGGTTTAAGTATTTGTATACACATAGGAATATTTATACTTCTTATCTATAAATATATATACATGTAATTTACAGATCTACACATTTATATAAAAAAAATTAAAAGGAAGTGAAGATGAATTTTTAAAAAATTTCTAAAAAAAAAAAAAAAGGCCGAGGGACACGCTCCTTGATTCCATGCCTAATCTAACTCTCGAAAAGATCCAATTAGGACATTGACAATTTTTATGATTTTTTTGAGTGTTATGATTTTTATGCCTAAAATAAAATACCAGTGAAAAGAATGCAATATATGCGAATTATTTTTTAAATGATAAAACTGGACTTTGACAGAAAAAGGGTTTGAAATTTGGAAGCTAACAATTAAAATACTCAAATCTGTTCTTTTTTTTTTTTTTTATTTGAAGGATATTTCGTGGACACCTTTCTAATTATACATCGCCAAATTAGACCAATCGAATCAAAAAATGATGCCATTTGCTGACCTCAGCAAAATCTACAAATGCTTTAAGGATGAAAAAAACATGAAGTAATGGGAGCCAGCAGGGTTGGTATAACTCGCCTTTCTCTGAAAATTTTCTAAAATCCCTCACTCTCTTTGGAATTATAAATTTTATCATCCTTTCTTGAAAAAGAATTTTTAGCAATTATAGCATTGCCTTTTTCATATTATTTTGTGTGACTTGTTTTCGATTTCAAATGCTGGTGAATAATGCTAGTGAATTTTCATCAAATTTTTTTTATGCATATTGCATGTCAATTGGGATTAATATTGAATATTCTGTAGCTCATGTTCATACACAAAATGGTCTTGCTGAATCTTTTATTGAAAGATTACAATTAATTACTAAACCATTATTAATGAAAACAAATCTCCCAACATTTGCATGGGAACATGCTATTTTACATGTTGCAACACTTATACGTATAAGGCCAATTAGTTATCATAAATTCTCTCCTTTGCAATTAACTTTTGGTTTAGAACCAAATATTGCTCATTTAAGAATTTTTGAGTGTGCTATATATGTTCCAATTGCACCAAACCAACATACAAAAAGGGGATATATGTGTTGGGAGATATGCCCTCTTAAACTAGGGTTCTAATGTAAAAAATTGAATATTTTAATAAAAGAATTTATTTTTAGAAATTATTTGTGAATTTACAATTTTATTTGTGCACAATTACGTTTGAAAAGGACCCATTGTGTTTAAGTAAGTATTCCATGTGAATGGAGGCCTTTTACAGTAAGGTATGGATCACGGGTTACTTAACACATAAACATTCGTTCTTAACTGATTGATGAGAATGGGAATTTCATTATATCTAGGTTATTATGTTGTGAATTCTAAATGGGGAATGGCTTACCTTTAGCCAGTGAGTAGTTCACTACTTCATGACATAAGCGTATTTCGAATGCGTAGAACAAGACCTGTAGTAGTGGTTTCTAAAAGTATTATATGATAGAAATCTAGACTACTACCGCTACAACGTGGACTAGTACTATACGACTTGAGTATGAGTTGGTGGTCTGACGAAGCTGGAAGTATATACTTTGATATGCTATAGTTGAGGTCCTATCGTAGGGCCAATATACTTGCATGTTGGGTATATGTGATTAGTTAGTTAAGACAGACTTGTACAAGATAGTTTCTATACTATATTATCCCTTGTGGTTGTCTGAATGATCTAAATATCCAAGGCCCTGGGAAACATGACTTGGATGTTTGCTTTAGGGTAGCTCCCTTGGAAAGCGGAAATAATCCAAGAGGTCGTGGATCATTGGACTAGAGGCCTAAGGATGGTAGATGTCATTTAGAGAAGTGTTAGTACACTTCTTCCTCTTTAAATTTACGACGATGTATAGAGGGGTATTTTAATCATAACACCTGTAGGTCGGAGATTTTGCTAACGCAGCATTGTCCTTGGGGCCAATATTTCCTTATGGTGATATTAGGAAATATTTAAAATGCAAAATACAGCTATTTATATGGCAATGGTATTTTGGTCATTTTAGTAGCCAAGGCGATGTGTCTTTTGGTCCCCAGTATAGACCATGAGTCCTAATTGAATACGGGTTAAGGAATTGATCTTAAATTAAATGAAATTTATTTTATTTAAGTAGCCTGATTTAATTGTTGGGCTAGAATAAAATAAAGGTCCATGGAGAGAGAATTAATTAAATTAGTTTGGTGGGTTAATTAATTTTTCAGGGTTTTGGCCCAATTTGAATAATTAAAGATTAATTTGGGACTAAACTAATATAAGCTCATTTAATTGGACTGGTTTATTTGGATTGAAAAATTAATTATTATTTAGGCCATTGAGTTGGTTCTAACTAGAATAATTAATTAAGCCCAATAGGCTAAATTAAGAATCCAATGGTTCTGTCCAGTTTAACCTAGGGTTTTTATTTAGGTTAAACATGAGGATTGGAAACAACGTTGTAGAAGAACACAAACAATCTCTGAGACGACTTCTTCTCTGTGAAAAAGCCAAGCGTCTTTCTCTCTCTCTCTCTCTCTCTCCAGGAAAAATTCCCTAGCCTGTTAGTTGTTCACCAAACGGTAGTTAGGCAGGCCATATACTGGAAGACCGAGAGTTCGGCGTTCACATACATGCAAAGACGGAGTAGGAGGCTTGCAGGAATTGCACCAGAGGCTTCCACCAGCACACCTACCCCGGTTGCGCACGTTCTGGTCCAGCCACCTTTGAGAACCAGAAGAAGAGGTATTTATTTTAAAACCTCGGGATTTGGACAGGGCGTAACCGGCGCCGGCTAGGGCTGCCGGAGCCGGCGCCGGCCCTACCTTGGAATCCCCTGTTCTTGTTTTTTTTTTCCAGTTTTTGATCTTTCACTTTCGCTGCGTGCTCTGTGTTTTCCGCTTTCTACGCCTTCAATATGTTGGATATGATTCTCCTTCTATTATTAGATATGTTGAACCCTGACGGGAGATATATTCACATCAAGATTTGCTGATTGTCATTTTGATAAATCATTATTCCCTAAATTAGGGAGAGATTATAAACAGTATAAGAAAAATCTTGCTTGGACAACATCATTAAATTATCTTGATCCACGCACAAGTGTGTGTAAACTTGAAGTTCAAAAGATCATTCATTTGCAAAGTATTGCAAATCAAATGCCAGACGCTTTTGTTGACTCTAGAAGAGTAACAAAATCGCATATTCCAATTATGAATGCTCTTATTCGAATTGAAGTCCCAGAAGAACAAAAGATTATCTCTATAGCCGCTGAGTCAAAAGCACGCCAGAAGCGTGACCGACCTCTTGGTTCTAAAGATAAAAATCTTCGAAAGAAAAGAGATTAAACGATTTAGATGATCATATTGAAAAAAAGAATAATAATAACCAAGAGAGAGCCGATGATAAAGAATCGGAAGTTGATGAAAGTAACACCGAAATTTCTTTCAATTATACCACTTCAGGTAGAAGTTGGAATCGGATAGAAACAATTATTGATAATATGTTTGCATACAATATATCTCTTGATGTTATACAGGATAATAATGATCCTGAACCAATATCAGTTAATGAATGTCGGTATAGAAAAGATTGGCTATAATGAAAAGATGCGATTCAATCGGAGTTAAATGCACTTAGAAAACGTGAAGTCTTTGGACCTGCAATCCGAACACCGGAAGGTGTAAAACTTGTTAGCTACAAATGGATATTTGTGCGAAAACGCAATAAAAATAATGAAATTGTACGATATAAAGCACAGTTAGTAGCCCAATGTTTTTTCACAAAGACTAGGTATTGATTATGATGAAACTTATTCTTTTGTTGTTGATGCTATTACACTCCCATATCTTATCAATTTGGCAGTATATGAAAAGATAGATATGCGCCTATTAGAAATGAGATGGACGAGCGTAACCCTGACTCGCCTCCTCGGTGTAGAAACTGTCATCGTACTGGGCATAATAGGAGAAATTGCCCTAACAGTGTACTTCATGGTTCATGATGTAGTGGTTTTTTAGGGTAGATTGTATGATTAGAAGTTATTGTATCATGTATAATTATTGGTGTATCAACTTTAATTATTAGTGTACGATTGGAAATTATTGTATCTTAGTATTATCTTAAAGTAATTGGTACATACAGTTTTTTTCGTCTATATTTCCTTTGCTTACTGTATGGCTTTATCTGTTCTTTTATTGAGAGATAAAGTAACTACTCCTCTAAACATGTTGCTGTTTCAGGATAATATGACTGAACCTACGACTGAGGGAGTCGATCCTGAGCCTATTATCCCGGATGTATTGACACAGCAGCGTAGACATCTATCTACTTATATTTGGGCATGGCAATTAGAAGAACAAGCACTGTATGCAAGGTGTCATGACAGTACATTTTGGGATGCTAGTGTTGGGGATATGCCCTAGAGTTAATTTGTACTTATACTATTGTCATCATATTTTATATAATAATATGAGGCTTTCTTTTCCATGAATAGTGCATTTTATTTTGTGGTCATCAAGTACGTGACTTGATAATAAAACCCAACAATGAATACAATGACTATTCTAAATCTATCCCTGATCATTTATTATTATTGGAACAATAATAAATTAAGATTAGTATGTTTGTGACTGGATGGCTATGTTTTACTGGTCATGGATATTTGTGATATCAAATCAAAACATAAAGAAATGTTAGAGAACATTGTATTGGACATGACCCACTGTGAGAGTACTTCATGGAACATGTCATAAGTACTTTCTAGCCATAATAATATTAAAAGTCCTTCAACCTAAATTCATCATAGTTTCCTACTTGATAAATTTTATATTTTGACATTGTCTAAAGTTGTCTTTAACCAGATAATAAATTAGACTACTGTTGGATATAGAATAAATCAAGGAGAGGAATATGATTGATTGTGAATGAATTTGTCCATTTCAATTATGGGAGAGATATCCATGTGCCATTTGATAAGTTAGACTGTTAAAATGTATGGACGTGCTCAAATATATCAATCTAAGATATTGATATCATTTGTTTGGACAGTCTACTATGAAATCCAAAAATAATTGATTAAGCTTAATAAGGATGACATACTCCGTGCCTTATGCTTAATCTGGATATCGTGTGACAAAAGGACTAAATATATTCAAAGAGATCACCGATTTTCATTTAACCTGGATAGTTATGATGTTTTGTTAAAAACCGCTTATAACTTGTGGGCCATTTAAATATGATTTGGGTACACTGCCAGTGTTAAATAAACTTATAAGGTCACACAATAAGCGAACTTGTTAGGTTATTTTTCTGGTAATCTGATTTGATGAATTTGGAAATATGTCTAAGTTAATCGAACTTAGAAAATTTATCAGATACAATGAATCTGGAAATATGTCCACATTCAATGTATTTGGATGATGTCCAGATTATAAGAATCTGACTCGGTAAATTAATTAGTTAAATTACCGAGATAATGACAGAATCTTATCATATTAGTTTTAATTTAATTTGATTTTAAATTAGAATATGATAAGATATTATTAGGGTTGGACCCTAAGAGGTCTGGGGGGTTTTTAAGAAAACCCTAGCCGTCTTTTCAAGAGTCTAATTTTCAGTTGAGAACATTCGTGCCATTCAAACCCTAGGCGCTAGCACTCCCCGGGTATCGAGTGAGTTTGCGGTGTGTATCCGATAGAGGACGTTCGCATACTGCAGCGTCTGGTGATTGTTCGGGTTGAACGTACAACAGCGCAATCAGAATCGAAGGATTTCGATTATAGCAAACAGAGGTAATTCTAAACCTTAGATCTTCTTAATCGTGTACTTGGGTCCTCGGGAGGGATTCGTGGATGTTTTTCGCGTTTAGGAGTCCACGAATCCTAACAGGTAGACCATTCGATTCCCGTGTAGTACAACTTATGGATGTAGTTAGATTCGATAGAATCATCCATCTACCGTATATAAAAATTGATCATTCGCTTATTACGGCATTGGTGGAGAGATGGCACCAAGAGATACACACCTTCCACCTACCAATTGGCGAGGCGACTATTACACTCCAAAATGTAAAGGTTCTATTCGGTTTACGCATTGACAGTGATTCGATCATTGGTCGTGGGTTCAATTGCTCACAAGAGGAGTTGTATGCCTTGTGCGATGCACTACTCGGTTTTCGACCCACTGGCACGGACCTAGATAGGTCTCGGTTGAGATTAAGCGCAATCGAGCGAGCCTTGACTCAACCACTCCCACCAGACACAACTGCAGATATAGTTGCACAGCACACACGGTGTCGCATTATGCAGCTTCTTGGCGGATACCTTTTCTCGGACAAATCCGAAAGTCTTGTTCATTTGCGCTTCTTAAGATATATCCTTGACTTAGACTTGTTGGGGACCCTTAGTTGGGGAAATGCGGCACTAGCACATTTGTATCGTTGTATGTGCAACGCTGCTTCATACACGGTACATCAAATCATTGGTCCCTTACTATTGCTTCAGGTACGTAATAAAGGTAATTACAAGATCTAATTTTAAACTTATTAGTATTTTATTGTAAAAATAATTATGAGATCTAATTATAAAATTATTTTTACTTTTGTAATAGCTATGGGCATGGGAGCGCATTCCGACTATCAGACCTGATAGAGTACGTCCAATAAAGGATGTTGCACAACATGCGCCCAGAGGAGTAGTATGGCAGGGTCCATTAGAACTTTCTCGCACGCCAACACATGTCCTGATTGCGTACAGAGATCAGTTGGATCAAATACGACACAATCATGTAAGTATTATATTTTTGAACGTACAGTCATGTAAGTTTTATAAATTGTCATTATTTTTTATTGATACTAAACTTGAGTTAATTTGTGCAGTTTATTTGGCAACCATATAATGAGCATACGTTGGCATCTCTCCCTCCGTATTGCACGCATGGACGACAGATCTGGGCATCTATTACATCACTATTGTATTGGGAGATGATAGAACTGCATCGACCTGATAGAGTCAGGCGACAATTTGGAATGGTGCAATTAATTCCTGATGCTGTTGACACGGGGTTGAATTTGCACCGGCATGACCTGCGTACTACTGGTGCTGGATGGGATGAGGTTGATGTGTTGCACCGTACTAACTGGATAAATCGGCATGAGTTAGTTATGACAGGACAGCTCACTTTTGGACAAGCGGTGGTTTCACCTGATTATGCTGCTTGGTATTGGACTCGCACACGGCGATTGATTGACAATCCAACAATACAACAACCGAATCCCATGAGTTACCAATCTACTAGTTCAACACTTGACGTATATGTAAGTAAATTTTTTTCTAGTGCATGTATGTATATATAAATTATAATTTTTTAATATATTTTTAATGATGTTTCTGAAAATGCATATGCAGCCCGACGCGTTGCACAGAATCTTGCAAATAAGCAACGAAGCGTCCCAAACTGATGATACATCTTACTCTCAACAAGGCTATGGAAGAATATCAGATATTGTCCGGTGTACATTGATTGCTGGTGGCGAAGTAGATCATCTGAATCGCATGCCGTACGAGCTTTCTAGACGATCGTATTCTTCTGACCCAATACCATAGATTTTGCAACAAGTCCCTCGAAAAGTACCAATTCGAAAGGGCGGTAGGCGGGTATGTCGGCGTGCTGCAGTGGACGAAGTTCCGCAACAGGATCACTACTCACCTGTACCGGCAAATGAAGGTGATTATGTTGCAGGTGATCCTACAGCGATTGATGATTTTATTACTCCACAACTCGTAGTATTCGATACTAGGCATCATTCTTCTGTCGACGAGTGTGATATTGGTCCATCAAATGAGTGGTTTCTTCGACGGCATATGCAGTTTGAAGAGGATGTAAGTCCCTCATACGCTACAGAAGAACACGATGAGGGACCATCTAAACCACAACCTCAAGAACAACCTCCAAGACGAGTTCAGCCCCCGAGAAACCGTCGAGGATTTCATTGTGGGACTAGCTGACATCCATTTTTTAGATGATTTCATTGTAATATGACTACTTGATATATAAAATTTTTTCCCAATAATTCATTTATAAAAATATATAAAATTTTTTCCCAATAATTCATTTATAAAATTTTACATTCTATTTTGAAATTCATACTTTTTTGTTTGAAATTAAAAAAAAACGTTTGGTAATTCACGAATTATTTCATCGTTATTATTCACTAAAATATAAATTATTATTTTGTAATTTATATAATTTTTTATTTATTATTGAGATTAATTTTTTTTTATTTTTTACAGATAAATAATAAATATAATTAATTGTAATTAAATACTATAAATTATACATTTAAGAATAATTAAATTTAAAATTATTTTTAAGAGAATTATAGATAATATTTTTATATTTTATTTTATAGATAATTTTTTAAAATTATATAGAATTTTTTATTTTAAAAAATAATATAAATTTATTTTAAAACAACTTTTAAACTTATTTAAAATGAATAAAAAATAAAAAACAAATTAAAACAAAACAAAAAAACAACGGCTATCAATGGAATAAAAAAAATTTAAAAAAAGTGGCCTCGCGAGGCACTGGACACAAAAAAAAAACAAAAAATAACAAAAGAGCCTCGCGATGTCGACGGGCAACTTAGGGAATGACAATGATCATCGCTGTTGCGAACAGTAATGTCGTGCTTGACCTCGCTATTGGCAACAGTAAGGAACCCTCTGAACATGATTAACCACTCAATCCGTCTCTCTTGCGTTGCGTGTTTTCAAATTTGACCCGATTTGGTCAAAAGCTCTTTTTTTAATTGGCTATTTTTTTTTATTTAAAGCTCGTTTAGTACAATTGAAATTTAAAGTTCTAAAATTTAAATCTTTAAATATTAAAATTTGAAAATTAAAATCTCAAAATTGAATTTTAAAATTTAAAGTATCAATATGAAATTTGAATTAATTATAATTTATTTGTATACTATATTTTATTATAATTTATATTAAATATAAAAAATATTATTAATTAAATAAGTATTTAACATATTCATACTTCAAACTAAATTAACTTTTATTTTACTTAATATTTATAATAGGATCTCAATACATTTTAATCAGTTAAGTGATAATAAAAATATGTTATTAAATGTATTTAATTAATTAATATCATCTATTATTAAACACATTTAATAAAATAAATATTTAAATAATTAATTTTAAATAATTAATTGAATTATAAAAAACTTTTTTATATGAATATGAATATAGTACTATGCTCACATGCCTATTTGTGTACAATTTCGCGTGACGTTTAGAGCATTAATTCTCATTGTTAAGATTACCTTTTTTCTCCCCGTTTTATTTTCGTAGATGGTATAATATCAAACGGAAAAAAAAAAAAAAATACTGCTAATTTAGATGTGTACTTTGGGAAAAAGAAATGCTATTACTAAAATACGATGATGCCTGAGCAGAATGAAAAAATGTCATTACACCTATAATTCATTTTAAAACAGTGAGCAGAATGAAAGTTCATGGCAGAAAGCATTATTTGAAAGTTGGAAAAGAAAAAGTGATGGTGAAGGCCTTCTGAAAGTTTTGAGGCATTGGACTGTTTTCTACTAGAGGTGAAGGTCAAAGGTAAGCGTTTATGTTGGAGCCTCTTTTATGTTTTACCAACCAGAGTGACAAGTAGTAAACAACGTTTGTGCTCTCACAGTTTTTTGTTTTTCCTAGAAAATCCTTTTCCCCAACCTTTTTCATTGCTTGCTTTGCTTATTTTATGGTTGACTCTTGCCTCAAGTTACCACTTTGGATTGTCTGGTTTTTTTTTCATTTCTATTCTCTCCCTCCCCCCCTCTCTTCACTTCTTTCGTGTGGACCTAATTTTGAAAAGGATAATTCCATCAACTTTCCCTCTTCAAGGAGGTGACCTGTAATCTTCGAAAACTCGCTGTTTGAAATCGTTTTAGAGGGGCCTGGAGGATTTTAATTGGGGGGTTGAGAAATTTTGTCTTCATTTTTAACATTTTTTAGTTTTTAAATGGAACCACATTTAATGAGTCAACTTTTTAACAGTATGCTTAATTACTTTGAAAAGAGAGATGAAAAGTCAAGGGAATGTAAATTTTTATATAAATATTATTTATATCATTTAAATAAAAAGGAAAGATGGAGGAGATAAATTATGAAGTAATTTTTGCGTAGATCAAATTCATGTAGACCATATGCTTTGGGAGATTGTGCCGTATAACTTATACTGTATACAGTACAATTTATCAAAGCGTGCGATCCATACAAAAATTTTCGTAACTTAAGAGGAGATTTCTTTCCCTCCACGTTAGCAAAACAACCCGTTTAATTTTAGATGGAGTGAGATGTAAATCAAAATAATATTTGTCATTAATTTCTCTTTTCACTTCAATCAAATAAAATGAAAGTAAATTATATTTACTCTCCCTAACAAAAGTAAAAATTCCCCTCCCCTTTCCCTTTCCTCTTCCCTCCCTCTTTTGTGAACCAAACATAATGCAAAAAAAAAAAAAAAAAAAAATATTAAGACTTTTATTAATTTGATTGACTATATACACTTAAAGGGTCATTTTATATTTTAGAGGTCTATATAAAAATTAGCATATATGTATAACAAAAATTTTAATATAGATTCGATCCATGTGGATCATATATATTGGGTCGTTGTACTTTATAAAATAAAATTTATATTGTAGATTTTTTTAATACGTACAATCTACAGGTTCATGATCCATACAAAAATTTTTCTATTATAATCTGTGTACTATTCAGAAAAAATGTTAAAATCTTGGGGGATACAGTTCGTTGGTTTCCATGGATTTTGCCACATGGGCGACTTCCTTTGTTTAAAAAAAAATACTTTTGGAAGTTCTGCATGTTTAAGATTGCAAATTTGAATACATCCCTTACCAAATTAGTGAACTTCGAATATGGGTTTCTTTAAAGGTAATAATTAGTTTGATTAAGAATATTGAGCAAGGATAAAAATTTTCAAAAGATTTGGCTATGTGAACACTTTGTAGCTTAATTGTTTTCTTGATGGGAATAGAATGTCAATCATAGATAGAAATTAACAATTTGCATGGAATTGCAACAGCAGATTGACTCAAAATGACGAACTCTCAGCCCAAAGTCCCTCTTGTTGCAATGTGGGTAAGGTTCTTCACAATGAAAAAAGAATAGAAATGCTAATGATCCTGCTACAAGAGAGATCAAGGATCATCCTGAAATTAAAGAAGAAATCTGCCAACGTCCTCTCTCTCTCATAATGTTTACTTTGGATTTGGTTTCGATAAGAAATTCCAAAATTAGATAAAACGTTTCAAGAATCTCTAAATTTTAAAAATTTAGAGGTTTACATTTTGGCATCCTTAATGCTTCTAGCCTTGGGTAAGCCGAGCAGTTGATAAAACTATTTTTTACCAAATCAAAATATTATGGATTCAATCCCGTTGAATATGCCTATTCTTCTAAAGTATATATACTCTTGCCCTCAAAGTATATGGTAGAGTAGGAAAGGGCGAGCTTATAGATGGTGGGGCTCTTAGGAGGTTATAGTTCACAAAGTCCTACTTCTCACATATTCATATGGAGTAGTGACAAAGGGTCAATCTGTAGATGACGGTGTCCCCGTAAATTTACGAGTTCAGTTTTTAATTCTGTATTATACATTCTGTAATTTATATTCTCCATAAAACTCTACCTGTCAAGGTAAGGGTCATGGAAGTGCTCGTGCTTCAATGTTATCAAGAGGAAAAAAAAAAAAAAACTTGTGGAAGAGATTAAAGTAAACTTATGTATAGAGATGGCAATAGGATCGGG
This sequence comes from Voacanga thouarsii, assembly GCA_026120185.1. NCBI lineage: Eukaryota > Viridiplantae > Streptophyta > Magnoliopsida > Gentianales > Apocynaceae > Voacanga > Voacanga thouarsii. Next base: position 2,236,342 of record JANUWF010003367.1, on the reverse strand, counting down.
TCGGGTCAGAGACTATAAATTCTGGCCCCACCCCCACATACCCCCTCCCCCCATTTCCCTATTCTTGGCTCATCCTCACCACGGGAAAAGGCAGGAATCCCCGCTCCTGGCCTGCCAGGGATAAAACAATCCCTGGTCCAGGCTCAGCGAGGAAGCGGGAGCCGTTTCGAAAGATTTTTGTTAGAAATTTTTTTTATATAAATATTTATAAAGATTTTTTTGCTTTTGATATATTTATATTCAAAACTTTTTAATCATTTCAAAAATTTTTGTGGTGATTTTCAATGGTTCACGTATTTATCATATCACTAAATTAGTAATAATAAAATTGATAATTGATAATTTTTTCTTTTATTTTTCTCCTCTTTTTTCTATTTTATTTTATTTTATATACATCTATAATCATATATAATATATATAATCAACTTATAATTTACATAGTACACACACATATATATATATATTTATTTCTTTATATATATATATATATATATATATATATGTATGGACATATTATAGAGATTTTATATATATGCATACCATATATATATATATATATATATATATATATTATAAAATATAAAATATATATGGAACGGGCAGGATCAGGCTAGAGACGGGGATCATGCAATTCTCATACTCAACCCGTCCCGATTCGCGGGTTGAAGAATGAGGCCCGCCTCCGGCCCCTTCCCCGTTCCTGATTAAATCGAAAAATTTTCTATCTAATCGGGCCAAATTGAATCCTCAATTTAAATAGAGAAATTGTCATTCTTATTTGTGTAGCGGCCTAAACACAATAGAGGGGGTCCCTCTTAAACATGGCCCATAGGCGCCTCGAGTGTTCAAGAATGCCCAAACAGTATATTGCACCCATAAAGATAAATGTTTTCTCCCTAACAAATAAGCCACAATTTGGATTTCTCAAAACCCAAAATAAATTAGAGAATGCAATTTTTTTCCCTCATTTCGAAGCAATAAACCTATTCATATAGGCAGAAATGATATGATAAAATAAATTTATATAATTTGAAAAAATTTAAAAGATTGAAGAATGAAAAATAAAAGTATATGTTTATTTTGTTTTTTTCAAGGCAGAAATAGTGCATCCCAATGTCTATTTTTTCTCTTTGATTCAAATATATTTTTGCTTTCTCTATGACACTTCCTATGTTAATTTAGTGTCTTGTTATCTTATATATGTGATTTATTGAGTAAGATTTAATTTATTTATTTTTCAAAAACCTATTATAGTGGTATAAGTTATCCAAAATAAAAATAATAATAATAAAGAATTATTCGAATTAAAGGATAGGTTAAATTCTTTACTTTCCATCCAAAGTCAAATCTCACCTACCATATAAAAATTAATGGGACTTGTCTAGTCACAATTATCTCCTCATGCAACAAAGTAAATTTTAGAACATTCCCTTCCGATTAAGGCAGCACACGAGCTAAAAAAGTTATCATTATACTTACGTTTGAACATATTTATTAAGCTATTGTCCAATATAATATTATTTTAAATATAAATATTATAATAGTTAACTTTTTAGTTGAAACAAATATATTTCAAAATAACACAGCTATCCTTAACATAAATTAAACTATGGCAATAATTCCAACTGTCAATTAGAAGATGAATTGATTAGCAATTAAGTAAGTGGGTAATCCAATTTGAGATGAAATTGATTTTTAAGAATATACTTATACCGTCTTCCTATTCTTTCACAGAGAAAGGGTACGAATTTGATCAAATGGGATTTTAGATAAAGATTATCCACTTTTCCTTAAGAGGAATCAACAAAGATTATCCTCTTTTTCTTAAGAGGAATCAATAAAAAAAATAGGCCTTCTTATTTGCGATCCTAGGTAAGATCGGTTTAGGATCATGGGATCCTTTTCTATCAGATAGGAAGGGCTTTAGTATTCGTATAATATCTTGGCCGAATGAGAAGAAAAAATTATTACATTATCACTCAAAAAAAAAAAAGCAAGTTAGATTAGCTCACTTTTCTGTAGGTTATATATTTACTTATGCTGCTTTCTTGATTCTAATTTTAATCTCTAAAGTTGCTCAAGTGATATTCCATTAATTTAGGACTAGCCTTTGAAAATTATCTGCCCAAGCGTAAAAGCTGCCCTTTTACATGGAGAAGAGAACTTCAAAATATTCAAACTATTTAATATTCATATATCAAACTATTGTTACATACCATATATCTACAAAATTATCTAATTATAATTATTTTATCATATTATTGTTAATTAATCGTTTTGATACATATTTGCGTTTGTACAATTTTAAATCATCTCTCTTTTTGCTTTTTTTTTGGGTTCAGAATAGATATTTATTTTAAAATTATTCAATATAAAATAAGGATGTCTATATATAAAATTATTCAATAAACAAGTAAGTTGGGAGGGAAAAGGATGGCCTTAGCCATTTAAGTCCCAAGTAAATGCTGATCACGACTAACACAAGTTTGATACAACAAAAACAAAACTTCATTGAATCAAGAAGCGATTTGAATCCCAACATTTTAGTTCTTAAAGAAAATAAAAGTTAAGTACGAGGTGCTGTCAAAGAAAATAAAAGGGTCTCTCAAGAACACTTAAATGTTTGAAGAGTGAGTATGCCTAAGGGGCAAACTTCTCGATGAAAAGAAATGCAGATTCTCGTTCTTGAAGAAGTACACAACAGCCATATCATCACTGCTGCTAACCCAAATTGCAATATCAAAGACAATCTTTTCCTGCAAGCCACTTGTAAAAGCTCTCGGCTGCTATCAACGGGTATGGACCTTCATCAGTTAAAAATCTCCAATTTATGTACCTAATATTAGTATAATAATAGGAATTAGAAAGGAGAGAGATAACATATATATAAAGCAAAAAGTGTTGCCCCTCTCGAAAAAAAGAAATAACCTTTACATAGAACAAAAGTATTTAAAGAGGGAGAAAAAAAAAAAAAGGTAAAAATTGATAAGAACCTTTTATGTATTCCGTCACTATAATTCCCAAGCACAAGAGGCATCGGTATCTGAATTGTCGATAGGGCCAGATGTCCAAGAATTTTAAGCACTTCATCACTATATTTCTCAGGTAATGGATGCATTGGGTTTAACGTGTAACCATTTTCACCTAATATTTGCCAGGAGAAAAAAAACTTATCAAGCATATTTGGGAACTGAGACGAGAGTTTGTTTGCTACCAACCTCCGGCAAACGGCCTTCTACACAGGAACTCCCTTGTATCACAAGTCTCGACAGCAAAAACTTGTCCTTTGAAAAGAAGAACAATAATAGGACTGTTATAAAATTAGGGTAGTGTTAGAATAAAATCTTCACACTACACACTAATAAAACTCTAACTATTTTGCACAAGAATTTCTCTCTTTCTTTTCTCTCACAATTTTCTCTAATCTTTCGTTCACTAATCTTTCTTTCACAAAATGATAGTGTATTACAAGTTTAGAGAATAGCTCTATTTATAGAGCTCTAATTAGTGAAATACATCATGGCATACATCATCTTCAACTAATCTCAATTAGTAGTGTCTCCACTAAATGATGGACATCCATAAAAATCTTCTAATAATTCACATAAATCCATAATTAGTGGAGCCTCCACTAATTAATGGAGATTCTAATAATTCATAACCTCCCCATTGGATGTCCATCCATACATAAAGAATAGGCCACGTTAAAACCTTACTAGATAAAAACCCAGTGGGAAAAAAAATCTAGTGAAGGAAAAAGAGTACACTATTCTATATGTTTGTTTATTACTCCCCCTGATGAGATGATTCCTTTAAATCTTTAAACCGACGCATACCAATTTTATATCTCAACTTCTCAAATGTTGCAGTCGGTAAAGTCTTCGTGAAAATATCTGCGAGGTTGTCACATGACCGAATTTGTAGCACATCAATTTCACATTTCTTCTGGAGTTCATGAGTAAAGAAGAATTTTGGTGAAATATGTTTTGTCCGATCTCCTTTAATATATCCTCCTCGTAAGTGAGCTATGCAAACTACATTGTCTTCATAAAGAGGAGTTGGAATATATTTGATTGATGATAATCCACAACTTTCTCGGATATAATGAATCATGGATCTTAGCCATACACATTCTCGACTTGCTTCATGAATGGCTATAATTTCAGCATGATTTGAAGAAGTAGCTGCTATAGATTGTTTCGTAAAACGCCATGATATAGCAGTATTTCCACATGTAAATAGATAGTCCGTTTGAGAACATGCTTTATGTGGATCAGATAAATAACCAGCATCTGCATATCCTATCAATGTTGGACTGGTTTTATTTGAATAAAATAATTTGAGATCAATTGTACCTTGGAGATATCGAAGGACTTGTTTAATTCCATTCCAATGTCGTCGTGTTGGTGAAGAACTAAATCTTGCTAATAAATTGACAGCAAAAGCAATATTAGGTCGTGTGTTATTAGCAAGATATATCAATGCACCAATTGCACTGAGATATGGTACTTCAGGACCAAGGAGTTCTTCATCATTTTCTTGAGGTCGGAAAGGATCTTTATCCACATTTAATAATCGGACGATCATTGGAATACTCAATGGATGTGCTTTGTCCATGTAAAATCTTTTTAGCACTTTTGTTGTATATGTTGATTGATGAATAAATGTTCCACTCTCTAGATGTTCAATTTGTAAACTAAGGCAAAATTTGGTTTTTCCAAAATCCTTGATTTCGAATTCTCCTTTTAAATAATCAATTGTTTCTTAGAGCTCTTCAGGAGTTCCAATAAGATTAGTATCATCAACATATATAGCTAATATCACAAATTTAGAACCAGATTTCTTAATAAAAACACATGGATATACCTGGTCATTTTAAATCTCGCTTTCAATCAATATTCACTAAGATAATTGAACCACATGCGCCTAGATGGCTTCAGGCCATATAATGATTTTTGCAATTTGATGGAGTAATTTTCACGAGGATAATGTGTATATGCTTCTGGCATATGAAATCCTTTGGGGATTTTCATGTAAATATCATTTTCTAAATTTTCATACAAGTAAGCAGTGACAACATCTAATAGGCGCATATCTATCTTTTCATGTACTGCCAAACTGATAAGATATCGGAGTGTAATAGCATCAACAACAGGAGAATAAGTTTCATCATAATCAATACTTAGTATTTTTGAAAAACCTTGGGCTACTAATCGCGCTTTATATCGAACGATTTCACTCTTTTCATTGCGCTTTCGCACAAATATCCATTTGTAGCCAACAGGTTTTACACCTTCTGGTGTTCGGACTGCAGGTCCGAAGACTTCACGTTTTGTCAGTGCATTTAACTCCGATTGAATCGCATCTTTCCATTGCGACCAATCTTTTCTATGCCGACATTCATCAATCGATATTGGTTCGGGATCATCATTATCCTGTGTAACATCAAGAGATATATTGTATGCAAATATATTATCAATAACAGTTTCTATCCGATTCCAACTTCTACCGGAAGTGGTATAATTGATAGAAATTTCGAGTGTTACTTTCATCAACTTACGGTTCTTTGTCATCGGTTCTCTCTTGGTCTTTATCATTCTTTTCTTCAATATGATCTTCTGGATCATTTAATCCTCTTTTCTTTCGAGGATTTTTATCTTTAGAACCAAGAGGTCGGCCATGCTTCTGGCATGCTTTTGGCTCAGCAGCTATATGTAAAATCTTTTATTCTGTTGGAACTTCAATTAGAATAGGAGCATTTATAGCTGGCATATGCGATTTTGTTACTCTTCTAGAGTCAACAAAAGCGTCTGGCATTTGATTTGCAATGCTTTACAAATGAATTATCTTTTGAACTTCAAGTTCACACGCGCTTATATGCGAATCAAGATAATTTAATAATGTTATCCAATCACGATCTGTCTTGTACTGTTTCTGTTCTCCCCTTAATTTAGGGAATAATGATTTCACAAGAGAATAAGAAAAGAAATATAAGAAAATGATGACAAGCAGGAAATGCCAAGAAAAATATCTCATTTTTTTTTCACTCTTCCCGGTACCGACTTTTCCTCTTCCTCTCTTGTCTTTTCTTCTCCTCCGACCCTCTACCTATCATCTACCTCTTCTTCTTCCTCATACAGAGATATATATATATATATATATATATATATATATATGTATCGATATATATCTCGGTTATCGATCATTAGTAAACATCAAAAACAAAAATCACAAAGCGAGATATGGAGACTCGTAATTCATTTGAGACATGGTCAAATTTTGACTCGGTTTACGCAGCGAGATGTTGATGTATTTTCCTTTCCAAACCAGCCGCTTCGCCTAATTCGAACACAGAAGATTTTGATATGTTTTCCTTTCCAAACCAACCGCTTCTGCCTAATTCGAACGCAGAAGATTTTGATATGTTTTCCTTTCCAAACCAACCGCTTCCTTCTAATTTCAGGTGAGATACCTTTGAGGGCTTCCATTTGTTTTTAGTATGCTTGATAATGAAATTAAACTCTCTTTTGGTTTGTTTTTTATGTAAATCAATGGAAGTTTTGAACATACTGCTTTGGACCAAGTTGATCTGCCCCTACAAGAGACTGCTTTTGATACTGGTTCCTCTTGATGCTATTCCTTTGAATGAGGATATGCTTGTGCATGATCCTTTCTACTCTCTAATGGATTTTGAACAAAGCCAGAATATATTTCCAGGTTATTATACATTTAAACATGGATTTTGAATGGTATTACCTTTACTGATATTATTTTCTTTTTCTAGGAGAAATAATGAGTGGTCTTGGCAACGAAGTTGGAGTAAGTAATCATGAAATGCATAATATCGAAGTTCAAGATATTATTGCAGACAAAATTCCTGGGGAGAAGAAGATTATTAAGAGGCAGAGAGAGAAGAAGGGCAATAACTCCCAGACACTATCAAGAGAAACAATTTCGCAGTACTTTTACCTACCAATCAAGAGCGCAGCCAAAGAACTGAATATTGGCATAACCCGTCTCAAGAAAAGATGTAGGGAGTTAGGAATTCGTCGATGGCCTCATAGGAAATTGGTGAGCTTGGAGACCATAATCAAGAATGTTCAGGTTCTCTCTCATACATACTTATAATTTGCAAGTATGAAACTATGAAAGATTTATAAGTAAATAACCGATGATATCACTTCGATTTACAGGAGATGCAAAATAAAGAAGAAGGAGGACATATGGCTGAGAAGAAGTTGAAAGAAGCCATTGCGATATTGGAATGTGAAAAACAGTTGGTGGAAGAAAGTCCTAATACGCAGTTAGAGGACCAAACACAGAAATTGAGACAAGCATGCTTCAAGGCCAAATATAATAAGAAATTTAATTATAATAAACTTAAGGAGATCATAAAATCTCAAGACTCATTTAGCAGTAATTTTACGGCTAATTCTGCTGCTAGTCTCAATGCTGGCTCAAAGGGGAAAGAAAAGGAGGAGGATGTCGAAAAAGAGGAGCTGAAGACCATAATTACTAATTGTTTGTCTTCCTCTAATGTAAATATTGAAAAAGAACAATTACAAACCTTCATCTTAAATTTGTCAGCTCAATTACAAAAGAGCAACTATAAGCATGTATCCTCAAGTTCATATGAATACTAGTGATATGAATAAAAGATGTGATGCTTATTATTAATGGAAATATCTTTTTCCCTTATTATCTTTTCTGTTCCACTTCAGGTGGCCAGTATTTCTCTGTGATAAGGGGAAATATCGAGTGTGTCTATGACCATAACCACGGCCACTGCCACAACTACGACTATAACGATGGCTTCTGCTGGAGCCAACAGCATTCACTTCTGGGAGTGCTGTTGAGCCAGTTCATCTGGCTTCATGATTTCTCAATAATAACTCATGTTAAATTTGTCAATTTTGGATACCATTTTTCTCGATATTGTTACTGTAGGATAATATTCGAGGTATGAAAAGTGGAGAATGTCTTCTCCAATATAACTTCATCAGTAACTTTTTCTCCGCAAATTTTTTTTAACTAAGATGTAGTTTTATACATCACGGAGTTCACGGTTTTACAATCTTGCAACTTCAGGTGCAACCATTCATACCGTGCAGTGGGTAGTACGACCATCTTCAGGTGGTCAAATCTTTCTTTTTATCCACATGACATATGGATCTCCTTTTTTTTAACATTTAGATGCATTTCTGTATGACATATAAATTTTTTTTCAAAAATATCAAGGGCTACAAATTCGAATTTAGCGAGATTAGCCATAGAGATCAATAAATGCGTACCTGTCTTCTGGCTTTAATAACGACAGAGACTCGTGCTGATAATGTGTTATAAAATTAGGGTAGTGTTAGAATAAAATCTTCACACTACACACTAATAAAACTCTAACTATTTTGCACAAGAATTTATCTCTTTCTTTTCTCTCACAATTTTCTCTAATCTTTCTTTCACTAATCTTTCTTTCACAAAATGATAGTGTATTACAAGTTTAGAGAATAGCTCTATTTATAGAGCTCTAATTAGTGAAATACATCATGGCATACATCATCTTTAACTAATCTCAATTAGTGGTGTCTCTACTAAATGGTGGACATCCATAAAAATCTTCTAATAATTCACATAAATCCATAATTAGTGGAGCCTCCACTAATTAATGGAGATTCCAATAATTCATAACAAGGACATCTTACAAATCGATCTGGATGTTCAATGTCAAGTCTCTGAAAACAATTAAAAAAAAAAAAAAAGTGGTGAGAATCTTTACTTTAGAAAGCTTGCATCCAAAAAAACTGAAGTTTTGTTTGCCTTATGGTGCTTGCCTTGATAAAATGCAAATTTGCATCAAGAACTGCTCTCAGCAATGCTTCTTTCAGAATTGTTTTCAATTTCTGATCAGAATTCTTAGAATCATTCCTATTAAAAGCACAAGAGATCAGATACACACATAGTTTTCTCAACATAAAGGCGTCCAACTATTATTTTAAATGGTTATTTTTGCACCGGCAGAAAAAAAAATAAAAAAGGAATTCTCAAATCTTAAAGAAATTTGGCTCAGACATCACTGCTGCCTATCATTCCCGAGATTAAGCTAATACATGTGTTTAAGATCCTTCAATACAATAGAAGACGATATTTTCCGTGATTTATCAATTTATTTAAGGGAAAAGTCACCAGAATAGCCAAAAAGTATAGAGCAGATGATTTTCAATAATGATCTATGAAAATCTGAAGAATACAAATCCTGCATGGTCTTGTGTTAAGGAAAAGAAAAATGGAATACAAAAGCTTACCTAATAACTTCAGAAATTTGTCCAAGTAGCTTTTCATCCCTTCCAGGAACTTCCTTGTATCTGTGAGATTCATATATCCCATTCTATAGAAAGTAGGCATGAACGAAAAGGACATCACGAGTGTACTTAAAATAAGTCTGCGAAAGAAATCCGCCATCATTACCAAAAAAGCCCATCATGCGAATGCTATATTTGGAGCTATTTTGACCTGAATTCAGAGTAGGATGTGAGACTTTTGAAGAGAGAGATCTACGTTGATGATTAAAATTGGAAGAGCAAACTAGAGCAAAACATTAAGGATTACCATAAGCGGGTATTGTCGTATAATAAACCCCGTCGTCGTTGGTACTTACTTTTTTACAATCCAGATAATCTATAAAACAATTCCAATTTTCATTGTACATGGAAATCGTAGCGTCTAAACTTGAGACACATTCTGGAGACCACATAACGGTGTCAGCACCAGAATGTTCATAAATTGCGTAACAAGATTCTGGAATTCCTTTGCATAACAAAGGAAAGCCATTGATAAAAAACACCATTGCGATGGGTGTGATCTTGAACATTTCCATTATTAACTAGTAAATTCCTTCACTAGACTCCTAAAAAACAAAGGTTCATATCAACCTACTGAACCATAAAATTAAAAGCTATCCACCAAAGCAAAACAAGAATTACAATGCCACAACATAAAGCAGAACAAGAATCACAATGCCACAAAATAAAAACATGTATGCAGGGTATACAGTTTCATCAGAAAGACCATAGAATGGATACTGAAACTTACAGGTTTCAACAGATGATCGAGTTGGAGCGGGACCAACTTCAATATAAAAGCTGCAATCCCATCAAGCTTTTGGTTGGCAACTCATAAATCTACTTGAATTGAAATACCTCATGCGTCTCCGACTAGGATTTTGAGGATTGTGATTCGCCAATACAAATCAAGGAGGGGCGGATAGGTGGTGTTCGGCCTATTTCCAGGATTGTGATTTGACGATTTGCAAACCCATAGGAGTCTTATAGCAAAATAGAAATAAAAAAAGAATGGAAAAGGAATTGAAAGGTGGTGTCCTACCTGTTCCCACACAACCTACAACTTCGTTCCAACCAAGTGGGAGGCGGTTCATATGAGTCATGGATCGACTCCTATAGCATCACATGAAAACGGGTTTAAGTACTTGTATACACATAGGAATATTTATACTTCTTATCTATAAATATATATATATATGTAATTTACAGATCTACACATTTATATAAAAAAAAATTAAAAGGAAGTGAAGATGAATTTTTAAAAATTTTCTAAAAAATTTTAATTTTTAAAGAAAATTTTACTTAAAAAAAAAAAAAAGGCCGAGGGACACGCTCCTTGATTCCATGCCTAATCTAACTCTCGAAAAGATCCAATTAGGACATTGACAATTTTTATGATTTTTTTGAGAGTTATGATTTTTATGCCTAAAATAAAATACCAGTGGAAAGAATGCAATATATGCGAATTATTTTTTAAATGATAAAACTGGACTTTGACAGAAAAGGGTTTGAAATTTGGAAGGTATCAATTAAAATACTCAAATCTGTTTTTTTTTTTTTTTTTGAAGGATATTTCGTGGACACCTTTCTAATTAAAAAATGATGCCATTTGCTGACCTCAGCAAAATCTACAAATGTTTTAAGGATGAAAAAAACATGAAATAATGGGAGCCAGCAGGGTTGGTATAACTCGCCTTTCTCTGAAAATTTTCTAAAATCCCTCACTCTCTTTGGAATTATAAATTTTATCATCCTTTCTTGAAAAAGAATTTTTAACAATTATAGCATTGCCTTTTTCATATTATTTTGTGTGACTTGTTTTCGATTTCAAGTTTTTGTTTTATTCATTATATTATAGGATATATGTGGATAGGAATTGGATTAAAATGAATTTGTTTGTATATAATTAAATATGTAGAGCCAGTATTGAGCCTGAGTTGGTCAATAAAAGAACATATAATATGTGAATATATTTTTTATAAAATTATTTAAATTTAATATTATTTTAAATTAAAATAAAATTTCAAATTAAGAACCCCGATACTAAAGTTATACTTGAATATGAACAAATTGAGTATAATATTTTCAAGCTCAAATTCGATCAGAATTGAATACTGTTTAAATTCGTTCATTTATTAGTTTAGTTTATATTCAAATTCGTTGGATTATTATTTCATAATGTTTGAATTCATTTGTATTTGAATTCAAAAAATTCGATTAATATTTGAGTTTAAATTACTTAAATATATTTATATTTTAATATTATAATATATTATAAAATATAAATTATATAGTATAAATTATATAATTATTTTTAAAAATATATGATATATTTACAAATATAGTATAATTTATTTGTAAATTAATCGGATGAAAGTTATTCGAATATAAGAATCCAAAACAAACTTTTATTGCCTAATGTTAGCCTCATTTACGGGAAATTCTTAGGTGAACCCGGTCCACAGCTCCACCTGTGGACCGGATCCACCTAAGAATGTCGAGTGTCCTCACCATTATTTTATTCCAAAATCAAAATTTTCTTCCCTTTTTTTTCTTCTTAACCCTTAACGAAATAAACATTTCAAATTTTGATTTCTCCGCCAAATGTACCAGATCACTCTCTCTCTACCCAATTAAGTCTCTCATCTACTCTCTCTCTCAAACTCTTCTCACTGGAGCTCCTCCTCCTCCTCCTCCTCTCTCTCTCTCTTCAAAGATGGCTTGAAGGTTAAACGGTAGCGACAATATGGACTGGATTCTAAGCAAAGCCAGGACTCGCTAGCATTTGGTGATGAGCCTATCTTGCCTTTCAAAAACAGATCTGGGAGCAAAAACAAGCTACAACATAGGGAGAAGAAGAGCAGAGTTTGCTACACGCCACAGAGACGGGGTAAGATGGGGATGGCGGAGAAAGATATAGATGATCTATCCAAAAATGTAGCCAATTACACGACACTAACGCCACTAGGGTTGTTGGAGAGGGGAGCTCTGGTGCATCCTAAGAGGAAATTTGTTATCCATGGCTCTAAGCACTATACTTGGCTCCAAACTTACGAGCGTTGCTGTCGATTGGCCCCCACTCTTGCTCAACGCTCAATCACTTTAGGTAACACGGCAACCCTCTTTTTTTTTTTTTTTCTTTCCTAATCGTCAGTTTCAATGTATCTATCTATCTATCCTGGTTCTTTCTTTTTGTTGACTTCTCCACCTTCCCTTTTCTTTGGATAATGTTAAAGTCAGTATCTTTGGCATGTTTTTGCGCTGCTGGAGGGCTTTTCTCTGCAATATTACATGAAAGAACTTGTTGCATTGACTTCTCTATATCTAATTAATTCCTAGTTTTTGTTTCCTGATATTTTTAATGTAATGGGCTCTGTAAAATGCATTTGCTATATGGACATCACAGTTCTTTTCCTTATAGAACCTGTTTATGTCGTCAAGGAGTATGTGCAGGTGCAACCATCAATAAAAGCTATTGTAGTTAGCAAGATTACAAGAAGGAGATGCCTTCTTCCAGTGGAGAGGAGGACGAGCTTGGTGATTATCAGCAAGAAGATATAACAACAACGAGCTAGGAAGATTCTGCAGACATTATGTGGGAACCATTAGTACTGGCTTCTCTGCAGATAAAGCAAATTTATTTGAGTGGAGGAATTCATCAGTAGCTTCCGAGTGAGCAGAGGAATTCATCAGTGCTTCCGTGCTGAGTTGCGGCTTCAGGAGACGTTGGCTCGTAGTTTGCAGTAATTAGTTTCAGTTTTTTTTTTCCTATTGTTCTTCCCTTGTATTTATTTCAGGGTTCAAGCTAAGATGTTATTCTTCCCTTGTAGATGTATATTGATGATTAAAAGTAGTTCTTTGCACTTTGCGTAGATCTTTGCAACGGTTCTTTTCCAGCTGTAGGTATGTAACTTTATGATAGTTTGACGAAATATGTTCTTTTCCATTTGAAGTTGGTCATTTACATTGAAATTCTAGTAATTGAAATGCCACGGTTCTTTAAGGTAGCATTTACATCAAATTAACCTAAGCTTCAACAGTCGCAATAACACTAAAAGCTCCAAGTGTTCAGCAATCTAATGGCTTCTTATTATCTGTGGAGGTTTATATTTACTCGTTGGGGAACCATTTTCACATGCTACTCTAAGTAAGCTATCAAAGCTACCAGATTTTACAATAAACACTAACAAAAGGCCAAGTTCACCTCTAGCCTTCACTACCCCACATATGGCTCCTAAACCTTGCTCAATACAAGAGTAGTACACCATATGTGGCCACTTCATGCATCTTCCCCATCCCCATTGCAAAAAATATATCATCTCAATTCCAGCCAAAGAATGCTCAATAAAATATATAATTGCACAAAGAGTCTGTTCATCACAAAAGGATCTAATGTGCAAAATCACACACATCTAGAGTAAAAAGTGAGAAAATACATAAGTTGCATATAAATAAGCACTTTGTATTAAAGTGTCAAATCCACCAATAGAACACTAAAAGCTGCATCTTCAATGCATAGCATCAGTTTGCACTTTAAAAAACATAAGCTGAAAAGCATGCTTCAAGCTAAGAAAATCTGCTTTAAATACAAAACAGTTTATTGAATTTAAAGGTGTGGTCATCAGTGGACAGGACTACCATCTGCAGCAGTGCAAAATAGCTTGTTGAATTCAAAGGTGCACCACCTATCTTCTCCAACAGTAGCTCAAGCTGTAGCAAAAACTATCTGCTTAGTTTGGAAGCTGCAGCAATGCCTTTTACAACTAATCATCATCTTCACACGGTTACTCAAAATCTCACCAACTACAAGCAGACAAAAAAAAGTCATCAACTAAATGCCACAATTACAACTCTTCCAGTGTAATGAAGGTACTTGATCAAGATGTTTAACGACATAAAAGTATGAAATGCTGAATAAGTTAAACATATGGTCAAAAGCATCTTGGACAAGAACTTGCCAATATCAATTTAGAATAAGCTAAGCATAAATGTTTTCTAATACACACGGGGAAAAAAATCAAATCACAATGAAATACCTAGATCACTCAGCCCATAAAGGCAAAAGTAAATCAGAAGAGGAAAGAAACAAAAGGCAAAAAAACCCTAGAAAGTCATCAAACTTTTTAAATCCAAAAAGGGCCATTGAAAGATACAAGAATGATTCCTTCACAGCAAAGACTAGTAGCCAAGGTAAGAGCTTGTGAAAGGGTTTCAAAAGCCTTTGAAAGTTAAAAAACAAAAAAGATTTCGTAAGGGAAGGTAAAAAGAGAATAGCCAACATGTATAATTATGAGATCAAAATTGCATAAAAAATTAGCCATACAATCTTGCAGAATTATTTATTTTAAGAGAAAAATCTAGTGACTTTTCCAACCGACAAAAACATGATATGAAATTTAACTCACTGAAAATGAGGATACAATCGTTGCAATAGGAGAAAATAATCAATTGGCATTAACATGCTTCACAAATTTTCTATTGATGGCATATTTTCAAAAAGGTTTTTTACATGCATCAAGATATTTGCTAGAGTATTCTAAGAAAATGAAAATCAGAGCTTTTTTGCATCAAGATTTTTGCTAGAGTATCATGCAGTGACAGCTCAAATACAGCAAGTTTCCTGCAACTAGATATCTGTTCTATATAAATATGAAAATTATCTAAAATATCCCACTGAAGTATAAGATTAGGAAGTAGGGATATCTCCACAATGACATCGCAACTATAAATGAAACAGAAAAGCCCAACATTCAGACACTTGTTACAAACTTTTCTGACATATTTAAGACTCCTACCTTTTTTGACATAAATTCTCCATATATTATAACAAGTAAGCACAAATCATACATGGAAACTATATATTTTTATCATAAAAAATCAATTTTCATCAGCTCCCACAGCGCAGAAGAGAACAAAACGTAACAAAACAAATGCCAAGATAGCCTACAAACCGAACAAATAAAAAATTTCCAAGAAACCATTCAGCAAAGAAATAGTTTTTTTTGGCTAATTCCTCGAAAATCACGAATCTTCTTTCTCTGTCTAGTCCAAGAAGCATTCTTTCCTACACTTTCTACTACAAACTTCAACATTCTTCTTCAGTTACTGCATTCTTCAGCTGGAACGTTGCCAATGCCTAGGAACAAAGCCGCAATATAGACCGGAATGAAGACAAGGCGGACAGAAAAAAGAGACAGGAGGAGGAGATCTGGCAACACAATTCTTAGGCACAACAGGATCTGTAGTCGGGGGAGTGGAGAGTGCCGGAAGAAAGAAAGAGAGGTGAGTGAGTAATCTTCGATCGAGAGAGAGACAGAGTGCAGAGATCAGATTGGGTGTACTGCAACACTCTTCTTTTGTTACTGCGTTCTTCAGCTGGAATGTTCAGATTTGCCTTTGGTAGGCTTGTATTCCTATAATGTGCCTAAAATCCAGTCGAAATTACCGATGCCTAGGAACGAAGCCGCAATGTCGACCGGAATGAAGACAAGACGGACAGAAAAAGAGAGAGAGGCAATGTCGATAGGAATGAAAACAAGACAAACAGAAAAAAAAAGATAGGGGGAGGAGATCCGGCGACACAATGTTCAGGGATAATGGGATCTATCGTCGGAAGAGCAGAGAGTGGGGGTGCCAGAAGAAAGAGAGAGAAAGTGAGTGGCAATCTTGGATCGGGAGAGAGACAGAGTGTAGAGATCAGGCCGGGTGTTTTGAGCACACTTTTCCAATTTTTCAAACGTGGGACCGACTCTTCGCTTAACCTGGTTGGGGTAATGGCAGATGTAAAAAAGAATAAAAATTGTTTTAGAATTAAAAATTCGGCCGAGACATATGTCGTCCAACCGAGGTCCCGGTTCACAGGTGGGGCCATGGATCGGGTCCATATAAGAATTTCCCTCATTTACGGCGCAACCAATCCTACCAATCGCTGCAAATAGGACAAGCTACGGCCTCTCATTGGGCATTCGCCACGTTGTCACTTATTAAAACATGCCACGCGTCGTAGGAAAAGAATAAGTAGAAAGTGGTGTTTGTTTCAAGCAAATTAGTGATTTTTTATTTTCTTTAATATACCATTGTGTTGTTGCCTTGTTGGCACCCATAAATTAGTAGCAGGTAAAATCTGACCGATTTAGGCAGTAAAGTCTCATTCTGAATTAAAATTAAAATTTAAAATAATATTAATTTAAATAATTTTTATTTTTCGAAATCTGTTACATATTTATAACATATTATATTTTTTTTCTTAATAACCTCACTCTTAGCTCCACATAACTCCACACTTTTAATGTTTTTTTATTACATTTAACCATTCTCATCTCAATCAAATTTCTTTCTACTTACAACCTTATACTGACTTATCATAAGGATCATTATTTATACTGCAATATATTCACTCATGGACCCTGATAATATATAACTTATAGTATTTTAATTTCATATTTTCATTTCATAGATATAGTTCAACTCGCATATAATTTATAAATTTCAACTAATATAAATAATATGTTTGATTACAATTTATTTTCATTTCTTATCCTCCCACGTGCATATAACCTATAGTTAGAGGATTTTTTTCCCCTTTCTTTTAACATATACTTCAAAGATTTTATAACAAATATTATATCAAAATTAGACAGAAACACTTTTATTAATTATTAGAGGATAATTCATTCAATTTACATTTTACACCCTGGTTCCTTTAGGCTAGTGATGGAAATAAATTAGGCTGAGTTGATGAGATTGACTCAAATCTAATTTATTCAAATTTAATTATTCGTGAATTAATTTTATTACTTCTGATTCAATTCGCATAGCAACTTAACGAGACTTTATTTGTTATAAAATTATAAAATAAACTTATAGGAAATGTTTATTGATGTCTTTTGAATTCAAACCGGCATGGGTTTGGATTTGACATCTGAGGAGCACAATGGCCATATCAGGTTTTGGAACATGAAGAAGTGACCATGGGCCAGTCCACTTGTTTAGCACGTACATATTTAAAAAATAAAAATAAAAAAGATTTGTGTTATGAATTATTGGAATCTCCATTAATTAGTGGAGGCTCCACTAATTATGGATTTATGTGAATTATTAGAAGATTTTTATGGATGTCCACCATTTAGTGGAGACACCATTAATTGAGATTAGTTGAAGATGATGTATGCCATGATGTATTTCACTAATTAGAGCTCTATAAATAGAGCTATTCTCTAAGCTTGTAATACACCATCATTTTGTGAAAGAAAGATTAGTGAAAGAAAGATTAGAGAAAGAATTGTGAGAGAAAGAAAGAGAGAAGTTTGAAGAGAAATTCTTGTGCAAAGAATAGTTAAAATTTTCTTAGTGTGTAGTGTGTAGATTTTATTCTAACACTACCCTAATTTTATAACACGTTATCAGCATGAGTCTCTGCCGTTATTAAAGCCAGAAGACAGGTACGCATTTATTGATCTCGCTAAATTCGAATTTGTAACCCTTGATATTTCTGAAAAAAAATTTTATATGTCATACAAAAATGCATTTAAATGCTAAAAAAAAAAAGGAGATCCATATGTCATGTGGATAAAAAGAAAGATTTGACCACCTGAAGATGGTCATACTACCCACTGCACGGTATGAATGGTTGCACCTGAAGTTGCAAGATTGTAAAACCGTGAACTCCAGTGATGTATAAAACTACATCTTAGTTAAAAATTTTACGGAGAAAAAGTTACGATGAAGTTATATTGGAGAAGACATTCTCCATTTTTCATGTTCTACGATAACAATATCGAGAAAAAGGGTATCCAAAATTGACAAACTTTAACATGAGTTATTATTGAGAAATCATGAAGCCGGATGAAGCGGCTCAACGGCACTCCCAAGTGAATGCTTGTTGGCTCCGAGTAGAAGCCATCGTTATAGTCGTAGTTGTGGCGGTGGCCGTGGTTATGGTCATGGACACACTCGATATTTCCCTTATCACGGAGAAATACGGCCACCGAAGTGGAACAGAAAAGATAATAAGGGAAAAAGATATTTCCATTAATAATAAGCATCACATCTTTTATTTATAGCACTAGTGTTCATATGAACTTGATGATACATGCTTATAGTTGCTCTTTTGTAATTGAGTGACAAATGTAAGATGAAGGTTTGTAATTGTTCTTTTTCAATATTTACATTAGAGGACGACAAACAATTAGTAATTATGGACTTCAACTCCTCTTTTTCGACATCCTCCTCTTTTTCTTTCCCTTTTGAGCCGAGCATCGAGACTAGCGAGCGAAGTAGCAGTAAAATTCTTGCGAAATGAGTCTTGAGATTTTATGATCTCCTTAAGTTTATTATATTTCTTATTATATTTGGCCTTGAAGCATGCTTGTCTCAATTTACTGTGTTTGGTCCTCTAAGCTGCGTATTAGGACTTTCTTCTACCAACTGTTTTTCACATTCCGATATCGTAATGGCTTCTTTTAATTTCTTCTCGACCATATGTCCTCCTTCTTCTTTATTTTGCATATCCTGTAAATCGAAGTGATATCATCGGTTATTTACTTATAAATCTTTCATAGTTTCATACTTGCAAATAATAAGTATGTATGAGAGAGAACACTGGACATTCTTGATTATGGTCTCCAAGCTCACCAATTTCCTATGAGGCCATCGACGAATTCCTAACTCCCTACATCTTTTCTTGAGACGGGTTATGCCAATATTCGGTTCTTTGGTTGCGCTCTTGATTGGTAGGTAAAAATCTTTGCGAAATTGTTTCTCTTGATAGTGTCACGGGAGTTATTGCCCTTCTTCTCTCTCTGCCTCTTAATCATCTTCTTCTCCCCAAGAATTTTATGCTGCAATAATATCTTGAACTTCGATATTATGCATTTCATGAGTACTTACTCCGACTTCGTTGTCAAGACCACTCATTATTTCTCCTAGAAAAATAAAATAATATCGGTAAAGGTAATACCATTCAAAATCCATGTTTAAATGGATAATAACACTGGAATCATATTACGGCTTTGTTCAAAATCCATTAGAGAGTAGAATGGATCATGCACAAGCATATCCTCATTAAAAGGAATAGCATCAAGAGGAACGATATCAAAAGCGAGTCTCTTGTAGGGGCGGATCAACTTGGTCCAAAGCGGTATGTTCAAAACTTCCATCGATTTACATAAAAAACAAACCAAAAGAGAGTTTAATTTCATTATCAAGCACACTAAAAACAAATGGAAGCCCTCAACGGTATTTCACACGAAATTAGGAGGAAGCGGTTGGTATGGAAAGGAAAACATATCAAAATCTTCTGCGTTCGAATTAGGCAGAAGCGGTTGGTTTGAAAAGGAAAACATATCAAAATCTTCTGTGTTCGAATTAGGCAGAAGCGGTTGGTTTGGAAATGAAAATACATCAACATCTGCTGCAGAAACTAAGTCAAAATTTGACCATGTCTCAAATGAATTACGAGTCTCCATATACGCTTTGTGATTTTTGTATTTGATGTTTACTAATGATCGATAAGCGATATATATATCGATACATATATATATATATATATATATATATATCTGTATGAGGAAGAAGAAGAGGTAGATGGTAGGTAGAGGGTCGGAGGAGAAGAAAAGACAAGAGAGGAAGAGGAAAAGTCGATGCGGGAAGAGTGAAAAAAAAAAGAGATATTTTTCTTGGTATTTTCTGCTTGTCATCATTTTCTTATATTTCTTTTCTTATTCTCTTGTGAAATCATTATTCCCTAAATTAGGGGAGAACTAGAAACGATACAAGAAAGATCGTGATTGGACAACATCATTAAATTATCTTGATCCACATACAAGCGCGTGTGAACTTGAAGTTCAAAAGATAATTCATTTGTAAAGCATTGCAAATCAAATGCCGAGACACTTTTGTTGACTCTAGAAGAGTAACAAAATCGCATATTCCGATTATAAATGCTCCTATTCGAATTGAAGTTCCAACGAGAACAAAATATTATACCTATAGGCTGTTGAGCCAAAAGCATGCCGAAGCATGGCCGACCTCTTGGTTCTAAAGATAAAAATCCTCGAAAGAAAAGAGGATTAAATGATCCGAGAAGATCATATTGAAGAAAAGAATGATAAAGACCAAGAGAGAGCTGATGACAAAGAACCGGAAGTTGATGAAAGTAACACTGAAATTTCTATCAATTATACCACTTACGGTAGAAGTTGGAATCGGATAGAAAGCTGTTATTGATAATATATTTGCATACAATATATCTCTTGATGTTACACAGGATAATGATGATCCTGAACCAATATCGATTGATGAATGTCGGCATAGAAAAGATTGGCTGCAATGGAAAGATGCGATTCAATCGGAGTTAAATGCACCGGCAAAACGTGAAGTCTTCGGACTGCAGGTCCGAACACCGGAAGGTATAAAACCTGTTGGCTACAAATGGATATTTGTGC
Organism: Voacanga thouarsii; assembly: GCA_026120185.1. Taxonomy (NCBI): domain Eukaryota; kingdom Viridiplantae; phylum Streptophyta; class Magnoliopsida; order Gentianales; family Apocynaceae; genus Voacanga; species Voacanga thouarsii. The sequence goes on along the minus strand of JANUWF010003367.1, from coordinate 2,215,563 downwards.
GAAAGCGCAATGAAAAGAGTGAAATCGTTCGATATAAAGCGCGATTAGTAGCCCAAGGTTTTTCACAAAGACCAGGTATTGATTATGATGAAACTTATTCTCCTGTTGTTGATGCTATTACACTCAGATATCTTATCGGTTTGGCGAGTACATGAAAAGATAGATATGCGCCTATTAGATGTTGTCACTTTGCTTACTTGTATGGAAATTTAGAAAATGATGTTTACATGAAAATCCCGAAGGATTTCATATGCACGAAGCATATAAACATTATCCTCGTGAAAATTACTCCATCAAGTTGCAGAAATCATTATATGGCACTGAAGCAATACGGGCGCATGTGGTTCACACGTCTTAGTGAATATTTATTGAAAGCGGGATTTAAAAATGACCAGGTATGTCCATGCGTTTTTATTAAGAAATCTGGTTCTAAATTTGTGATATTAGCTATATATGTTGATGATATTAATCTTATTGGAACTCCTGAAGAGCTCCAAGAAACAATTGATTATTTAAAAAGAGAATTCGAAATCAAGGATTTTGGTAAAACCAAAATTTGCCTTGGTTTACAAATTGAACATTTGGAGAGTGGAACATTTATTCATCAATCAACATATACTGACAAAAGTGCTAAAAAGATTTTACATGGACAAAGCACATCCATTGAGTATTCCAATGATCGTCCGATCATTAAATGTGGATAAAGATCATTTCAGACCTTAAGAAAATGATGAAGAACTCCTTGGTCCTGAAGTACCATATCTCGAGTGCAATTGGTGCATTGATGTATCTTGCTAATAATACAAGACCCGATATTGCTTTTCTTTGTCAATTTATTAGCAAGATTTAGTTCTTCACCAACACGACGACATTGGAATGGAATTAAACAAGTCCTTCGATATCTCCAAGGTACAATTGATCTCGGATTATTTTATTTAAATAAAACCAGTCCAACATTGATAGGTTATGCGAGATCTTTGGTTATTTATCTGATCCACATAAAGCACGTTCTCAAACGGGCTATCTATTTATATGTGGAAATCTTGCTATATCATGGCGTTCTACGAAACAATCTATAGCGACTACTTCTTCAAATCATGTTGAAATTATAGCCATTCATGAAGCAAGTCGAGAATGTGTATGGCTAAGATCCATGATTCATTATATCCGAGAAAGTTGTGGATTATCATCAATCAAAGGTATTCCAACTCCTCTTTATGAAGACAATGCAGCTTGCATAGCTCAATTACGAGGAGGATATATTAAAGGAGATCGGACAAAACATATTTCACCAAAATTCTTCTTTACTCATGAACTCCGGAAGAAAGGTGAAATTGATGTGCTACAAATTCGGTCATGTGACAACCTCGCGAGATATTTTCACGAAGACTTTACCGATTGCAACATTTGAGAAGTTGAGATATAAAATCGGTATGCGTCGGTTTAAAGATTTAAAAGAATCATCTTATCAGGGGGAGTAATAAACAGACATATAGAATAGTGTACTCTTTTTCCTTCACTAGATTTTTTTTTCCCACTGGGTTTTTATCTAGTAAGGTTTTAACGAGGCATATTCTTTATGTAATGGATGGACATCCAAGGGGAGTGTTATGAATTATTGGAATCTCCATTAATTAGTGGAGGCTCCACTAATTATGGATTTATGTGAATTATTAGAAGATTTTTATGGATGTCCACCATTTAGTGGAGACACCATTAATTGAGATTAGTTGAAGATGATGTATGCCATGATGTATTTCACTAATTAGAGCTCTATAAATAGAGCTATTCTCTAAGCTTGTAATACACCATCATTTTGTGAAAGAAAGATTAGTGAAAGAAAGATTAGAGAAAGAATTGTGAGAGAAAGAAAGAGAGAAGTTTGAAGAGAAATTCTTGTGCAAAGAATAGTTAGAATTTTCTTAGTGTGTAGTGTGTAGATTTTATTCTAACACTACCCTAATTTTATAACAATTTGGGATTTTTAATTTTTTTTAACGGAGGGTCTAGGCTAGCAATGGTAAGTCGGCCGGTTCGACCCGCCGGGCCGGCATGTCAGGCCAGGCTCGCTGAACCTGGCTCGGCGGCCGAACCGGCCACTGTACATCAGGCCTAGGTCTTGGTTCGGTCTAGGCCAAGAGTAGAAACCCTTAGCCCAGCGGGCCGGCCCGCCTGAGAAAGCTGTTGCCTAACGGTTCTCTCATTTTTTTATTACAATTTAGTCCCTAAAATGGCCGAATTATTATTATTATTTTACATTTTGATCCCTAACGGTTATATTCTCTATTCTAACCCCCAAAACTCTATAAATACCCCCCAATTCAACCCAAAACTCATCAAACACTCTCCAATTCTCTCAAACTCTCTCAAATTCTCTCTTATCTCCATTCATCTTTCTCTCATAATCCTCAAATTTCTTTATTTTCTCTACAAAGAGTATTAGAATAGAATTTATTTTTGTGTTATACATTTTTAATTCTTCAAGAAAGTTTTCATATTTTGGAAGATTGTTGAGTAGCGGAATAGTGGATACAAGAAGTAAAAAGCTCCATAAAGTATTGTTATTCTTGAATCTTGGTCATCAACGAGTTAGTATTTCTTAATCTTACATTCTTTTATTTTAACTTTATTAATTGTTTATTTATTTTAGTTATTTGTTTAATTTTTAAATTAATTTGTTATTTATATTTTTCAATTCTCTTATTTCATTATTTGTTAATACTTTATTTTTTTTAAACTTTTATTTGAATTTTGATTGCTTATTTTTTTTTTAAAAAAAATAATGGATCCAAATCAATATCATCATTTTTCTTCATCCCAATCATCTGCACATTTTAATTTTAATATAGATCCAACCTTGAATTTAATAAATAATGAAATAGTTAATGAAGATGAATGTCCTAATAGGCCTAGCGTTAGTGTTTCACAATCACAACCAACTCCAATAATTAATCTTAACGAATCTAATATAGGTGAGGATGATGTTGAAACGATAGATGTTATAGTTAAAGCAAAAACATCTATGGTTTGGAATCTTTTTGAAAAGGATAATGATAATGATAGGGTAACATGTAAAATTTGCATGGTGGTATATGCACATAAGAAGGGAGGAGGGACGGGAACATTAGTTAGACATATGAAAAGGTCACATAATGATTGGTTAGAAAACCTACTTAAACAACAATAAATACATACTACAAGAGGTCAAATTGTTAGTAATTTTCAATATGATCATAGAAAAAATAGAAGTGGATTTGCTAAAATGATTGTTCAAACTAAATTACCTTTTAATTTTATAGAAAATCCACATTATGAATAATATATGCAAAATAATTGTCAACCAGCATGGAAAAAAATTCCTAGAATAACGTTAAAAAATGATATAATAAAGATATATAAAGAAATGAAAGAGTATCTAATTAATATGTTTGATTCTTGTAATTGTAAATTTGCTCTTACTTGTGATTGTTGGACTGCAATTACTAATGAATCTTATTTGTGCATTACATGTCATTGGATAGATCATAATTGGTTAGTACAAAAAAGAACTATTTATTTTAAATTATTTGAATATCATCATGTAGGTAGTAGTATAGCTAGAATAATTACTTAAACATTTCGTGAATATAGAATTTTAAATAAAATTATTTCTATTTCTTTAGATAATGCTTCAAATAATGATTCCGCCATAGTAATTTTGAAAAATATTATGAATCTTATGTTAGATTTTATTTTATTTTATACTAGGTGTACTTGTCATATAATTAATTTGTGTGTTAAAGAAGGATATAAATATATTGATGATATTGTTAATATAATTAGAAATATTGTTTTATTTATTAAAACCTCCCCAACTAGGTAACAAAATTTTAAGGCATTATGTCGAGAACAAGGTGTATCTTTTAAAAAATTTAGATTATATTGTAAAATAAGATGGAACTTAACTTTAGATATGTTTGAAAGTGTTATACCTTTTCAAAACCAACTTATTGAATTTTGTAATAGTAATAATTTTCATCCTCCACTAACTGAAACTTATTTTGAAAATTATACTGCACTTTTAACATTTTTATTTACTTTCAAAGAAGCTACTGAACTTTTATCGGGATCTTATTATCCCACTACTCATCATATTCTTCCAACACTTGCTAAGGTAGCAAGTGTCAATGGATTTAAGTGCTGTTGCCAATTTCATATGTCAAAACCCCAAACACAAGCCTGGTACAAGAAACCAAAACAAAGCAACCTGACATCTTCTGCAAGCTGCAACTTAACTGCTTAAGAATTAACAACCAACAACAAATTGGCAGGATGTACCCCTTCAACAATTTGTTGATGTCCACCTCCAAGATTTGCAGCATTATTTTGACTGGCTCCCATAGTAATGGCAGGAGTCCTTTCAACATCTTCAATATCTTCTATTATGGTTCTCAAAAGAGCTATGTGTATTTCTCCTAGTAACCTCGAATCCTGAATTGTGAGCAACAACAAGTGCCACATAAAAAAGCGAGTACAATGATTACTTCGGATCCACAAGAAAAAGAGGGCATCAACCACTCCCATAATCATGTAATGCTTGAACAAACTCATCCAGAGTGAAAAGCCAGAGACCAAGCACAAAAAGGAAAAATAAGTAACTTGATACACCAACCACATATTGTAGAGTGATTATAAAACTTGGACAATCTTAGAGGAAAATGCATATACCAGATACTGCTTGACCAACATATGCATTTTATGGAGCTACGGCCTTGGCCATTCGCTAAAACACAAGATTACAAACCAACAAATGACCATTATAATTAAAAATCTATTTTTTACTTGAAAGAATTAGTCAAAAGATACACTTTCTTTATTCAACACTGAAAAGCAGTAAATTCCAAGCCACCAACTCTATAACGTAAGTCCACACAAAAAAAAAAAAAGGTTGAAAAGCAATGGAGGAAAAGGGAAAGTAGTAATAGTAAAACAACTATAGTGCAACATTTCAATATTTCTTTTTTCTGGAAGTGCTAATAATTACTCCTAGTGTGTAAGAAAGAAAAAGCGAGACACTAACAATGGGGGTGTCTTTGATGCTGAGATGAGGCAAAGGGTCGTTGTTATTGACGTGCACCGGAGCAAGAGACGCACCCAAGACACCAAGCAGCAACCTTAGATCGGACTTCTGATAACCCGAGCCAAAGCCAGACCTGGACCCGGCAGTCAAAATAGATGGAGCACGATTGAGCTAATGACCCCACTTTTCACCTCTAGAGTCCCCATCCTCGGACCCATTCGGATCCGGACCTTCCCTCGACGGTGATAGAGTATCCACACCAGGTTCAAACTCCCCGATCTCGAAATGAAAACCTCCGGCGGAGTAAAATGGCCACCTTTCACTCCGCCGCCTCAGTCCCGAACCTGAAAGCGATGGGCTCCTTCCCTTCGACCTTCTCGGTGATAAACCTCTTACTACTTCCTCCTTCAATGTTGAAAAGAATCCTTACTTTCGCTCCATATTTTGCAGAAAATGGTATTGAAACTGATCAACGATCTTTCTACTGCCGCCAATATTGCCGATATTCGAAGAGGAAAACAAGAACCCTAAGGGTACCTCTGGTGTATCGACAAGGGGGCAAGCACCGAGATGCTGTGTTTTTGTGTTCTTTAAGACAAAAGTTACAAATTTTAAAAAGGAAAATTAAAAAAAGAAAATTACAAATATTATAAAATGATTAAGATATGACAACCAAATAAATCTTGACCATTCAAAATGTTATCTAAAAAGATAAATGAGATCTGAGTCACATTTATAAAAATAAATATCTTTTATTAAATCTAAATTATTAATTAAAAATTAAAAAAAATTAAAATACAAAAAAATTTATAAGACAAATCACTTTTCTCTTCACAATTAAAATACACATTTAGATGATACTTAAAAATTTTAATTGTAATGTTATAATTATACTTAAACTATTAGCATGTCTCGTCGTACCTTAAATTGTAAGGCAATAAATACAGATAAAGCGATACGAAAAAAATTCAAAATTTAACATATAGTTGAAATCAATCTAGGAAGGGAAGTTGTCAACTCTTCCCTAAAAATTTTCTAAAATATTTCTACTTCCATTAAAATAATATTATAAAATTTACTTTCCTTTCTCCAAAAATATTTTGAAAACTGTTAATATAACACTCAATCATATTTTATTTTCTACTATAATTTGCTTTTCAATTTCAAAATTTTTTCTTAACAACGACTAATAATCCATTTAGTATATATAGAACTCTTTCTGCGGCTATATTGCTATGCTCACACACACACACACACACACACACACACACACACACACACACACACACACACACACACACATCCTCTATCTTCTATGCAGAGGTATATATCTTCTATCTTCTATCTTTTATATAATAGAAAAAGGAGTTTGGTGACATTGTTCATTTTTCGTCAATGAGGGCATTTTTATCTTTTTACAATTTTGTTTCCGGTGAGGTGCAGAGAAACCTCTGCGTTTTCCAATGTAAGCTTTGTTGCATTGATACAAACACAGATAAGTGTACTTTTATAGCCACGTGGGTGGAAAATTCTTACATGGACCCGGTCCACGGCCCTAATTGTGGACCGGGTGGGTCCATACACTGTCGGAGCGTGACACCTGTCTATTTTCATTAAAATATTTTAAAATTCCATTTTCCACAATTTTCTTATTTTTACTATTTTTCCCATCAATCATGGTTAACCATGGTTACCAATTTTTCTTTTTTACCGCCATCGGATCACAATCAAAGTTTCACTCACTCACTCTCTCTCTCCCACCCCTCATTTGGGTCTCTACCTCCCACCCCTGCTCCGGTCTCCCCCTACTCCAGTCCCTCTCCCTTCTCTACCTCCCACCCCTCCTCTGGTCTGTCTCGTCGCGAAGCATTGATGTTGTACACAGTTCCAACCAATATAACAACAAATCTGACCCAAGCAGTTCATTCATTCCACTCAATCAAGAAAGCCAGCTTAGATGCCATTGCTGGAGGCCCTTCTACTTCTGTTATCGGCTTGGGTTGTTTAAACCTCAACAACAACTTAGCCACACCATAGCAACATTCTAGCAGCCTCTTTGTCCCAGTCTTCATCAACGATTTTCTCAAAGATATTCTCTTTCGTATCCTATTTTGCTCGTTTATGTAAGAAACTGTTCATAATCTCTATATATTTTTTTTGTATATAATTTTTATAAATGATTTTATGTTCAGATATGTTCTTATTTTCTCATGCTATGTGTCATAATTTCTCTGTTTTTGTTATAATTCTAGAAATAATGTGGCCTTTAGCTTTAAATTCAATTGTGTGTATTGTGTGTGACAGTGCGCATATGAAATAGTTTATGGAGATTTTTGGGCAATTGCAGTGATAAGCTTGTTTTGATTGTTGGAGAAACCGACAGGTTTTGGAGTAATAATGGGGTTTTTTTTTTTGTCGATTTTAGTTGTGAGAAAGGCCAGTGTGTGCTTGTTTTGTTGCTTTGGCGGGTTTCTTTGGAATTTTTTCTAGTTTATTTTTATTCTTCTAAGTGGTAAATATTAGATGACTAACCTTGTTGAAATTGCTTGAGTGGAGGCAAATGTTGCCAGTTTGACGCAGAAGGCTAATGATCTTGGAGTGCAGCTAAATCAACAACGTGAACAGAACTCTATGTTTTGAGATGATACAAGCAGTCAATAACAGTCTAGTCCAACTAGCAAAGCAAAAAAGTAATATTGTGGCTTATTTTTATTCTTGTTACAGTTAATTTATACATGAGTGTGCCATGAGGTTTCTTCTGTCAGGTTTCATTACCTTCTTTTTCTTTTTTTTTTTTTTTTAGCATATGAGATTCTATTTCCGGTTTATGTATTTCTTCAATCAGTTGGACTTATCTATATGCCTCTTGCTACTTAGAAATGGATTTAAGTTTATTTCAGGTTTAAGTTGCTTTTCATGGTCATTGTCTCTAATAAAATTTATCATCTTTTTGCCCTTTCTTTTTTTATAGCAAGGATAAACAGAAACATATTGAAACTGCAACTACCCCACACATCCATGACAGGTCTGCGAGAAGTAGGTATGCATTTTTGTGGGATTGATTTTGGAAGAAGTATTATTGATTTTCTGATTGGATAATTCTATTGGAAGTAGAAAATTCTGATTCCCTTACAAACTAAACTACCAGATGAGTCAAGAGCTAAGATTATGTGGATAATGGAACAGAATTCTCTTTGCCTTTTATTTATACGAAACTAATTTATTTTACCCAACTTTCAATTGATTCTCTTCCATGAATACTGGTAAAGAAGATTATGTTGGGCCACTTGTGATATCAGTTATGTCCTCACTACCATATTGACATAGAGCAAGCAGATAAACAATTGCACTAAGTTTATACGGCTTTTGCAAAAAATATTCTCTTGTGTAGTATGATTCTTGTTTGGAGAAGACCAACAATGACAAAGACGGGAAGTAAGAATCTTTGTCATCAACACATGAAAATTCACTTCATAATCAACAAATAGACCAAGTACAAAGTAAAAAATCTGCTGGACCTTTGGTAACTGCGTCTTACTTGGAACAAGGTCCTGGCAAGCATAATTATACCAGGTCCAGAAAGTCTACTGGCAGGAGTGAGGTTAGTTTTAGCTTTTCTGCAAGTGCATGTTGTGAACTATTGGGAATACATTTAGAATTAGTATGTTACATGTTCTTCTATTTTTAAGAAATGGAGTTATAGAAGTGAGCTTGTCTATTAAATATTAATACTTAATAGGATCTGATACCCAAATGAAAGAGGCAATGCTTGGAGTAAAGTGTAAGAATATATCTTCTATCCACTGTCAGTTTAAGTAATTTCTTAGATAACATGATTTGATTGTGGCCACTTTTACTTGCGTCTATACTATCTGTTTTTAACTTGTTCCATATTCTGATCCACAAATTCACTCATCCCACATGTTCTACTAACAGGAGCTAATTCCACCATTTTTGCGTTGTCTAAATTAACTATCTGACTCATATTCTTGAAGGAACGACATACCCCAATTGCAGATGAGCTCCAGATTATTGACAATGGCTGGAGTTCAGGTCAGCTCACCCAAAATTCTGAAAAAGGTATAGGATTAGAGGCTCGCCAGTTTGGTCACAATATGGATACAGTGTAAGGATATGAGAGTTATCATTGGAAACTAATGAAGGATCAAACATCTATTCTCAATCACTTCACAGCTCTAACAATCAATCAGATAAAGGAAGAACAGATGGCCACCCAAACTTAGACAGAGGAAAATCTGAAAGCTTCCTACCGGGAGAGAAGGGCCGTTCAAAAGCTACTCCAAGGACAAATTCTAGATGATGATGAATGGTTGTATTCTGAGATCCTTATGCTGGTCTACAAGTGGAGAGATACAACTTTTCTAGTTGGAGTGTTGAGATTTAAATTGCCAATTAATGAGCAACCTGTTAACAGAGATCTTAGTAGTTCTAAACAATAATTCTCATCAGACGACACAACCTACTAGGGAAGGCAAGTGAAGACACTCTCCAAACCGCAGAATGTACAAATTTGTTGTCGTTGAGATGAAAATGGATATTTGAAATGCTAGCAAGCAGGTTTTGAGTTGTTTACAAACCACCTAGTGTGTTAGCAAATTCTAATTTGTGTAAGGATTTCTACACTGCAATCCTCTTTAGCCATTGTAGCTTAACCTTTCACTCCGTAAACAAATAGAAATGGAAAAGTTTTGCTCTAGTCTCTATGTTAGGTTTCATATTTCAGTTGTAAAGATATTCAGATGCCTCGTTTACCTTAGTTTGCAATAATGTAACCTCAGTCATTGAAAATTCTTTTGTCGAATTGTGATACTAAGTGTCCAACTGTCATTATTATGTGTTTATAATATGATTCAAATGACCATTCATTAACAGAAGACATTATGTTAAAAACGAATGTAATCAATGAATTTACATAAAGAATAGCATTCTTGGTTAATAATCATGTTACAAAACTTGTCCCAAGGATTAGAAATCCTCGAGGACTTTCCTAACTTGCTCCAGAATCATAAACAAAACCACAGTGAAAGGCCCCTGCTCAGAAATTGTGGGAATAAAGCCCTTGTAAAGTAAATGGCCATTTGGTCCTTCAGCCCTAATAGTCTTGAGAGCACAATCAAGTGCCCCAGAATATGGTGGTGTGCCGTCCTTGGCTCCACCTTCATGTTCATCACCTTTGTCTTGACTAATAAGAGCTTCAACTGCAATAAGAGGTCAACAACGTAACAATGGTTAATATCCCCAAGAATCGATAAGCATTTTCAAGAGAAATCTTGGAAATCTAAAACACATGAATATAGCATTGGACTAAAAACTTATTAGTCATAATTAACTTTTCCACATCAACTGTACTTCAACTTTCATATTTTGCATTGTTTATGAGCAAACTATACCACAGACAGACAAATGTAATGACTTTGGTAAAAATAAAGGGATGCATCATTACCTCACCTTTAGCAAGATATTTATCTTCTAGATCCATTACCTAAATAATGACGGTTGCATTTTCCTGCAGGTTTCTTTGCTGCACTTCCCTTCTCCAAAGCTAAAGTAATATGACCAAAGTTGCCAAATTTATGCAATGTAGCACCCAAAAACTATTCTCCCAAAATAAAACAAAGCAAACTCAGGACCTAAACTCATGAAATTCCGTCAAGCTCCAAGGAAATTGAATGTTAAACAAAAAGACAGAAGAAGAAAAAAAAATGTCTTCTTCCAGAGCTTCAGTTTTGCAAGAGGACTAAACTTTCAACTGATTTTTGATGAATATTCAGTACATGCAAGAATTCCAGACAAGTCGTCCAATATTTACTACTCAGAAGAACAAAAATAAACCAGGAAAAGTTCCAAAGAAACCCGTCAAAGTAACAAAACAAGCGCACATTTGGTCTTTCTCACAATTAAATTCGACCAAAAAAATAAAAAATCCCCCATTATTACTGCAAAACCTCACGGTTTCTCCAAAAATAAAAAAAAAAGCTCATCACTGCAATTGCCCAAAAATCTCCATAAACTATTTCATATACGCACTATCACACACAGTGCACGCAATTGAATTCAAAGCCAAAGGCCACATTATTTCCAGAATTATAACAAAAATAAAGAAATTATGAAGCCGAGCATGAGAAAATAACAACTGATTCGAACTCAAAATCATTTATAAAAAATATATACAAAAAAACATAGGGATTATGAACAGTAGCTTACATAAATAAGAGAAAATAGGATACGAAAGAGAATGTCTCTGAGGAAATGATTGTTGAAGATTTGGTCAAAGAGGCTGTTGGGAATATTATTATGGTGGTCGATCTGTTGTTACAGTTTAGACAACCTAAGCCGATAATAGAAGCAGAAGAGCTACCGACGAGGACATTTAAGTGGGTTTTCTTGGTTGAGTATATGAATTTCTTAGGTCAGATATGTTGTTATATTGGTTGAAGCTGTGTACAATAGCAATCTTTTGCGACAAGACAGACCAGAGGAGGGGTAGGAGGTAGAGAAGGGAGAAAGACCAAAGTATGGGGAGACCAGAGTAGGGGGGGAGGTAGAGACCCGAAGGAGGGGTGGGAGGGGGAGAGAGAGTGAAATTTTGATTGTAATCCTCAGTGATAGCAGTAAAAGAGAAAATCAGTAACCATGGTTGATGGAAAAAATGGAAAAAATAAGAAAATTGATAAAATTGAGATTTTAGAATATTTTAATAAAAATAGACAGGTGTCGCGCTCCGACAGTGTATGGACCCACCCGGTTCATAGGTAGGGCCGTGGATAGGGTCCATATAAGAATTTCCGGTGGAATGCATGCGGAGTACCCAAAGCTGACATGTGGAGTACATACGGAGGCTTATTCACGTAGCCCTATAGACCACACCTTTCTTCCCTGTGCCTCACCCGCAGCTTTGGTTCCAAAATCACTTGGACTGCAACTACAGCTTCCTCCTCCTCCACCCATTATCTCTACCGTCTGTCCTCTATCAAACCCTATTCAGGCACTCCTTCTGGCCGCCTCCCCTTCCATCGTCCTCCTTTCCTCCTCCTTCTTAGCCTTCAACATGAATGGTGCAGTTCTGCCCTTACCATCGGTATCACCGTCATCCTTAGCGGTGGCCTATTCTCACAACAACAATGGTAATAGCCTCTGTTGATTTTCACCAGCTCGCCCTCTTTGTGTAGTTCTATCTAACCGGATTATCTCTCTTTTTTGGGTATTCTTAGCTGTGAAAAGTGAAGGATGAGGGGTTTAGAAAGAAGCGGAAAGGTTGAGATTTATGTTGGCAAGGCTTGGATTGGCTTTTGAGAAGACTGGGGCTTTTGGAGATTTGAGTCTACAATGTGATCATGGTTTCTATCGGCGTTGTTGTACGGGTTCTTTCTGATATGATCTTTAATATAGCTTATTGGCTCGACCAGGATTTTCGAGATCTACTTTGTCTTTGAGTTGCAGATGGAGCCACAGAGGTATGTATCCGAGTATATTAGAAGGTTAGATAGTGGTACAAAGCGTGACTATCCCCATGGTTGCCTGGATGCTGTCGACCTTTTTGTTCACCATCTGTTCTATGGATGCTCTGGACCTTCAGTTATTCTTAAACTAGAATGATTCTCATTTACCTTGCTTCCTTTGTAGGCCACCACCTTTCTGATTTTCTTTCTGTTTCTGTAGAGATTTTTGGCCTCAAATATGCTTTTTCCTATAGAATGTGTGGGAACTTCTGTCATTTCCTAATATTAGTGCCATAATTTATTTAGAACACTTAAGGGTTGCCTTATTTCCTTTTCTTTAGATATTTTGGGTATCAAAACTGTTTTTTCCTGTAAGAGTTGCATAGAACTTCTGTCATTGCCTAACTTAGTGCTATAATTTATTTAACATAGTTAATTCACATGATGTTTAAATGCATTTTGAGGTCTTGAAGTAAATGAGAATTTAAGCTAGCTTTATCTTTAGCAAATTATGCTCTTATTTACATTTTGGCACTGTTGTTTTTTGCTAGGTGGAAGATCCACCGTCCACAGTACCAAGAATGGGGCCACGGTGAAAGGTTGTATATTTCTCTTCTACAATTTGTAGCTTGTACTTTTTAGATATCATATAGAAAAGATCATCTGATTATGGCATGTAATTTAAGTGTTTTCGACCCATTACTTGAAGCCTGCTTCTCTTTTCCTTCATATTTTAAAGGGGATAAGAGGTTGCTATCATGCCTAAGGAAGAAATGAGCTTCTGAGAATTATAAGATGGACTGTACTCATATATATCTAAATTGCTGTGTGAAGATGATAAATGAGTGCCAATTTTCATATCATTGTTTCTCCCCTCCCTCCTTTAATATGCTATCATGTTGGGTTGTGGCTGAGTTCTATTCACGAGTATTTTGGTTTCCCTGAGAAGAGAAATGTCTTGTGTTATCTTCTTGAAGAATGTTCAACACAGATGGCATACTGTGGAAATTGGTTTTGGGGGGCCTCTTGATGCATATCATGATTCTGAAGTCTAATTTTCACATTTTATGTTGCAGGACATACTTTCAAGAAATTTGATATCGTAAAATCTATTGGAACTTCAGGTCTGTTGCTTTTCCACTATGACACCAAAAGTTGGATTCTTTCCGATGCATTATCTTCATGTCTTTTTTTTTTTTTTTCTTTTTGGTGCTTCTTGTTGAATTTAGCCCATCCATTGGTTTTTTTTTTCTTTTTAGGTGAAAAACCATGTATTTAAGTTAATTCTGGGAATTTTCTGGTAATTAGTTCTTTAAAATTTTGAACTTTACATAAGTTTAAGTAGCGTTGAAATTAAATTTAATCGTGAGAGATAGTTGTGTAGTGGCTGTAGCATATGTTTCTGCTCTGTCTTGTAAGTCTATAATCAGGGCCTTTTTGGCTTTGGATTTTGAACGGAAAAGGATTATTATAGTTTTTTTACTTTATGATTTAATTTAATATTTCTCTCAAATTTCTTTAAAATTTTGAAATGTGAAGGCTTGGTTCTATACATTGAAAGAAATTTGCTTTCCCAGTTTGCACTTTGGAGATTTTCTGCTGGGCTGGCCTACATTTTGTTTTACTTGAAAGTTTATCAGGCTAGCCACATTGAAGGTGATGACAGAAACAGAGCATACAACTACGAATGAACAAAAATGGAGGAATTAACATTAAACATTAAACAGAGTATGGCAGCAACATGGAGACATGAAACACATACCTCTTGGAGCCTTAAAACTTGAAGAATATGGTTGAAGAACTTGAAGCTCCAGAACAGCTTCTTCTTCTCCGTGGGATGAACATCAGTGCACTGTCTTTCTTCCAAGAGATGAACACTCTGGTACAACCTTGATGCTAGGCTTTCCAGTTCTCAGAATATGACCACAGCCTAATCACTTTGGTGAGCAAAGAAAATGGGAAGAAGAAAAGCTTCTCAGATATATCTCACTGGCTTCCTTGTCTCGGCTACTTATATAAACAAGACAACCCAGAAGAAACAAACCCAATAAACCGATGGCTTTTTATTTCTTCTTATATGAACCAAATCCAGAAGCCAGAAAATCAAGAAACACACGCACCCTCTCGGTTGGCTTCCTTTGGTTTTTAATGCAAAAACAAAACCAAAAGCCAGAAGAAGAAAAGGCATGAGAGAGGGAGAAATTTTTTTTCCAAATTTTTATTTTTTATTTTTCCACACTGAAAGCCAAGAGTCATAAAACCAAAAATAATTATTTTGACAAAACTAATATTTCGGGATTTAATATCCGAATATTATTACCAAAATAAATTTTGGCTTCACTCTAAACTCTTTTGAACTGTGTCCAGAAAAATCCTATGGTCCAAGCTATTGGGCCAAAATAATATTTATTATTTTTCTTGGACCCGAAAAGTCCAAAATAATAAACATTAATTATTTTTCTTGGGATTAAATAAATAGCCCAATAAATAATTAATGTGCCCAAATGAATAAAAAATAATTAAACTTTAATTATTTATTTCTTGAGATTAAATAAATAACCAAATAAATAATTAAGTATTAATTATTTTTCTCTAGTTTAAGTCTCGGTTAATTTTCTAATTATTCAAACTGGACCTAGTCCCTGAATAATTAATTAACCAATTAAACCAGATAATAAATTTATCTCCATTTATTTTATTCCAGTCCAATAATAAATTAGACTTCCTGAATAAAATAAAACCCTCTCAACTGAGATCAATTTCTCAACCCAAAAAATTATTAGGACTTACGGGCTATTCCGAGGACCAAAAAGACACATCGCCTTGGTTACTAAAATGACCAAAATATCCCTACTATATAAATAACTGTATTTTACATTTTAAATATTTCCTAATATCACCATAAGGAAATATTGACCCCAAGGACAATACTGCATTAGCAAAGTCTTCGACCTACAGGTAAAATGACTAAAATTTCCCTCTACACATCGCCATACATTTAGAGAGGAAGAAGTGTACTAACACCCCTCTAAATGACATCTACCATCCTTAGGTTTCTAGTCCAATGATCCACGACTTCCTAGAGTGTTTCCGCTTTTCAAGGGAGCTACCCTAAAGTAAACATCCAAGTCATGTTTCCCAGGGCTCTGGATATTTAGATCATTCAGACAATCACAATGGGCGATATAGTGTAGAAACTATCTTGTACAAGTCTGTCTTAACTAACTAGTCACACATACCCAACATGCAAGTATATTGGCTCTACGATAGAACCTCAACTATAGCAAATCAAAGTATATGCTTCCAGCTTCGTCAGACCATCAACTCATACTCAAGTCATAGAGTACTAGTCCACGCTATAGCGGTAGAAGTCTAGGTTTCAACCATATAGTACTTTTAGAAACTACTACTACTGGTCCTGTTCTACGTATTCAAAATACGCTTATGTTATGAAGTGAGTGGACTATTCACTGGCTAAAGGTAAGGCATTCCCCATTTGGAATTCATAACATAATAACCTAAACATGATGAGATTCTTATTCTTATCAATCGGTTAAGAACAAATGTTTATGTGTTTAAATAACTCATGATTCATACCTTACTGTGAAAGACCTTCATTCACATGGATCACTTATTTACACGTAATGGGTCTATTCCAAACGAAACTATACACAGATAAAGAAAATGAATTCATAAACAATTTTTGAAAATAAATTTTTTTATTAACATGTTCGATATTTTCATCAGAAACCTAGTCTAAGAGGGCATACATTCCAACAATCTCCCACTTGCACTCTAAGACTAGGTAAGTCCGTAGGTGCCCACCCCAATAGCGTTTAAGTGTCTCTTGAAGACCTTTTCAGCCAAAGGCTTGGTGAATGGCTCTGCTAGATTGTTCTCAAAGGCAATCTGTTCCACCACGACTTCCCGTCTCTGGATAAAATCTCGAATCAGGTGGTACTATCTCTTAATATGCTTCCCCTTCTTGTGGTTCTGAGGTTCCTTTGAGGTACTTGAGAATATGCTTTACAGCATTGTCAATGAACTTTTCCAGGGTTTGACTGATATCTGCTAGCTAAGCCTACAGCAAAGCAGATATCTGGCCTAGTACACAGCATGACGTATATAAGACTTCCCATAGCCAAAGCGTAGGGAATCCTACTTATTCTATCATTTTCTTCTTGAGACGTAAGACAGTCCCTTAAAGAAAGTGACAATCCATGTCTGCAAGGGATTAGAGCTCCCTTGCATGAGTCCATGCTGTACTTGGCGAGCATCTTGTCAATGTATGCGGCTTGGGATAATCCTAACATTCTCTGCTTCCTATTTCTAAGAAGTCTAATCCCAAGAATGTAGCTGGCTTCTCTTAAGTGCTTCATACTAAATTGACTAGATAGCCAAACCTTTGTAGATGATAATGACCCTACATCATTTTCAATGAGTAGAATGTCATCCACATAAAAGACAAGAAAAACCACATTAAACCCCTCAAGTCTCTTATACACGCATGGTTCATCCTCGTTTTGATAAAACCGTAAGACTTTATAGTTTCATCAAAACGAATGTTTCATATTCTCGATGCTTGCTTAAGTCTATAAATGGACTTCTTAAGCTTGCAAACCATATATTCTTGGCCGTCAGCAATAAAACCTTCTAGTTGGGACATGTAGATGTCTTCGCTAAGTGGCCATTTAAAAATGCCATCTTGACATCCATTTGCCATATTTCGTAGTCATAGTGACATGCGATGGCAAGGAGGATACGGATGGATTTAAGTATCGTCACAGGGGAAAATGTTTTCTCATAATCGATCCCTTCTTTCTGAGTATACCCTTTTACCATAAGCCTAGCTTTGAAGGTTTCCACCTTCCCATCCGTTCCCCTATTCCTCTTGTACACCCACTTACACCCAATGGGTTTTATCCCTTCAGGTGAAGCTACAAAATCCTAAACCTGATTAAAGTACACAGACTCAATCTCGGCTTTCATTGCTTCATGCCATAGATTTGCATCAACATCAGCAATAGCCTCCCTGTATCTAGTGGGGTCTTATTCCTGATGGTTAGAGACCAGTTCAAAAGCTTCTCCATACCATCTCTCTGGAACCTTAGACACTGTCCCACTACGACGAGGCACCATTTGTATAGGCTCTTGAGGCTGTGCCTCTTCTTGTTCCACAACCGGGCCAGAAAAAGTTGCTTCCGAAGATAACTTCTCCTCGAGTTCCAACCTAATTGAACTGTTTGTGGAAATACTTTGATCATCCTCTAAGTATCTAGCATTGGTACTAACCAGTACTTTCTGCTCCTTAGGATGATAAAAGTAACCACCATTTGTTCCTTTTGGATACCCAACAAAATGGTATAATTCCAACTTGTCTCCCTTGATCAGTACATAAGCCAGACAGCCCCATATCCTGAGATGATTCAGACTTTGCTTACGCCCAGTCCACATCTCATAGGGAGTCCTAGGTACTGACTTGGAAGGCACCAAATTCAGAATATATGCCACTATTTCCAGGGCATATCCCCAAAAATATACTGGAAGAGTAGCAAGAGACATCATGCTTCTGACCATTTCCATCAATATTCTATTCCTTCTCTCAACTACTCCGTTCTGTTGGGGTGTCCCCGGCACAGAGAGTTGAGATACTATCCCATGATGTACCATGTAGTCCTTGAATTCACTTAGGAGGTACTCTCCACCATGATCCGATCGTAAGGTCTTGATTAATTTACCTGTTTGACGCTCCACTTCAACCTTAAATTCCTTGAATTTATCAAAAGAGTCAGACTTGCGTCTCATCAGGTAAATATAACCAAACCTTGTACAATCATCTGTAAAAGTGATGAAGTACTCAAAACCTCCTCTAACTGATGTAGACAAGGGACAGCACACATCAGTGTGAACAAGACTCAATACCTCTTTGGCACTATCCGCCTTTGGGATAAAAGACATTTGGTCATCTTTCCTATCAGACATGATTCACACTGAGGCCAATTTTTCAATCTCAATGAGCCCAAAGGCCCATCATTGATTAGTCTCTAAATCCTGGTTGAGTTGATATGACCCAACCTTAGATGCCAAAGATATGAGTTATTGACATTGGTCTTTCTCTTCTTCGTTAAAGGTTCAGATTGAGCGTTATTTGATTGATGATTAATAGGGTTTAAAATAGATTTCTATACATGTGCCCAGTATATAATATTTCTCCATCTCTACTGATAGAAATACCAGAATGGAAAGATACATAATATCCTTGATTTATAAGTTTTGCAACTGAAATCAAATTCTGACGAAACCAGGTACATATAAAATATCTATTAAAACCACTTTTTTTTATTACAATAAAAAATAAGATCTAGCTCTCCCACTGCAAGGGCCCAGACTTGTGCTCCATTTCCCACGCGTAATCCATGTTCGCCTTTCTTAAGTCTTCTTATCTTTCTAAACCCCTGCAATGAGTTACAGATATGATCAGTGGCTCCTGAATTAACAATCCAAGTGGAAGTTGATCCAACCATTGATATAGACTCTAGATAGAAAACATTACTTGTAGGTTTTTCTTGGCTTGAAGATTTGGACACTCCTTTTTCCATTGTCTCTTCTTCCCACATTTGAAGCACTTGCCTTTCGGTTTATCTTTGGGCTAGGCTACTGCGTTTCCCTTCTTCCTTTTGAACTTTCTGGGCTTGGACCCAATTCTTAAGGAAGAAGCCTTAGCAATCATGGCCTTTGATTGTGGCTTCATGACCTTCTTTGCCATCTAGAGTTCCTTTATCAACTCAGTCAAACTCATATTTAACTTGTTCATATTGTAATTTAATTTGAATTGAGTAAAGGAACCCGATAGAGATTCGAGAACCATGTCCACTTGGTTCTTGGAGTCAATGATAGCCCCTAAGATTTTTGCCTCCTCGAAAGCAGCAATCATCTTAAGTATATGCTCTCTGACTTATGCTCCCTCAGCCATCTTAGTGTTTATTATAGTTCGAAGAGCCTCCTGCCTTATGGGCCGGCTCTTATTCGCGAACATAGTGGACAATGAATGACTAACTTCATACGCAGAAGTCATGTACTCGTATTTAAATTGGAGCACATTAGACATGGAGGCTAGCATATAGCAACGTGCCATTTCATTAGCCTTCTTCCATGCCTTCTCAGCCTCTCGCTCTTCGTCGGTGGAATCTTCCCTGATTTCAGGGCAGGTCTCGTAAAGGACATATTTATACTCCTCGGCTGTAAGTATTATGTCTTGGTTCCTCTTCCAGTTCACATAGTTTGGTCCCATTAACTTATTCTCACAGAGAATAATGGCCAAATGACTAAAAGAACCTCCCGTTATTTCTGAAAATCGAAAAATAAAAGAAAAGATTTAGTTTGTGAAAATAAATTTGTACACTGAAATTAATTTGGCTCTTAGGAAAACTGACATAGCTTCTTTAGAAGATTAACAGCTCCCTAAGCTAAGTGTATTAACCACCACAAATTAATTTCCCTTCTAGGTAATGATCTAGAGGATAACTTCATCGTGGGATGGCCGTTTTCTCTCATTTCCTATGGACATTCCTAGCACTATAACCTCCAACGTGGGCTGACCGATTATAGTATGTGTCCCGAGTTATTAATTACATCCTTCCATTAGATCTAGATCCTTGTGGTATCCCCATCCTATACGGGTTCACTCACAGGGTGACGCGAGGGGACCCTCGATCTCTAATGAGGATCGTGATGGAAGCCGTGGGGCCGTTGGAACCCCTCTCCCACTTAGTCTTTTAAAATAAAGTTTTCTGGAAAAATAGCCTTTTGAAATTTCTATTAAGTTTTTCTTTAACTTAAAAATAAAATATCTAAATCCATTAAAATCTCTATGTCAAGAATTATATCCCTTGAGAGATTTTTCCATGGACTAATTTTATTAAGTTAAAACTTAATGATTTAAAAAATTTTCCAATTTAAAACTTTCTAGAGACTCTGGTCTCAATTTTATTTAACAAAACAATTTTTCTTGTGAAAAATAAAATAAAATGGTTTTTTATTTTAACTTACAAAAATATTTAAATCCAATATATTTTCTATGTTAAGGATTAAATCCTTTAAGAAAATATCAAAGGATTAATTTTTATTCAAGTTAAAATAATCATTTAATTTTTAAAGAAAAATATTTTTTTGTATAAATATTCCCAAAGACTTTGGTCTTTGAGAAACCGCGCACGTAGGTACACATAATAAATAGCATGCCAGAAAACAGTAAATGTTTTCATGCTTTTCTATTTTTAAACTTAAGTACCCAAATAATAGAATTAAACACATTAATTAATTAATTAATGATCTTATTTAATCCTAAAATCCCTTACTAATATTTTTTATGCAAATATATTCCAAGAATATAAACTATTGTAAAAACATTAACTTCTCCTAATATGGGACCCAAATTAAAAAAAAATTTGCAAAATTTGGCTGGTGGTCCACGTGCACCCGGCGCACCGGATCCACGCCCTTTAGGCCTGCGGTCCGCCGCGGCCTCAGTGCACCAGCCACACCGGATCATCAGCTACCTCAACCCACCAAGCCGCCCGCCCTCCCGAGAACCCGCGCCCGATCGCCTATGCACGCGCCTCGTGTGTGCGCCCGCTGGATCCGCCCGAGGACCCGTGGATATCGCCCTCGACCCGCGCCCAGATCGCCTCTGCTGCTGACCCGCGTGTTTATCCGAATTCCGCCGCCCAACCCGTGATGCAACCCGCGCAAATTGAAGATTCAATTGCAATTTTGCATGGCTCAATTTCTTTAAAAACGGCTCGGCTCCAAGGCAGAAAGCCGGACGGCTCCTGTCACAAAACGGAAACAGCTCGACTTCAAGGCGCGGCTTGGCTCAGCGGCTTAGAAAATATTATCTTTCTTTTCCGAGAGTTTTCTTCTGTGTTTTTCTTCATAGATTGTTTCCTTTGGCTTCTTTGGACATTTTTCATTATAAAAACTAATCCAAACAAAAACAACAACCGCCTATACCCATTTAAATTGGGTTTACACAATCAAATCCACTAAACCAAAAATTTACAGAAAGCTCTGTGGAGCTTACAGAAACTATATCCCATACCATAAATAGCAAAGGATCACATATTTAAGCTCCAAAGAATGTTTTTCTCCATTTTTATTAACTAACATGCTCCTTAAGTCAATCAAATTCATTGCTCTGATACCACTTGAAGGTGACGACAGAAACAGAGCATGCAACCACGGATGAACAAAAATGGAGGAATTAACATTAAACATTAAACAGAGTATGGCAATAGCATGGAGGCATGAAACACATACCTCTTGGAGCCTTAAAACTTGAAAAATATGGTTGAAGGACTTGAAGCTCCAGAACAGCTTTTTCTTCTCCGTGGGATGAATATTAGTGCATTGTCTTTCTTCCGAGGGATGAACACTCTGGTACAACCTTGATGCTAGGCTTTCCAGTTCTCAGAATATGACCACAACTTAATCACTTTGGTGAGCAAAGAAAATGGGAAGAAGAAAAGCTTCTCAGATATATCTCACTGGCTTCCTTGTCTTGGCTACTTATATAAACAAGACAACCCAGAAGAAGCAAACCCAGTAAACCGATGGCTTTTGATTTCTTCTTATATGAACCAAATTCAGAAGCCAGAAAATCAAGAGACACACGCACCCTCTCGGTTGGCTTCCTTTGGTTTTTAATGCAAAAACAAAACCAAAAGCCAGAAGAAGAAAATGCACGAGAGAGGGAGAAATTTTTTTCCAATTTTTTTTTTATTTTTCCATACAGGAAACCAAGAGTCATGAAACCAAAAATAATTATTTTGACAAAAATAATATTCCCGGGATTTAATATTCGAATATTATTAACAAAATAAATTTTGGCTTCATCCCAAACTATTCTGAACTGTGTCCAGAAAAATCCTATGGTCCAGGTTATTGGGCTAAAATAATATTTATTATTTTTCTTGGACTCGAAAAGCCCAAAATAATAAATATTAATTATTTTTCTTGGGATTAAATAAATAACCCAATAAATAATTAATGTGCCCAAATGAATAAATTAAACTAATTATTTATTTCTTGGGATTAAATAAATAACTTAATAAATAATTAAGTATTAATTATTTTTCTCTAGTTTAAGTCTCGGTTAATTTTCTAATTATTCAAATTGGACCTAATCCCTGAATAATTAATTAACCAATTAAACCAGATAATAAATTTATCTCCATTTATTTTATTCCAGTCCAATAATAAATTAGACTTCCTGAATAAAATAAAACCCTCTCAACTGAGATCAATTTCTCAACCCAAAAAATTATTAGGACTTACGGGCTATTCCGAGGACCAAAAAGACACATCGCATTGCCTACTAAAATGACCAAAATATCCCTACTATATAAATAACTGTATTTTGCATTTTAAATATTTCCTAATATCACCATAAGGAAATATTGACCCCAAGGACAATGCTGCATTAGCAAAGTCTTCGACCTACAGGTAAAATGATTAAAATACCCCTTCTACACATCGCCATACATTTAGAGAGGAAGAAGTGTACTAACACCCCTCTAAATGACATTTACCATCCTTAGGTTTCTAGTTCAATGATCCACGACTTCCTAGAGTGTTTCCGCTTTTCAAGGGAGCTCCCTAAAGCAAACATCCAAGTCATATTTCCCAGGGCCTTGGATATTTAGATCATTCAGACAATCACAATGGGCGATATAGTGTAGAAACTATCTTGTACAAGTCTGTCTTAACTAACTAGTCACATGTACCCAACATACAAGTATATTAGCTCTATGATAGAACCTCAACTATAGCAAATCAAAGTATATGCTTCCAGTTTCGTCAGACCACCAACTCATACTCAAGTCATAGAGTACTAGTCCACGCTGTAGCGGTAGAAGTCTAGGTTTCAACCATATAGTACTTTTAGAAACCACTACTACTGGTCCTATTCTACGTATTCAAAATACGCTTATGTCATGAAGTGAGTGGACTATTCACTGGCTAAAGGTAAGACATTCCCCATTTGAAATTCATAACATAATAACCTAAATATGATGAGATTCCCATTCTCATCAATTGGTTAAGAACAAATGTTTATGTGTTTAAATAACCCATGATCCATACTTTACTGTGAAAGACCTCCATTCACATGGATCACTTATTTATACACAATGGGTCTGTTCCAAACGAAAATATACACAGATAAAGAAAATGAATTCACAAACAATTTTTGAAAATAAATTTTTTTATTAACATATTCGATATTTTCATCAAAAACCTAGTCTAAAAGAGCATACATTCCAACACATATATGTATTTTTTGGGTATAAATGTGTAATGCAAATTATGGATCAAGCTCCTTGACTGCAGAAAATCTATCTTTTCTTCTTTTCATTCTGCCTTTTAGATCTTAGAATTTATTTTCTGCTATGTTTTGTTTTACTTTGTTTTGTTTCTTTTCCCCTTTTATTGACAATCAGAAATTACTTGCAGTTACCACTTGTTCCCAAGCTACTGTTGCTTTAAACCTCTTACGTGAAAGGAAAGGATTTTTTGATATTGTACTAAGTGATGTGCATATGCCTGACATGGATGGCTTTAAGCTTCTTGAACTTGTTGGGTTGGAAATGGACCTTCCTGTTATAAGTGAGTAATATTTCTCCTGCCCAAGATTAATGAGATCATATACTTCAAAATTGAATTTTATCTTACTGAAGTAATGTTTTGCAGTGATGTCAGGGGATGACAGGACTAGCCTTGTCATGAGGGCTATTAGACACGGGGCTTGTGATTATCTAATTAAGCCTATACAGATTGAAGAATTAAAGAATATCTGGCAACATGTTCAGAAAAGATGCATTGGTACCAAAGATAATGAACATTCTGGTAGCTTGGAAGATAATGATCACCATAAACATAGAGGTGATGATGCTGAAAATGCTTCTTTTGTAAATGAAGGAGCAGATGGAATTCTTAAGACATAGAAAAAGAGGAAAGAAGCTAAGGAAGAAAAAGATGCTAAAAATGTTGAAATTGAAAATGATGACCCAACTACATCAAAGAAGCCTCGCGTAGTTTGGTCGGTTGAGCTCCATCAATAATTTGTTAGTGCCGTGAACCAACTAGGGATTGATAGTATAACCTTTGACTGTATCTCTGTCACAATGTATTTACTTTAGGCTTGATGATTTTGTTTTCTTTTCCTGCCTGATTCAGAGCTAAATTTGTTAAGCATTGTATTTTCTCTTTTCATTTATAACTTTCAGATTTTAATATTTGAGATAATTTATTTTTGTTTAATATTTCGGAACCCTTTTCAGAGGCTGTCCCAAAGAGGATTCTGGAACTGATGAATGTTCCTGGTTTAACCAGGGAAAATGTGGTAAGCCATTTGTAGGTTTGAGTTTGTTACTAGACCTTATTACTTCAATGGCAGTTTTTTTATATGTTCTTTGTGTATATATACTATTGTTTTACTTATGTTGAGTAGACATGATAATTGTTGACTTGTGCATATTTCATGAACATTTTCCTATTGGCAAAGAAGTTTGAGTAATCATGGTTAAACTCCTTCACTGTCTTGGAGAGGAAGGAAATTTAGAAGCAATAATTTCTACAATGGCTACTGTGGTTAAGGTGGGAAGGTTCTCAAATAGCTTGTTCTTTATGATAGAAGTTTGAAAATTTCTTTCACTTTTGTGTGCATGAGTTGGGGGGAGAGATGCTCTTCATGATGGACGATGAAAGTTTGCTTTCACTTTTGCAACTCTTCTTGTTTTCGGGGTTTCCATTGGTGGAATTGGAGATTGGGTGAGAGAGAGGGATATATGAATGGTAATCTTTCAGATTTTTAAAATTGAAGCCTTATATATTTTCTGGATCCGAACATCTAGGTTCGATAATTCCATTTTATATTCTAAACTGTGTGTATATTTTGTTATATTTCTATACTACTAATATGTTGAACTTTCAACCATTTCACATACGAGATTAAGTGGAATCTATATAATTTAGTTCAAATATTTCCTCCTAAAACAGTATAGCTGTCACTTGATGTTGTGTTTGCATGCTAAAATTAAAGTATGGATGTACTCCTGAAAGTTAATCAGCCCTTAAGCACCAAAGAAAAGGAACAATAAGGTACCTTGCCATCTATCTCCTTTTCTTTGATAAAACATGAGGGGAAATCGAAAACATCAATGTGGACATCTTGTTAAAGTTCCTCTTTAAAGTTCCAAAATCAATAGCTTTTGTTTAAAAACTTTACGAAGCGGTGGATTCTTGAATTTGATTATCAATGTTAATTGGTTTATTGACATAAGAAGATGAGATTCTTGTATATGGACTGTATGTTTGCATGTTACTTAAATATTTGAATAAATAAATAAAATCCTACAGAAGAAGAATAGAGTGGGATGTGTTATGTTATGCATTATGTATTGAAATAAACTGCTGTTTCTTCTGGACGTCTACTCTGTTCTCACGTTTGTGTATGTTGCTGCTCTATGGCCTTAGTTTTGGTACTCTAAAATGTTGTGCTAAATTTTCTCCTTTTTTGGTTCATAAATCCTCCTTAAGGTACTGCAATATAGGTTTTTTCAACTCTGCAAAATAGTTCTCCTAAAACATATACCAAATACACTTTGTTGTCCCAAATTTATGCTTGAGATTGCCCTTCCCATTCCTATTTTGTAATTCGCTGCATTTAGTGTGCATTTCTCATGCTTGCAGTGTGAACTATATTCAAGCACCAATGAACTATTTTTCTCATGCTTGCAGTGTGGACCGTGGAAAAAACATCTTAGAAACAATATGCCCCTCCATTGCAGCAGCAGCAGAAGACGCAACTATTTTGACAAAAATATTTGATGAAACCATGTGAAATTTTGTGTACGAGAGATTTTCATAACTTAATATTAAAAGTGTTGTAAATATTTGAATACATCTTAATATATAAAAGTATTGATTTTATATTTTATTATAATGTATTGTATTTTGTACTAATATTTTATTAGCACTGTTCATTTTTCGTCAATGAGGGTATTTGTGTCTTTTCACGTTCAGTTTTCGCCATTGCATTTACTTCATCTTGACACGTCTGCGCCATGCGTCCGTCACAGAACCCAACTACAGTTCTACCTGCCTTCTCTTTTGCCTTTTCTCGGTTTTTCCACTAGCTCGCTATTCCTGGGGTTTCTAACAGATCCAATTTTCTGTCTCAATTTTTTTGGGTATTCTTTACAGTGAAGACCCATGGAAGAGGGGTTTAGAGAGAAGCGGGGTGGTAGAGATTTATGTCGGCAAGTTTTGGAATGGCTTTTGAGAAGACAAGCCTTTTTAGAAGCTTTGCTGGATTTCTATACCTTCTGTTGTTTTGTTATTGGCCATCTTCAAGCAACAATCCCAACTGTATAAGGACTACTGAATTGATCTCTCTTTTGCAGTTCTTGCAGAATCAAAGCTCAAAGCTGTTCGTCCTTCAGCTCCCTCTGCGTTTCCACTTGTTCTCCAGGAGCTCTCTCTCTTAATTCTTCCTTTCTCTTGTGTTTTGTTTTTTTGTTCTACTTTCTGTTCCTTTCTTCTTCCTGTAACACTCTTTTTTTTGTTTTTCTTAGCTCCTGAATATTTCCTTTCCCTGTTTTCTTGTTGCTACCTACCTCTACAGACTAAAACACAAACCACACAAGCCGTCCAGCTATTTGCTTCACCGACTTACTTCGGACACATGGCACAATACAACAAGCATCAGAATCTGTATTACTTCTACATCTTAATTCACTTTCTTCCAAGAGATTAAATTTCCAGAATTCCTTTTGGTTTAAAAGAGGTGAAATCTTACCTAAGGAAGGTTGTGTAAAATCAAGCCAAGGGTGAATTTGGCAATTAGTTTTCGGGTTTTTGATTTGACAGATGCAGCTCTTTGTAAAGACCTTTACTAGAAACACAATTACTCTTGACATCAAGAGCTCCAACACCATCGACAATATAGAGGCTAAAACAGAGGACAAGGAAGGAATTCTCTCAGAGCAGCAAAAGCTGATCTTTGCTAGAAAGAAAAGCATTAATTTCTTAACAAGCTATTGGTTTGTTGGTAATTCCTTCAGAATTTTTTCATTTTCTCTTTCCAGAAATGTTTCTAATTGCAATCAATTTTGAAGATACATATAGTGTTAATTGGGATGATTTAACTTACGATTTTTGGTAATTGAGTTTTAGGCACAAGTTGGTGAATCATCGATCTATAAGGTTGAGAGGAAATTAGGTAAAGGTGATTTTGTCCAGATATTTGTGGGCTGTCATGTTTCTGATGGAGTTGAGCAAACTATAGGTCCTGGAGCTATGGTGGTAACTTAGTGCTTTCTGCTGGAGAACTTGAGCTTCTACTTTTAAAATTATTGAGACTGTAAATTCATTTCAAATTTATTATTTTTTTCCTAATTTTTAGTATATAGTTCTATTTCCTTATATATAAGTTTGTGATATTGGAGGATAATATATTTTTTAATGGGGGAATATTGAAGTTTAGAACTCTTAGCTTTGTCCAGTTTTGAGAGGTAAACTCTGGAAAGAAAAAAGGGCAAGAATTGCAGTTATTTGTAGGTGAATATTGATCCTTTGTCGTCATTTTGAATTTCATTTGAAAGAATCATCCATAAGGTTGTGAGTAGAGTTTATGAAGCTCGATTATGAAATGTGATTCAAGATCTGATTGGAAATAATTGCTATTTATTTACTCAGTTCATGCTTTGTTAGTGGCTTCATAGATGATGCATATGATTTAAATGGTCAAATTGAACTTTTTAATTGGCATAAATCAATAGGAATCTATGATGACTATGAAGCCATATTATGGATGGATATCTAGATTTTGGATTTTCTCTTTTTTTAATACTTTTTATTGGCTTGTGATCACGTGTTCAATTGAGTTCTATGAAACTTTGGGTGTATGCAATTTCTTGATCTCAGAGGCTTTGTTCTGTAGTGCACTTTTATTTACTGCATGCATAAGTTTACTAACCTTCTTTTCTTTTCATTTTTTTTTGAAGACAGTTTGTTTTACATGCTCCAACTTGATTTATGCCTTTAGCAAGGAATAGAAACAAAATTACTTTTATGGTGATATTAAACTTTTAAAGTTTCAAGAGCCTGAGTTACCAAGAAGCAGCAACTTGTTCAGTGGCCATATGCTCCTTTCTTCTTGATTGACACCAATAGTCCTCTGTCCTTATAGTTTTTTATGATAAATAATTCTCATATTGGAGTAGAACACATGCATATTTAATCTATGCGTTCCTGCAAATGTCCACAAAGATGTCTAGGTTGGCTTATAACTGTTGCTGAGAACTTATGCTGGCAACCATTAATGTTCACAAGATAGAGCACATGCTATAGCCTTCTGTGTCTACAATTATAGTCGGGGATTCTTCCAATGGGAACATTGCTTACCATTTGGCCGTGCAGCTTGGTCCTAGCTCGCTGGAAATATCCCCGATTAGAGTCCGGGGTTACGTGCTTTTAGCACCATTTTTTGGGAGGGATGGCGTGAACCAAGTTGGAAGCAAAAGGTCAGCCTGAACCACTCCTCAACTTGGAGATTCTGGACAGGTCTTATATATTAATGGCTTCTTTCATTTACTTTTATCTCCTCCTTAGGGTTTTGCAAAAATTGCTAGAGACAAAAAATGGCAATCTGCCAAATGATTGAGTTTAGATAATATTAAACTTATCTCATATAAGTTTTAGCTTTTCTTTAAGGTAAATCAATAGAAACAGGTAATAGGAGACAAGTGCATTATCATACATCATTTTAATCTTTTTGTTGTGTGATATAGTTATGTATGTGGCACTGCTTCTTTGTTGATTTATTGGAGTTTGTACAAATTTATTAACTTCTTTCTTTATGGATTTGGAAATGTGGAAATGCTTGAGCGATTGCACAGAAGAAAAGCAATTCTGTGAGGTTTTTGTTATGAAACAAAAATGGGATTTTCTTGACGTGGTAGTTAAAGTTGCATTTTGAAATCGGATGAAAATGAAAAAAAAGAAAGCCTTTTTCCCTAACACTTGCTAAAGGTATACTGATGAAAAGAAAGGTGTGTAGGAGTTTTTATTTCTTCTTTTTTTGCGTGCTGGGGGAGGATGGGTGCACAAGGTACTACAACCCTAAAAAAAGTGGATAAATGTTGGTGATGATTTCAGGTATTATGGGAAAATTTAGCGTTTTCTTTTTCTTTTTTTCCTCTCTCTCTTTTAGGTTGTAGTTTCTTATCTATATACATGGCTCATTTTTGTAGGCTTTCTGAATGGTTTGCAATGCATTTGTAGATGAACTATAAATGAACTAATTTGTGAAACTGTGAATTTGTGGTTAAATCCTGCTTTATCTGTTAGATAGTTTCCTTATTCCCCTCACCCTCATCTTTGATACATACTTCCATTCACATTGCTAAACATTCCTTTTTCCACCTTTTAATGTAGAGGAATATGGAAATTGATTATGCTGCATATTAGGGAGGTAAATTGTGTCTGAACTTCACTATGCCCTGATTTTGCGTATTTTTAAATTAAATGGTACTGCAATTAATGCCCTTCATGGTTCTCATTGTTCTCTGTCAAGATAAGTTTTAACCTGAAAAAATCTCTAAGTTACTTTCTTTTCCATAATGTCTTGGCTTCACAAATAAGTTTTTACATCTTTTGGTTTTATTGAACTTACTGTGTGCTTAAGGTACTGTTGTTATATCATCCTCTAATATGATCACCATACTTTTAAAGTGTAAAATCCTATACTTAATTCATCCGAAGCTTATGATGGTATTCTTAGTGTTGACCTCTTGGCCTTAGGCTTTTCTTGTACAGAACAACAACAATGATTTTCCATTTGATAGAAGCATTTGAGATATATGTTTTACTGAAACAGCATTTTAGTTTACATACAAAGTTGGTGCCAAAATCTAAAACAGTTGACTTGGTTTTGTGTTAGCACTTGTGAACTTGTTTTATTGTCCTAGGATGAGTAGGCTACATCTACTATTCAAAATAACTTTTTTCAGCCTAAAAATATATATTTTATAGGTGTTTTAATGAGCTTATTATTTCCTTCAATTTGATAAAAAAAAAAAAAAACAGATATAGATGGAATCTTTTATAATTGTATTAGCCTCTATTATGTTTCTACATGTGAGAAAAAGTTATCTAAACAAATTTTACCATTCTTAGAGGAAGTTTCATATGATTTCTGCAGGTTGTTTACTCATTCGGATTTGGAGACAACTCCTTTAACAAGTATTAATGGTGGATCTCCTTTGACCTCTGTTCCAGTAACCTAATATAATTATACTATAGATTTCATATTTAAAGGTACAAATTGGGCTTGAAACATATATCACAGGTTTGAGGCTATGTGGCAGGAGGTTGATGACTTTGTGACCAAGGTACTGTTTTCTTTTTTTTTTTTTTTTTGTTATTTTCATTAAGTAATCTCTATATATGATCGATTCACATATATTGGTAATGGTCTTCTTGAACCCTAGGTTGAGCTTGTCTATTTACTAGCCGGTTTCTATGGTGATTCTATTTCATTTTATGTACTGTTACTCATAATTATGCCATTTAAGATATCTCACTGTGGAATTTTTTGATTTTTCAGGACAGTGTGAAATATGTTGAGAATCAGGTGCAAACTATTGGTGAAAGCATGAAGAAACTTTATTCCAATGTGGTGCATGATTTTTTCCCTCCTATTGTGGATAACAAACCAAATGAAGGGCAACTTGTGACAGAAACAGAATGATGTGTTAGGAACGTATATTAGGTTAATGGTAAGCATTAAGGGAAAACATGGACAAGCCAAGGAAAGTCAATCTTTTAAGGAGCAAGGAGATGCAAGTGAAATGGGTTATCAAGGGCAACACAGTCTTCCACCTAATTTGGCTCTTCATCAACAAGTAGAAACTGACTTCTATTCTGAAGGTGCAGTAATATGTCCTGAGTTGTTGTCTGATTTACCTTTTTTCATATCAGACTCATCTTAGGATGTTGTTCTATCTACTAACAAGTTCAAGCATAAAATGGATTTGCTTCCTTGTGAATATTTCTTTTTGATATCTTTTATTTGTTAGAGATAAAAATCTTTTTTTCCCTAATTTTTAGGTAGCATATCATCAAATTTCTGTAATCGGATTACCTCCTATTAGTTTTGTCTTTCTAATTATGAAATAGCTTCTTTATCAGTGAAAAATCAATTCCATTTAACCATATGATGCTTATGTCGTGAAATATTATTCTTTTTGGCTTTTAGTTGAATCAAATGTAAAACACTAAGTAGTTGAAGTGAAGCCAGGGTTGCATGTGCATTTGCCATGGGGAGGGATGGGGTGGGACAGTTTCTAAAGAAAGAATAGCATCAGTCCTGTTCCTATGGGTATTTCAGAGGTGGGAAATTGAGTTTGTAATATGACAGCTCTACATGATTCACCTTGATCAGTTTTAAACGTCCACAACCATTAGAGCATTTCAACAATTAGCATAATAAATGAGAAGAGAGCAAATTTCCTCTTCATCACTAGTCTGGAACATTGGAATTCTCTCTGTCCCAAAGACATTGAGTACAATAGCTTGATTTGTGACTTTAATAATATATTTGTCATTAAGTCCCATAATTTAATTTAATTAAAAATTCATGGAACCCACAGTAGCTCATTCTATTACAGCTGCAAGTGAAGGGCAATTCTTCCATTACAGTGTATGTCCTATGTCCTATTCATTTCAGACTTTGAAAAATTGTATGTTTTATGTGAGCATCTTTGTTCATTCGAACTTCTTTTGAGCAGGTTGCCCTTTTCTATGAAGATGGACGACCGATCGATACTAAGGGGGTTGGTAGGAGAGTATTGGAAAGAGTGCAAGAAACGTATGATACTGAGTTAGCTGGAAAGCAATTTGCGTATGATGGCGAGAAGAGTTTGTTTACCGTTGGACCACTTCCGCGCAACAGGTTGGCTTGCTCAATTTAGACAGTTACTATAACTGTTTTCTAGCATTGTTTGACAATGGTGTTGAAGAAGGTTTCATCAAGCCCAGCGCTTGGCACATAGTTCTCTCTGCTTCTACAGCCAAAGAACTTATGGATAAGATGGAGGTACTTACTAACCATGCTTTTCTTTTTTTCCTCTTGAACTTTTATTTTGTCTTCACGAACTTGAAGACAGTTATTTTTAAGGTTGTTATCATGTACATAAATCAAGCTTAAGTCTAAGTTTTTCCATAATTGTGTAGAGTATAATTCATTCATAGGCTTCCCCACCCTCCAACCCTACCAATCAGCCGGATAGTGTTTTCTATAGGCTTCAATTACTGTAGAATTAAATGTCTGATTTTGACTTATTGATCAAATGAACTTACTTCATCAGAGGACTGATTAAAGGAATGGCTTGAACCAATATTAGTTTGTCCTCTATTATAGGAATTAGCCTTGGAATGCCTATGCCTTTTGGCAGTTGGATATACTAAGGGTTTTTGTACTTTTCTTTTGCTTATCTCTTTGATGCTCCAATAGGAAGCAAAAATTTCCTTAAACTTTTTGGCATTATGAGTTCCTATCTTTTTCAATCATAGGATTACTACATATATCTATATAGAGTTGCTTAAAACCGCAACTTGAATGCTTTGTTTCTAATTTTGCAGCAATATACTCCATCTCATGTTGCCCCTTATAAAAGCTGGCAGATAGGGCAACTCGGAAACTATCCAAGTGAGTGCAATTAGTAATGATATCCTTATTCATGGTAGGCCTAATTCCAAAACACATTCCTTATGTGATTCAACATAATTTGAGTTTTGTATGAGATTCTAGACTCATAGGGCCATATATAATGCTTTACTGTATCCTCCTATCGTTCTTTGTGGTTTGAGTTGAAGTAGAATCACCCTTTGCTATTTTGCACAACATGCTCCAGATTATGTTGAAATGTGGTCAATCAATGCACTATTCTATGGCTAAATAGGCTTTATTTTGTGTGATGCATGTTTAGTGCAAAAGCTATGAAATTGGTCAAAGTATTACAGTGTCATTGAATAGTCCTACTTAATAGTTCTTCGTTAGCACATTCAGTGGATGCAATTACTAGCATTAAAAGGTCTGTGGGAAGCCCTTGGTCTTCTCCACTTGAAGTGGGTTAATATCACAAGCAAGTTCAATACATCGATTAGTTTGGTTTCTGTTGAATCTCTTGAATCTCGTATCTCTTTACAAGTTTTGGACCAACTTAATTGCTGCAGGAAAAGGATTAGTGTAAAAAATAGTTCATGAAATTATTTCAAGAGATAAAAAGATTATGCGATAGTAGGATTATAAGAATTTCAAGTTCATGAAAGAATGCTATTATGCTAAAATTCTTTGCCTGTGTAAAAAATACCCCATAGATTATTGTGAGTTTAATGCATATAGGAATTCCTGTATTTTTTATACATGAGTGCCCTTTTCGTAACATAAAATAGTTCTATTCACTCACTTGCCTTTTAGTCCTGTTAGCAATGTGGAGAAGTTCTAAAAGTGATGAATGCTATAGTAACTAGCATAGGCATCGTAGTACATCCATATGGTTGTAGAATGCTTTT
This sequence comes from Voacanga thouarsii, assembly GCA_026120185.1. Classification (NCBI taxonomy): domain Eukaryota; kingdom Viridiplantae; phylum Streptophyta; class Magnoliopsida; order Gentianales; family Apocynaceae; genus Voacanga; species Voacanga thouarsii. The sequence continues at coordinate 2,181,408 of JANUWF010003367.1, read as the reverse complement.
TCACCCTTCTTCAAGATCACCCTTCTCCTCTGCTATCAGTTTGTTGCACAAATACAAAAAATCATCTCATTAACTGAAGATTCCCTTCTCTTCTGCTATCAGTTTATGGGTTCATTTGAGTATGGATTGCTTTAAGCATATGTATGGTGATCTGCACATTTGATTCCATCTGGAGGTACTTCATGTTTTCAGCTTAGATTTAACTTCCTTGCACTATCACTTTTGCAAATAGGTGCATTTAGACATGCTTATGTAAATTAACAAATAATTGAAAATCAAACATGGCTTCTGCTACTTAGTGACAAACTTTTGGCTTTGTTTTGCATGGTGGGAATCGATAGGACTTTAAAGCTACCTAAGGGGAAGATCATTGTCTTAAGAGTGGGCTCAACTGCAGTCTTAGAGGGAGGTGTAATTTTACAAGAAAGGGAATTGTGAATTGATAGTGAGTTTTAGATATGGTAGTTAAGCAAACTGGCCATGACAAAAAGGGAATCAAGTAGATTGCCTTTCCATCATAGCTAATTGTAAATTTAATGCATATAGGAATTCCTGTGGTTTTTTATACATGGGGTGTCACTACCTTATGACCTTTTCACAGTTCTCATATGTCCTTGCCTTTGAGATATTATGTATGTTATCCCTTGTTTCTTGGGTTTATACGGATGCACTAATTAATGTACACTTCACTTTCAAACCAATTGTGGAAGAAAGAGATTTCTAAAACTTCAGTTAAAAATAAGGAACCCCAGAAACAACATTTCTCTTAAGTTCTTGAGTTTAACGGATATTTGACAAGTTTAGCATAGCTAATACTTGAATTTTTTAGTAGCCCTGCAATAAATTGTAACAAAATTAGCTAAAATTATCTAAATCAAACTTCAATGTAGTGATATCAGTGAAAATATCTCGGGTACCCGAACTCACGTCTTACGCGAGAATCCTTACTAGTAGTATAGAGAAAAACGAGTTGGAGTGTTACTGTTTATTTTTCGTCAATTAGGGGCATTTTTATCTTTTCATTTTTCCTTTCAATAGATAAGCACACTCAACTTTGATGGATCGATGTTTATAGTATGTTTGCGCCCCCTGTTTTGTGGAGATCTTTGGCTTCGAAACAACCCAAAAATTAAAAATCAGCTGCATAGTTTTATGTAGATCTAACAATGCCCACGTGAGATGTGTACTCCTTCATAGTCTTGGTTCTTTCCAGTCATTCATATCTACTGCTGCAAAATATCACTTTCCCAACTACTCACAACTAGAGCTGGATTCAATTTCCTGCCTTTCTAAGGAACCAGTGATGGCCAACTATAGATTTTTCTTCTCATCCGTGATTCTTGAATAGATTCAAGGATTGAGGATTTTCTTGGCATTAGCTGTGCCACTGAATTTAGAAATATGACCAGAGGCGGACTCCAATCGAAGGAATGAAATAGCCGAGCCAAAGCCATCAGCACAAATGTTACCCCAAGAGGAGTGCCAGGGCACTTCATTTTGCCGGCACTGAAAGGCAGTATCTTGAAATCCGCTCTATGGCTTATTTCTACTCGATTTCCGCCGACCATCAAATGCCTCTCCGGCTTGAATTCTTCCACGTTGTCCTATATCTTCATGTTCCGACCTAGGCCGTGCATGTTGATGAAGACCCACGTCTTCTCAGGGATATAGTAGCCATTGATTGTGGTAGCTTGGGTCGATTTCTGACTGTTTATATTCGAGGCTGCATGTCATTGGAAAGGAAGATCTGAGGCTTTGATTTGTGCATTGCGATCTGAGAAGAGGATGTTGTATGTTCAGGTAAAAATCAAAGTTTTTGTTCATTTCTTTCCACACACATATATAATTTTTTTTTCCTTCTTCTGTCTGTGATTTTCTTGGAGGTTATGGATGTATCCTCTCTACGGTTAATTTCTTGCTAATGGGTTTTGGCATTTCTTGAAGTAATAAATTCAAGCTTTGCTACATTTTTTTTTTTCGATTTTCTTGAAAGATATATGTATGTGGGCCTTGTTTGATTTATTCATAAGTTCTTATTGTTAGGTTTTACCTTTTTAATCAATAACAAAAATTTAAACTTTGCAAACATTTCTTTTGCATTCTAAAATAGTTTATATGCCTGTTTGACTAGATTCTTATGATTTTTGTTGAGAAGTCATCTAATGTTCTATCATTACTGGAAATTGGCCTATCACCCACGACAAATTCCGTGGCTGATCGATTGAATTTTGTGGCTGATTGATCTCAGCCACGGAAATTATTTCGTGGCTGATTAATCAGCCACGGAAATTATTTACATGGGTGATCAGTCACGGAATATTTCGTGACTGATAAATAAATTCTGTGGCTATTTTAATTTAAAATAATTAAATATTATTTAATTGGAAAAAAGGAATCAGCCGCGGAATTCCATTTCGTGGGTGATTAGCCACTGAAATTTCCATAGTTGAAAATAGCATTTTGTGGCTGATTTAATAAAGAATAATTAAAATTTATTTTAATTTAAAAAAGTCCTCAGCCACAGAAGAATTTTCGTGGTTGATTTAATAAATAATAATTAAATTTTATTGGCCACCAAAACTCGTGGTCCATAACCCACTTCGTGGACCAAGCACACCTGATCGTAACCATTCAATTAATTGGAGAATTTTTGAGTGAACCCAATACCTCTCATATGAGAGGTTGAGACTTAACCACTAGGCCAAGTTCAATTGCTTGGACATGTCTCTTTTTTTTTTTTCTTCCATTTAAATTATTCCCAACATTCATTTTGTATTTTTTTTAAATGTTAATACTATTACAAAATACAATAATCATATTAAATTTACTATGAACCCATATTATTCAATATAATAAATTATTTTGTATATTTATATAATTAAAAGTTTATATACTGTTAATTATTTTATCATTTTTATTAAATAATTTTTACAAAATATATATGTATGTAGGGGTGGCAATCGTGTCGTGTTCGGGTTAGCGGGACGTGTCAATTTAAGATAATTACACTCGTCAGGTTAACCCGAACACGACCCAATTAATAAACGTGTCGTGTTGTGTCAACCCGTTTATTTTCGTGTCGTGTTCGTGTTATAAAACGGGTTGATACGACATGACACGATTAGACACAAAAATTAAATAGATAATTACTAAATCCGTCAACTCAAATACCTACTAAACCCGTCAATCTGTGCACCATTACATAAAAAAATTTAAAAAATCAAATCAAATCATATAAAATTAAAAAACTAATAAAACAGCACATAAAGTCATAAATAACTAATAAAACAACAAACCATCCCGCTAAATATCTAGAGATCTCAATAAATTCATAAGATTTAATCTTAAAAATCTAAACAAATGTAGTTTTACAATAAAATTGGATTGTTTAAGAAATTATTTTCTCTAACTAAAAGTCATTATAATAATATTATTATAGATACTAAATAATATTTAATTAAAAATGATTCATTTACTATATATCAAGTAAATAACCACATTAACATCATTTAAGAGGTTTCATATAATTAAACAAAATAAACACACAAACAATTCAATTAATTCATATAATAAAATTTAATTCAATTAATTCATGTAAAAAATTAAAGTATCTAATTTTCTATAGTGAAATTTGTAAGGTATTACAAAAATTATTAAATATAAATATTAAAAAAATTAAATGGGTTCGCGGGTTGAAACGGGTTAAAACGAGTTGAACCTGTTTATGACCTGTACATATTTAAAGTTAAACTAGTCGACCTGAACCCGCGAAATACCAACCTTAACCTACTATAACCGTATCGTGTTGGCGTGTCATGTTCAATATTGCCGCCCCTATATGTATGTATATGTGTGTGTGTGTGTGTGTGTGTGTCTATATATAATATATATATATATATATATATATTTATATATACATATAATATATTTATATAATATATTTATTTATATAAATATTTATAAAAACATATAAAATAAATATGTATTTTTATTTATATATATTTATAAATATTTATATTTATATTTATATTTAAAATTTTTTATATATTTATATATAAATAGTTATATATAAATAAATATTAATATATATTAAATATTTATTTATAAATATATATTGATGAAAAATTTTCATAATTGATTCGTAGGAGATCAGCTACGAAAAATATCCGTGACTGATTCGTGGCTGATCACCTACGAATCGGCCACGAAAAATTTAAAAAAAATTGATTTTATATTAATAAAAGAGTTTCGTGACTGATATGTGGCTGATTCGTGGTTGATTCACCCACGAATCAGCCACAAATTTTTTTTATCAAATATAATCATTTTTTTAATTTTTCCGTGGCTGATTCGTAGGTGATCAGCCACAAATCATCCATGGATATTTTTCGTGGTTGATCTCCTACGAATCAACCACGAAAATTTTTGATCAATATATTCACAATTTTTAAAAACTTTTTGTGACTGATCTGTGGGTGATCTCCTACACCAGTTTCCGTGGCTGATTGCCTAGTTTCTTGTAGTGTATTAATGTTTTCTTGCTCTTTGATGGTAGAGATAATGTTTCATTAGTCTTTTACAGTATAAGATCCATATACTTAGAGAATTTATAGCTAGCTGAGTGCTGTTAGAGATAGTTGCAACTTGAATTGAGAAAGATTGGTCTTGCCTATGTTTCTTGATCCTTACCTACCATGGCCACCCCTCTAAAACCAAAAATATATATATAATTGTTCTTATTTTTAATCAAAACAAGAAAAATTTTGAAAAACCCTTTTCCTTTTCTATGAGATGCTGGAAATTCCTTATATTTTGTGGGAACTACCTCTCAAGTTAAATGCAAAAATTATCCGTGGAGCACATTTGGTTCTTTAGATTTGAAATGACATCGGTTCATTTAATGGTTGTTGGTGAGTTAAATTTTTTTCATTCTTCAATATATTTGAGAGTTACTAGACCATCAACAATTAATTTTACTTATTGACTAAAGCATTATTTTTCTTAATTTGCAATAATTGATTTTGATAATACTGACACGAATAAATATGACCAAGGTGAGTATACAATGCATTTTTTAAGGACTTTGTGACTTCAAAATAAATGGATTATTCTGTCTCACAACTCTACAGATAGGCAAATAGATTGAAAAGAGAAATTTTTGCATGGCCTTATAGAGATTACAACTTTTAGTTACTACAAGGGAACTTTTCAGACAATTTGGATGTTCTGAGAGGCTTTATCAATGTGTCTTTGATCCACTGCTGTGAGTGGGCTTGTTTGCTCTTGCAGAGCAATACAATATTGCTGCAACTCTAGGACTACTGTACTCTTTTAGTCTAGCTCACTCGGTTTGATGTGTGGGTTTGAGATTTACAAAACTAAAGAATGCCAATGTAGAGTCATCTTAGTGTTGTCCGACATTATAAATGAATCTTTATTGTGTATGAGCTAAAGAACCATCCATTCAAGTTAAAATTCCTCTTGATTTGAGCAATTTAGTAAATAACGAGAATAAGAAAGAGACAGAATACATGAAACTCATATCGGGGATCTAGGTTTCTAAGGTTTAACATGATGTTATACGCTATTGAATGTATTGTCCTGGACAAACATTTCTTATGGTTCTTGTTTGGACGTGTATGAATGTATACCATTTAACTTATAACAACGACTGGTAATATGGTACAGAATCTATATCTTAGGCGTGTGTTAATTGACAGATGATACATGCAAATTCAGCATGTTCTTTATCAAAGACTAAGAACTTATAGAGCTTCAACTATGATAATTTAGCATGCATTCAGTTAAAAAATTGATTATCTGAGTTCTCAAATTTATGTTTCTTTTAGGATTGAATAATTCATATTGAAACCTTGGACAACAGCAAGTGATGGCATGCTCAGGATGTATGCCCTATCTAGGCAAGAGAAAATGATACTAAAAGGGGAAAGACTTGTGTTGTACTAAAAAATGCTAGGAATTGTAACATTTTGTGGTTTTCAATAAACGGAGTTAATGCTTATCATATCTGGGGAAAGGCTTAATATTGTTTTCCAGAAAAATTGACTAGCAAATTAGTAGTTAAAGCATGCTTGATTATTGATTTGCTACCAATGTGGAAATCTTGTAATGCGTAATACCGAAGTTGTGTTAAAAATTGGAATCACAAAGTTTTAATTTTATATTGCTGGAAAAATGAAAAATGAAGGTTTTGTGGATAATTATTAGATTGAAGCATTTTGGACTGATACATATCATAGAAATGAATATTAAAGAATCATCATCATTTAAGTCATAATCATTTCTTCTCTCTATCTTCTTTTTCTTTTAATTCTTCTTCCTTTAAAGATCTTGTCATCTAAAGTGGCACTTTGATAAGGTCTTATATGTTATTTTCCATTTATTGTAAAAATTATCGTTGGAAGACATGAACTGAACAATAGAATCATCAATCCTATTAAGGTAATAGTGGGAACCCATGGATTTCAACTATGACGCAATAAAAACTCAATCTTTCTAGTATAATAGCATTGAACTGGTTTCTCTTCTTAATACAGGAATGAAAAAAAATCCAGTTAAACCAAAATAGCCAATATCTGCATTTTTGCTGGCTTGCAGAAACCAAAAATGTTTTGGAGGTATATGAAGGTCTAGCTTTTATTTTATTGGTAATTGGTAATAAAATCATTGTTCAATTGGTGGTACTAAATGAGTGATGGTTTTGATTTGGTAGGTTACAAGCATCACAGATGAAGAATGGAAGAACATGACAGATAAGGAGAGGCCCTCTATGAAAAAGGTACATTATGCCTCAAATGTTCTTCAATTGGAGTTAGTCCCTATCCTTTTCTATATTTTTTCCCCTAAAATGTCTTCAATTTGCAAATGTTAGATGGCACAAGCAAGAAATACAGCTCTACAAGTTGAAGAAAGATGAGGAATCACCTAACCTAAAAAAGGAAGAAGAAGAACTAATGAAACTTCAAAACAAAGAAGCTTTGCAGTTTCTTAAAAAGAAAGAGAAAATGGAAAACCTGAAGGTATCGAACCTAACAGATTATTCTTTAGGTACACTGTAGCTACAAGAGTCTAATCAGTTTGTTTCTTTTACAGTTGAATGCTTATTTTTTAAGAAAGGGTTGGGCAGCTTATAGAGAGCTAAGGGAAGGACAAATATAGGACAATCCCTTTTTCGTACAACATCTGTTTGGATAGTAAAAAATGCCATTTTGCAGTTTCATCCTGCCGGTTTACTAAGTTGTCTATGACAGATTTACAGTACTTGCATTTTTAGGTTTTAGAATTAGCACCCCACCACTATATATCTAGACAAAGAATCGAGTTTTACACGCACTTATGATATGAAACTAATAGATTATATGAGTTATATATACATTAAATTTATGTATAGTTCTTTTGAAAAGCGAATATAAATATATCTTTATAATTTATTTTGCTAACCCAATATGCGAAAGGTGAATTTTGATTAGGATTGTTGAAAATATTAATGCATGGGGCCTGCAAGGTATTTATAGTGGAGAGAGCAAATTTCCTCTTCATCACTGGTCTGGAAAATTGGAATTTTCTCTGTCCCAAAGACACTGAGTACAATGGCTTAATTTGTGACTTTGATAATATCTTTGTCATTAAGCCCCATCATTTAATTTTAATTGAAAATTCATGGAACCCATAGTGTTGCTCATTCTATTACAGCTACAAGTGAAGGGCAATTCTTCCATTACAATGTATGTCCTATTTCCTATTCGTTTTAGTCTCTGAAAAGTTGTATGGTTTATGTGAGCATCTTTGTTCATTCAAACTTCCTTTGTTCAGGCTGCCTTTTTCTATGTAGATGGATGACCCATCGATGCTAAGAGGGTTGGTAGAAGAGTACTGGAAAGAGTGCAAGAAATGTATAATACTGAGTTAGCTGGAAAGCAATTTGCGTATGATGGCGAGAAGAGTTTGTTTACTATTGGACCACTTCTGCGCAACAAACTAGAGTTCACAATGGTGCTTGAGGATGTTACGTCAAATAGGTGTTTTTGTTTGGATTCAATACCTCCATGTCATTTTTAAACATTAGATATGCATGCTAAAATGACTTTTTTTTATTTAGGAATAATGGAAATTGTAGCCCTGATGGGCATGGGAGTCCAAATGACACTGACCAAAAGAGGTTACGACGTCCATATCACACCAAAACTTTTAAAGTGGAGATAAGCTATGCTGCCAAGATACCCATGCAGGCAATTGGAATTGCATTGCTAGCCAGGAGTCAAAGAACTCCCAAGAAGCCATATGTATACTGGATATCATGCTGTAGCATGTAGCAAAACAGTAAAATAGGTTACTTAGTAAAATGTTTATTATCTTCTGACCTTATATAGAAATGTTTGTTGCATTTGCTGAAATGTTTGCTTGTTAAAAAATGTCTGGTTTGGTTTGTTTTGTATTGCAGTATCATGCGGCTCAGATGTATGTACATGGTCATGAAAATGCAGTAGGAGAACACCCCGGGGACTGAAGGGGTAGAGGTGTTGGAGAATAGACCCTTTGAAGATGATGAATTTGGAAAGGGTCAATATATATTGAAAATAGACTACAGAGGTAATCGGAGAAAGGTGTTAGTAATTTAAACATCATTGCATTCCAGTCCTGCAAACAACTTAGTTTTAGCTTTATGGCAGAGTTGTTAACATTTTTCAGTCATAGGTCACAGTCACATGGTTGAGGATATTGCTTTGTTTAAATATTATTGCCCTGTCTTTCAAAAGTGTTCTTCTTGTCTCTCCATAGACAATTGCCAATTTCCGAGTGCCTTTCTATCTTCTTGTTCTGGTCACTTTTTTATTTAGTTGAGGCATCAGTAATCATACAAGCATATATTTCAAAAATCCATCTCCATTTATGTTTTGCGTACCCAAGATGTAAATCAGGTTGAGCTTATGAGTTTGATTTTACTAAAATTTCTCCCTGTTACTTGCTAAAAGAATAATGGTTTTTTTTTTTTTTTTGGGTTTGGGGGTGAGGAGATTACCTGCTTCTTCTGATACCCAAACTGCTGTTTTCGTTGCTTGCTGTCCCAAATTTGACCCCACTTTTGCAGTCTTTACTGTACGTATATTCCAAATTATTACTGAAATTTATTGAGTGGATTTCTCTTGCTAATGTTTATGTAATGATAATCACTTTGATTTTGTAATTTGCAGTGTCCATATTTTGCAAAGTTCGCTTTAACTATTGATACTATTCACAAAACTGACAATCTGAAAGCATATGGACCAACTTTTCATTAGTTCATTGTTATGTCTTGATCTGTTAATTTGAATAACGAATGTCATCTCATTTATGACCATCATATGCTAAGTCAATCCAGATTCTTGCAAATTTAATTGGTTGACAACATATTGTTGTGCTTTCTTCTTTTCCACATAAGTTTCCAGGCTATTTTTTACAAAAGGACTGTAATTATACAGGTCCATGGTTTGAGCCAGAAATAACTAACAATTGCAGAGGTAGAAACAATTGTTGGAACAAGAAATATTGATGTACCCAACAATAGATTTAAAATAGCAGCAACACTCTAGTTCCACGGACCATTCCGTGAAGGTGTAAAGTCTTGAAAATTTGCAGTGTCGGCATACTTTTGATTGACTATACTCATATTGTGATATCCTATAAAAGTTCTGGAAAACCCTTATTCACAAAATTTTAGGATCATTTTCACTTTATAAATATTTGAACTCATACCTGAATATATGAAAGTGTTGCTTTTATATTTTATTATAATTTACTGTATTTTGCACTAATATTTTCTTATCATAGGAATTGAGCTCGCCCCTTGCGCAAGACAGTCACCCATTGATTGTGGTGCACTGTTCATTCTTACTTGCTAGGATATTTGTGCCATTTCCGACACACTCAAGCAAGTGCACTCTCACAACTAAGATGCCAAAAGCCAAGCCCAAAGCCGCCGCCACCGACAATATCCAATCTTAGCTGTAATCTCCATTAATCATCCCAATAAATTCCAATTCCATCAAATACTTGACGGATAGCTGGTGTAAATTATTTTTGTTTCCTTTTTTTTAACCTAAACTGCTATGTTTTATTCTATTTTTTTTTTAATTTTAAGAATTTTTGGAGAAGCTCTTTCTATAGGTGCTTTGCAAATCAATTTTTATTTTGTAATACAGTTAATGTGAGATAAAATACTTTTTAAAATAAAAATGTTCAAACATGCTTTTTTATTTAGTAGTTTATTAACGAGTGAGAATATACCTTAAATCACAATTATGCTTGATATATATATATATATATATATATATATATATATATATATAAAATAAGAGAACTTTTACTAATTAAATAACTGTTTTCAATTTACTGTTATTAATTATTATCAATAAATTTATTGGTTAGTCCAATTGTATGTAAAGAAAAAATTAATGATTCCACAAAATCAAACATGAAACATATTATTAGAAAAAGATAAAAACATTATGTAATATAATAATTTCAAAACTTGAAATGTCTCCACTTTATCATTTTTTAATCCAGCATTTGAGGAAGGGAATCTCAATTACTCATTCCATGCTAATTGTTATTTTTTTTTAGTCAATAAAAACTAAAAACCACCCTCCAGTTGCAAATTTGTTTCTTGTTCATCAACGGATCATGTCTGTCCAAATTCATCTATTGCTTTATTATATTCTCTTTCAAAATTATTATTAAAATATCACGACAAAAATAATAATCAAATATTCAATTTAATATCATATTAGGATGAATCATTTACTTTTTCAATATATAAATATTTAAACTTACTTAATTATTCACATCTTAGAAATAGTGATTTGGGTTCGAAGAACCAAAGAAACTAAAAGATAAATAGTACTTGATAAGTATTAATCACAATTCTTAACAACAATACACATATTAATCAAATAAATAACGAACTATACAATAATATGACTCATGATAAATAAAAAAATTGATTGCCAAACAATAAATAATCGATCGTTCTGTATTTTGTTTTTTTTTCTTCTCTCACAATAAATGTTGGTATTCATCAATAATTTCAAGGTTTTACACAAGATAATGAAAGATTGAGGAGGTCGTTCTGTATTTTGTTTTTTTTTCTTCTCTCGCAATAAATGTTGGTATTCATCAATAATTTTAAGATTTTACACAAGATAGTAAAAGATTGAGAAGGGGAATTAGTGGAATGCAAAGGATGCGATTTTATTTGCAGCAGACTGATGCATACTCTTTCAGGCAACAAAGAGACAGGAGTAGATGTTAGGGGGCTGTGGCTTTCTGTCTCTACCCAAAAAGAAAAAGCTTGCATCTTCTCTTCCTTTCTCCGTCCTCAGTCATAGTGTGGTCATGATGCATCCAAGGGCTGGATGGAGGGTTTCATGTATGCATGCATTCATATGCAAACATACACATATATGGGCAGGTAATAGAATCGTGTGCATCTCTGTGTTTACTGCTTCTGCATGAATTGAAAGCCCTGAGGATACATTCATTGCAAATTGCAATCAATAATCTTGACCATTTGAATGCCAAACGGACAAATATTTTTCAAATATTTTGCGTAAAGAAAATTCAATAATCCTTCACCTCTTTCAAAACAAGGAAATATGGAAGAGTTAGCAGACAAATCAGAAACTTGAAAAATGTACGTAATTTGAAATGTGAGTGTTCCACCCCGTCAACCACTCAGAATTGAAAATAGATTCTGAAGCATGCTAGGGTGAAGTCTCGCCAACCCTTAAAAAAAATTTGGTAAATAACAAAATATCCTGGAAAAGCCAACTACTATATATGTAAACTGAAGAAAGGTCAAGCAATTGGTTTAAAAAAAAAATACAAAATACAAAATATGCGTTTAACTATGCACTGGGCACAGTGCATAGATCAAACTAGATATATGATTCGCCTACATCAAAAGATTAGATGTGAATAAGAAAATTATATTTTTTTTAAAAAATAGATGGCAGAACAAGAGTCTTCCAAAAATCTTACAATTAAAGGCCATGATAGTCATTGTGAGTCCTTCGATCTTGCAGCAAACTAATCAACAGTGAACAGAACCAACAAAAAAGTGGGAAAGGAAAAAATCATAAAGGTTTTGTGGGTTTATTGGTTTATGCGATAAGGAGGTCCGGTAATATATACATCACCGAAGTTAATCACCCACGCAAGCTAAGGGGTACTTTGAGAACGTTAATACGTAAAATTAGAATTCTGACCAATCTCAGTTTAAATATGTAAAATTAGGATTCTAGCCAAAAAAAAAAAAAAATAGAAATACGACATTAACTAGAAGCTAGCAAAACGTACACTTAATCGAAACTATGAAAGAAACTAAGCAAAGCTGAGACATCAAGTTCATAAATTCTAATCCCAAATAAAAGAAATTAAGCAAAGCTAAAAGAGGGAAGTACAGTGACAGGGAGTGATAGGGAGCACAGAAAGGAGGAGGGGTAATAATAATAATAATAATACCAGTCCCAAAATAATCTAGTTTTTTTGTGGCTTTTCCATTACCAAAACGGTGCCTGGCTAAAACTTTTACCATGTTCCCTCGAATTTACCTATCATTTTGTGTGGAGTTGTATAATATTTTCCGAAGCAAGCCACGCCAGTACAGAAGAATAATTTTCTTGGAACAGCACCCCCATTTGTATCTGACTTACGTGAAGAAAAAAAAAATTAGAAACTCAACACTTAAGCTATTTTTTCTGAAGAAAAATGGAGGAAAAGAAAAACAAAAACGATAGCTACTATGCCCTCACAAAGAAAATCCACAAATACAAATAATAAATTTTTGATAAATAGCATAAAAAAGAAAAATTTAGATTGTTATCACAATAATAAACCTGAATCAGCCTCGCGGGCAGGCTTTTGCTCGAGATAGATGGGTGTATGGTAGTTGGGCTCTGTAGGCCTGATAGGTGTTAGAAAAATAGGGTACCTACGAGCATAGACAGACAACTCAACGAATTGAACAATCACCGCCTAAACTCGACCAGGACTCTAACAATTGCAATTATCAAATATCAACAATGCCGACAAGGCTACACAGTCCAAACGTAATGTAACCAGACATAATTCACACTTAATAAACAAATCAGTAGTATACCTGATTGACTTGCTCGCGGTTCTACCAGAACGTACCTAGCACTGGCACTCCTCTGGACAAATTGCGCCGCAACGTACTGTACTGCTGATCGAATCACCGGTCTAATACTGGTTTGCCTTCAAGAAGCTATTCGCCCCACTCCGGTGCGATGGATACAGCGACTCTTCTTACAGGATAAGACGGTCTCAGATCACTGTTGACGCACACCAACTGTGATCACCTCGAAAATCCCCTCAGTTCGCCGGTCCTGATAAGTCAAAAAAATTATGGATCGTGGAGAGAGAACCGAAGCGGCGAATTTTCTCGTAGAAAACAAAAAAAACACAAAAAAATGGGTTAACCTGAATGGTGGCTCTGTTCCCCCTTTTAATCTCGCCTTAGGAAAATTAAAACCCAATTCGGATTAGAAAGCCCTAATTCCCTTACCAGATTTTATGTTTCATATTCCTTTTCAAGTTAGAGTTAATTGGACCAAATAAAAATAGAAGATCGTGAAAACATGGTCCAAGCCCGAGCCGGGCCGATTGGGCGGCGCGCGTGTGGCATCCTCCATACCTTGAGCTTTTCTATTAAGTCTATAGAAAAGCCTTTTAGTATATAAATGCTTCCACACTCCTCTATTTTTCCCATGTGGGACTCATGTCTAACACGAGTTCCCAAATGGTTAAACACCCAACTTTAACAACATTTAATTATGGATTCCCATCATGAAAATGGCTTCTACCATAATCAAAATAATCTCTAACATGTCAAGAACAATTCCCATTAATTGTTTTAGGCTAACTAATCATGAGTTAAAAATTATTAACTCCCAAAGTTGTCATTTTCAACAATCCCCCACAAATTCATAGTTAAAGACTATTCAGAATTTACATAATTTGCTTTTGATAATGGTACCTTCCGATTTGAACCACTACCTAAGTTATCCAACTTATGCCCCCACAGGAACAGATGGACTTAAGCCTTGAATCTGAACCTTGAATGTGACGGCGTCCATTAGTAACAACAGACTATCGGCTATGGAGATAATCTTTAGGGTTGACACGTTATGGCCATGTGTCCTGATCCTGTTTCATGAGTGTATTCAGAGAAAACCCAATTCCCTTTAGTTGCGGCCACACAACAACACTTACATAGTTGGCGATCTCCAATGATATACTGCTAGCATCCTGTCTAAAAGACTTGATCCCATTCAGAGTCAAAACTCTTACTCATTACAGTAAACACACCACAGGCTTTCAGGGAAATGACCTAGATACAAAGGTATCAGAATTGGTGCCAGATTCACTCAAATAGCTTGTTTATACCACATTGAACTGCCTTGTGGGATCTCCACTTGGTCAGTTGGGTTGCCACTGTAGGTGAATCATTTCTGGGTTATCAGTTCCATTCCCAACCTGGATTTAAGGAATAATGATGTTTCAAGTCCCTTAGTTAGGGGGTCTGCAATGTTATCTTTGGATCCAACAAAGTCAACAGATACCACCCTTTCAGACACTAACTCCCTTATAGACTTAAGTCTAACTTGGATGTGTCTCTTAGTCTTTTGATTATACTTGGTACTCTTTATCTTTGCAATTGTGGTTTGACTGTCACAATGAACAAATATAGCAGTAACGGGCTTGCTAATCATTGGCAAAGAGGACAATAGTCCATACAGCCATTCAGCTTCCGTTTCAGTAGTATCCAAGGCACATAACTCAGTCTCAAAAGTTGACCGAGTTATCAAAGTCTGTTTACAAGACTTCCAGACGACTGCTCCGCCACCTAATGTAAACACATATTTAGTGCAACCATTGCTACCAGAGTTCTTGGCTATCCAGCTTACATCACTATACCCTTCAAGTACAGTAGGGAATTTCCTATAATGCAGCCCAAGGGAAATTGTTCCCTTCAAGTACCGTAGTACTCTATCCAAGGCTTCCCAACGAGTCCGAATTGGACAACTTGTATATCTTGCCACCTTAGATATAGAAAATGAAATATCTGGTCTTGAGCCATTTGCAAGATATTGCAAGCTACCAATAATTTGAGAATATCTTAATTGAGACACAGGAACTCTACTTTCATTCTTGAACAAAGCTACAGAAGGGTCACTTGGAGTTTTAGCAATTCTACAATTTTGATACCCATATTTCTCAAGAACACTCTCAACATAGTGAGTTTGAGAAATGGTTATCCCCTCAGTTGAGCGAATCAATTTTAGGCCAAGAATCACATTTGCTACTCCCATATCCTTCATTTCAAACTTACTTTTCAAAAATGATTTAGTCTCATTAATTATCCCAATATTGGACCCAAATAGCAAAATGTCATCCACATACAGGCATAGAACAATACAAGCATTACCTTTAACCTTACAGTAAACACACTTGTCATTCTCATTTATGTTGAAGCCAAATGATAAAATTGTTTTATCAAATTTTTCATGCCATTGTTTAGGTGCTTGTTTTAGACCATATAGGGATTTAACAAGTTTACAAACTTTCCGTTCATTTTCTTTGGCCACAAATCCCTCAGGTTGATCCATATATATCTCTTCTTTAAGATCACCATGAAGAAAAGCTATCTTCACATCCATTTAGTGGATGGTGAGACCATATATGGAGGCCAATGCAATTAGCACTTGGATTGTAGTCAAACGAGCAACAGGAGAGTATGTATCAAAATAGTCTATTCCCTCTTTCTGTCTAAACCCTTTGGCAACTAATCTGGCTTTATACTTATCTATGGTCCCATCTGGTTTAAGTTTCTTCTTAAATATCCATTTACATCCAATTGTACTGCATCCAGGAGGGAGATCTACCAATTCACATGTCCCATTGGAGACAATTGAATCCATCTCACTCTTGACAGCTCATTTCCAATGCCCTACTTCTGAGGAAGCCATAGCTGCTTGAAAAGTCAAAGGTCCGTCCTCAACATTGTAAGTGACAAAGTCACTTCCAAAGTCCTTGACAACCTTAGCTCTCTTACTCCTTCTAGGTTCTTCCAATTCCTTAATTTGAGTATTGGGACTATTTGGACCTGCCCCCACATCTTTCATCATTTCCACATGATCAGGAATTGAATCAGATGTTAAGGCTGAATCTAAAGTAGAAACATCTTGAGGCAAACCAGTTTTCATGGGAAACACATTCTCAAAGAATGTAGCATCACAGTATTGAATGATAGTATTACAATTTATACCAGGTATTTCGGACTTAATTACCAAAAATCTCATGGCATAGCTTGTTTCCACATAACCAATAAAGATGGCATCAACAGTCTTTGGTCCTAACTTCTTCCTCTTATGTTCAGGGATTAGAACTTTTGCAAGACAACCCCACACACGAAAGGATTTTAAGTTAGGTTTCCTACCTTTCCAGATTTCAAATGGAGTTACCTCTTTATGTTTATGAGGGACTCTGTTCAAAATATGGCAAGCCGTATTCAAAGCCTCACCCCACATATACTTAGGCAATCCAGAATTCAAAAGTAAATTGTTGATCATATTTTTAAACGTTCTATTTTTCCGTTCAGCAATCCCATTAGACTGGGGAGAATAAGGGGGTGTCTCCTCATGAATTATGCCATTGCTTTGGCAATATTCAACAAATGGATTAGACTCATACTCTCCACCTCTATCAGATCTTAACCTTTTAAGTTTCTTGCCAGTTTGATTTTCAGCTTCGTTTTTAAATATGAGAAACTTTTCAAGTGCTTCATCTTTATGTTTAAGTAAATAAACATAGCAATATTTACTGCAATCGTCAATAAAAGTAATGAAGTATTTCTTATGATCCCTAGTCAACAAGCCATTAAATTCACAAATGTCTGTGTGAACTAAATCAAGTATTTCTGAATCCCTTTCAATTGAATGATAGGGTTCCGTGGTTGTTTTAGCTTCCACACACACTTGACATTTATTTTTCTTATCAATTGAATGTTTAGGGATAAGTCTAAATTCATCATTCTTTTAACAGAATTTAAATTTAAATGTCCAAGTCTACTATGCCAAACATCAGTGGATTCAATAATGTGCACCATAGGATAAATAGAATTCTCAATAGAATGAGCTTTATTCAAATCAGAAGTAAAATGTTCAACTCTTAATTTAAATAAACCATCTGACAAATAACATTTGCCAATAAAAGAATTGTAGTGCATAATCACTACTTTATTACATTTGAAAGTAAATTCATAACCCTCTCTAACTAAACATGAACCACTAAGAATATTCTTACGAACTGTTGGAACGTGTTGCACCCTATGAAGAGAAAGAATACGTCCTGAAGTAAACTTCAAGTCCACGCGTCCAATCCCCAACACATTGGCTGCAGTTGAGTTCCCCATCTTCACAGTTTTTCCTTTAATAGGCTGGTAAGACACAAAAAGTAATTTATCAGCACAAACGTGCATATTTTCTCCAGTATCAACAAGCCATTTAAGTGGCTCATAAATAGTAAAGACTTCTGAGTTAATAGAAACATACCTTTCATCATCATTGGAAGTAGTGATACCAGTCTCAGCCTCAATGGTACAAACCTTAGTAAGGTGAGTACTCAAATCAGCTTCCGCTTGACTAGTATCCTCTACCACCACATTGACTTGTACTTCAGAATTTGATCCTTGTTTGATTTTGGGTTTTTTAGACGGACACTCCTTAGCCCAATGTCCAACCTGACCACAATTCCAGCAAGGTTTGTTCGCTTTCGGTTTTTTCTTGGCCTTGCCTTTTGTCTTGTTTATGTTTTTAGAGTTTGAGTTAACCCCCACATTCCTCTGATTATTGCTCTTCTTCCCAGTAGTCACCACATGGACATTAGACTCTACAGGTATAATATGACTATTCTTTCTATGTTGCTCCTCAATGGATATTGATTTCATCAGATCGTTTGGAGAAATCTTCTCCGTCTTGTGTTTGAGGGACATACCAAAGTCCTCCCAAGACTTAGGAAATTTCTCTATCACTGACATCACTTGAAACTTCTCAGGAAGTTCCATATCCGATTCATGAAGAGAATGAATAATCAATTGCAACTCTTGAGTCTGTTTAGTCACAAACTTGCCCTCAATCATCTGAAACTTCAGGAATTTGGAGACATAATACCTTTCCATACCTTGATCCTCGGTATTATATTTCCTATCTAACTTATCCCATAGCATCTTTGCTGTGTATGACTCAGAACAGTAGACATCAAAGAGAACATTTGTCAATGCTGACAGTATTGCCCCTCTGCCTACATTGTTCCGTTCATCCCACGCAGCAATCTCAGCTACTCAAGGATGTCTTTCAGTTAGTATAGGCCTATCTACCTGCACTGCTGACAATAAGCCCCTCATGGTCAACCAAATTTTCATGCGTTATTGCCAATGCTTGAAATTCTGCCCTGGACCAAACTTGTCCGGCAGACCATTTAAGTCAACCAAAGGCTTATACGCAGCAGATGCAGTACCTGACGAACTGGCCATTGCACACAAACAGATAATTGCAGAATAGCTTCTTGAAGACTGTTAGAAAAATAGGGTACCTACGAGCACAGACAGGCAACTCAACTGATTTGAACAAGCACCGCCTATACCCGATCAGGGCTCTAACAATTGCAATTACCATTTGAGATTGTTGAAAATGGAAGCCTAAAACAATTAATGGGAATTGTTCTTGACATGTTAGAGATTGTTTTGATTGTGGTAGAAGCCATTTTCATGGTGGAAATCCATGAATAAATGTTATTAAAGTTGGATGTTTAACCATTTGAGAACTCATGTTAGACATGAGTCCCACATGGGAAAAATTGAGGAGTGTGGAAGCCTTTATATACTAAAAGACTTTTTTATAGATTTAATAGAAAAGCCCAAGGTATGGAGGATGCCACACGTGCGCCGCCCGACCGGCCCGGGCTTGGCTTTTCTCGGTCCTCTATTTTTATTTCGCCCAATTAACTCTAACTTGAAAAGGAAAAGGAAACATAAAATCTAATAAGAAATTAGGGTCTCCTAATTCGGATTGGACTTTTAATTTTTTCTAAGGTGAGATTAAAAGAAGGGAATAGAGCCGCAGTTAGGGCTTGGCCCATGTTTTCTTGGTCCTCTATTTTTATTTGGCCCAATTAACTCTAACTTGAAAAGGAAAAGGAAACATAAAATCTGATAAGGAATTAGGGTCCCCTAATTCGGATTGGACTTTTAATTTTTCCTAAGGTGAGATTAAAAGAAGGAAACAGAGCCGCCGTTAGGGTTTTTTTTATGCTCTGGTTTTTCGCATCTTGTTTCCTTCAGAGAAAATTCGCCTGTTCCATTCTCTCTCCACGATCCATAATTTTAGGTTTATCGGGACCGGTGAACTGAGGGGATTTTCAAGGTGATCACCGTTGATGTGGGTCGATAGTGATCGGAGACCGTCTTATCCTGCAAGGAGAGTTGCTGTACCCATCGCACTGGAGTGGGGCGAATAACTTCTTGAAGGCAAACCAGTATTGAATTGGTGATTCGGTCAGCAGTACAGTACGTTGCGGCGCGGCTTGTTCAGAGGTGTGCCGGCGCCTGGTACGTTCTGGTAGAACCGCGAGCAAGTCTCTTAGGTATACTACTGACTTGTCTATTGAGTTTGAATTAGGTTTAGTTACGTTACGTTTGGACTGTGTGGCCTTGCCGACATTGTTGATAGTTGATAATTGCATTTGTTAGAGCCCTGGTCGGGTATAGGCGGTGCTTGTTCAATTCAGTTGAGTTGCCTTTTAGTGCTCGTAGGTACCCTATTTCTAACAGTCTTCAAGAAGTTATTCTGCAATTATCTATGTGTGTGCAATGGCCAGTTCGTTAGGTACTGCATCTGCTACGTATAAGCCTTTGGTTGACTTGAATGGTCTGCCGGACAAGTTTGGTCCAGAGCAGAATTTCAAGCGTT
Organism: Voacanga thouarsii; assembly: GCA_026120185.1. NCBI lineage: Eukaryota > Viridiplantae > Streptophyta > Magnoliopsida > Gentianales > Apocynaceae > Voacanga > Voacanga thouarsii. Next base: position 2,161,363 of record JANUWF010003367.1, on the reverse strand, counting down.
GGCAACAACGCATGAAAATGTTGACTATAAGGGACTTATTATCAACAGTGCAGGTAGACAGGCCCATACCAACTGAAAGGCATTCTAAAGTAGCTGAGATTGCTGCGTGGGATGAACGGAACAATGTAGGCAGAGGGGCAATATTGTCAGTATTGACAAATGCTCTCTTTGATGTCTACTGTTCTGAGTCATACACAGTAAAGATGCTATGGGATGAATTGGATAGGAAATATAATACCGAGGATCAAGGTCTAGAAAGGTATTATGTCTCCAAATTCCTGAAGTTTCAGATGGTCGAGGGTAAGTTTGTAACTGAACAGACTCAGGAGTTGCAATTGATTATTCACTCTCTTCATGAATCGGATATGGAACTTCCTGAGAAGTTCCAAGTGATGTCAGTGATAGAGAAATTTCCTAAGTCTTGGGAGGACTTTGGTATGTCCCTTAAACACAAGACGGAGAATATTTCTCTAAACGATCTGATGAAATCAATATCCATTGAGGAGCAATATAGAAAGAATAGTCATATTGTACCTGTGGAGTCTAATGTCCATGTGGTGACGATTGGGAAGAAGAACAATAATCAAAGGAATGTGGAGGTTAACTCAAATTCTAAAAACTTAAACAAGACAAAATGCAAGGCCAAGAAGAAACCGAAAGCAAACAAACCTTGCTGGAATTGTGGTCAAGTGGGACATTGGGCTAAGAATTGTCCGTCTAAAAAGTCCAAAGTCAAACAAGGACCAAATTTTGAAGCTCAAGTCAATGTGGTGGTAGAGGATACTAGTCAAGTGGAAGCTGATTTGAGTACACACCTTACTGAGGTTTGTACCATTGAGGTTGGGACTGGCATCACTACTTCCAATGATGATGAAAGGTATGTTTCTGTTAACCCAGAAGTCTTTACTATTTATGAGCCACTTGAATGGCTGGTTGATACTGGAGCAAATATGCACGTTTGTGCTGATAAATTGCTTTTTGTGTTTTACCAGCCTATTAAAGGAAAAACTGTAAAGATGGGGAACTCAGTGCAGCCAATGTATTGGGAATTGGATGCGTGGAATTGAAGTTTCCTTCAGGGTGTATTCTTTCTCTTCATAGGGTGCAACATGTTCCAACAGTGTGTAGAAATATTCTTAGTGGCTCATGTTTAGTTAGAGAGGGTTATGAATTTACTTTCAAATGTAATAAAGTAGTAATTATGCACTACAATTCTTTTGTTGGCAAAAGTTACTTGTCAGATGGTTTATTTAAATTAAGAGTTGAACCATGTATTTCTGATTTGAATAAAACTTCTGCTGTTGAGAATTCTGTTTATCCTATGGTGCACATTATTGAATCAACTGATATTTGGCATAGTAGACTTGGACATTTAAATTTAAATTCTGTTAAAAGAATGATGAATTTAAACTTGATCCCTAAACATTCAATTGATAAGAAGAACAAATGTCAAGTGTGCGTGGAAGCTAAAACAACTAGGAAACCTTATCACTCAATTGAAAGGGATTCAAAAATACTTGATTTAGTTCACACAGACATTTGTGAATTTAATGGCTTGTTAACTAGGGATCATAAGAAATACTTCATTACTTTTATTGACGATTACAGTAAATATTGCTATGTTTTCTTACTTAAACATAAAGATGAAGCACTTGAAAAGTTTCTCATATTTAAAAATGAAGCTGAAACTCAAACTGACAAGAAACTTAAAAGGTTAAGATCTGATAGAGATGGAGAGTATGGATCTAATCCATTTGTTGAATATTGCCAAAGTAATGGCATAATTCATGAGGAGACACTCCCTTATTCTCCCAAGTCTAATGGGATTGCTGAACGAAAAAATAGAACGTTTAAAGATATGATCAACAGTTTACTTTTGAATTCTGGATTACCTAAGTATATGTGGGGTGTGGCTTTGAATACGGCTTGCCATATTCTGAATAGAGTCCCTCACAAATATAAAGAGGTAACTCTATTTGAAATCTGGAAATGTAGGAAACCTAACTTAAAATACTTCCATGTGTGGGGTTGTCTTGCAAAAGTTCTAATCCCTGAACATAAGAGGAAGAAGTTAGGACCAAAGACTATTGATGCTATATTTATTGGTTATGTGGAAACAAGCTATGCCATGAGGTTTTTGGTAATTAAGTCTGAAATACCTGGCATAGATTGTAACACTATTATTCAATACCGTGATGTTACATTCTTTGAGAATGTGTTTCTCATGAAAACTGGTTTGCCTCAAGATGTTTCTATTTTAGATTCAGCCTTAATATCTGATTCTATTCCTGGTCATGTGGAAAGGATGAACGATGTGAGGGCAGGTCCAAATAGTTCCAATACTCAAATTGAGGAATTGGAAGAACCTAGAAGGAGTAAGAGAGCTAAGGTAGTCAAGGACTTTGGAAGTGATTTTATCACTTTCAATGTTGAGGACGAACCTTTAACTTTTCAAACAGCTATGGCTTCCTAAGAAGCAGGGCATTGGAAAGGAGCTGTCAAAAGTGAGATGGATTCCATTGTCTCCAATGGGACATGGGAACTGGTAGATCTCCCTCCTGGGTGCACTACAATTGGATGTAAATGGATATTTAAGAAGAAACTTAAACCAGATGGGAACATAGATAAGTATAAAGCCATATTAGTTGCCAAAGGGTTTAGACAAAAAGAGGGAATAGACTATTTTGATACCTACTCTCCTGTTGCTCGTTTGACAACAATCCGAGTGCTAATTGCATTGGCTTCTATATATGGTCTCACCATCCACCAAATGGATGTGAAGACAGCTTTTCTTCATGGTGATCTTGAAGAAGAGATATATATGGAACAACCTGAGGGATTTGTAGCCAAAGGAAATGAACGGAAAGTTTGTAAACTTGTTAAATCCATATATGGTCTAAAACAAGTACCCAAACAATGGCATGAAAAATTTGATAAAACTATTTTATCATTTGGCTTCAACATAAATGAGAATGACAAGTGTGTTTACTGTAAGGTTAAAGGTAATGCATGTATAGTTCTATGCCTGTATGTGGATGACATTTTGCTATTTGGGTCCAATGTTGAGATAATTAATGAGACTAAATCATTCTTGAAAAGTAAGTTTGAAATGAAGGATATGGGAGTAGCAAATGTAATTCTTGGCCTAAAGTTGATTCGCTCAACTGAGGGGATAACCATTTCTCAAACTCACTATGTTGAGAGTATTCTTGAGAAATATGATTATCAAAATTGTAGAATTGCTAAAACTCCAAGTGACCCTTCTGTAACTTTGTTCAAGAATGAAAGTGGAGTTCCTGTGTCTCAATTAAGATATTCTCAAATTATTGGTAGCTTGCAATATCTTGCAAATGGCTCAAGACCAGATATTTCATTTTCTATATCTAAGCTGGCAAGATATACAAGTTGTCCAAATCGGACTCATTGGAAGGCCTTGGATAGAGTACTACGGTACTTAAAGGGAACAGTTTCCCTTGGGCTGCCTTATGGGAAATTCCCTGCTGTACTTGAAGGGTATAGTGATGCAAGTTGGATAACCAAGAACTCTGGTACCAATTGTTGCACTGGATATGTGTTTACATTAGGTGGCGGTGCAGTCGCCTGGAAGTCTTGCAAACAGACTTTGATAACTCGGTCAACTTTTGAGGCTGAGTTATGTGCCTTGGATACTACTGGAACGGGAGCTAAATGGCTGTATGGACTATTGTCCTCTTTGCCAATGATCAGCAAGCCCGTTACTGCTAAATCTGTTCATTGTGACAGTCAAACCACAATTGCAAAGATAAAGAGTACCAAGTATAATCAAAAGACTAAGAGACACATCCAAGTTAGACTTAAGTCTATAAGGGAGTTAGTGTCTGAAAGGGTGGTGTCTGTTGACTTTGTTGGATCCAAAGATAACATTGCAGACCCCCTAACTAAGGGACTTGAAACATCATTGTTCCTTAAATCTAGGTTGGGAATGGGATTGATAACCCAGAAATGATTCACCTACAGTGGCAATCCAACTGACCAAGTGGAGATCCCACAAGGCAGTTCAATGTGGTATAAACAAACTGTTTGAGTGAATCTAGCACCAATTCTGATACCTTTGTATCTAGGTCCTTTCCCTAAAAGCCTGTGGTGCGTTTACTGCAATAAGTAAGAGTTTTGACTCTGAATGGGATAAAGTCTTTTAGACAGGATGCTAGCAGTACATCCTTGGAGATCGCCAACTATTTGAGTGTTGTTGTGTGGCCGCAACTAAAGGGAATTGGGTTTTCTCTAAATACACTCATGAGACAGGATCAGGACACATGGCCATAACGTGTCAACCCTAAAGATTATCTCCATAGCCGATAGTCTGTTGTTACCAATGGACGCCGTCACATTCAAGGTTCAGATTCAAGGCTTAAGTCCATCTGTTCCTGTGGGGGCATAAGTTGGATAACTTAGATAGTGGTTCAAACCGGAAGGTACCATTATCGAAAGCAGATTATGTAAATCCTAGATAGTCTTTAACTATAGATTTGTGGGGGGTTGTTAAAAATGGCGACTTTGGGAGTTAATAACTTTTAACTCATGATTAGTTAGCCTAAAACAATTAATGAGAATTGTTCTTGACATGTTAGAGATTGTTTTGATTATGGTAGAAGCCATTTTCATGGTGGGAATCCATAATTAAATGTTGTTAAAGTTGGGTGTTTAACCATTTGGGAACTCATGTTAGACATGAGTTCCACATGGAAAAAATTGAGGAGTGTGGAAGCCTTTATATACTAAAAAGCTTTTCTATAGACTTAATAGAAAAGCCCAAGGTATGGAGGATGCCAAACGCGCGCGCCGCCCGCCCGGCCCGGCTCGGGCTTGGCCTATGTTTTCTCGGTCCTCTATTTTTATTTGGCCCAATTAACTCTAATTTGAAAAGGAAAAGGAAACATAAAATCTGATAAGGAATTAGGGTCTCCTAATTCGGATTGGATTTTTAATTTTTCCTAAGGCAAGATTAAAAGAAGGGAATAGAGCCGTCGTTAGGGCTTTTTTTTATGCTCTGGTTTTTTGCATCTTGTTTCCTTCCGAGAAAATTTGCCTCTTCCATTCTCTCCCCACAATCCATAATTTTAGGCTTATCGGGACTGGTGAACTGAGGGGATTTTCGAGGTGATCACCGTTGGTGTGCGTCGACAGTGATCGAAGACCGTCTTATCCTGTAAGGAGAGTCGCTGTACCCATCGCACCGGAGTGGGGCGAATAACTTCTTGAAGGCAAACCAGTATTGAACTGGTGATTCGGTCAGCAGTACAGTACATTGCGACGCAACTTGTTCAGAGGTGTGCCGGCGCCTGATACGTTCTGGTAGAACCGCGAGCAAGTCTCTCAGGTATACTACTGACTTGTCTATTGAGTTTGAATTCGGTTTAGTTACGTTACGTTTGAACTGTGTGATCTTACCGGCATTGTTGATATTTGATAATTGCATTTGTTAGAGCCCTGATCAGGTATAGACGGTACTTGTTCAATTCAATTGAGTTGTCTGTCTGTACTCGTAGATACCCTGTTTTTAACAGAAACTTCCCTACATTGTGATTCATTTGCCCCGTTCTGTTGAAAGTACACCCGTGATGTCTTCTTTTTTGTTGACATCACGGGTGTACTCAAAGTGCACCCGTGAAAGAAATCCACCATCACCAAAAATGCCCATCATGCCACTGCCGTATTTGTAGCTGTTTTTACCTTCATTCAAAGTAGAATCCAAGACATCCTTAAGATTTAAAACTATAGTGTTGACATCAAGTAGGTAAAATTAGCACCAAAAAAAAAAAAAAAGACATCAAGTAGGTACAAGTTTCCTTGCTCGTGCACTGCCAGTGATATGGTGCATGGGATATTAAGCGACTCTGTGTGGAACTTCTTCTGTCAAATTGAATAGAGGTAACATGCCTATTCATAAATTTGCATTTATTTATTTTTATACGATATTTTGTTCATAAATTTTAAATAAATTAAAAAAATTTGAACAATTTAGTTGAAGCCTTCTATTGAATTAAAGAAAATCTAAGTACAATTTTTTTTTTTTTACTATGGATGATATATCTTTTCTTGTGCTGTATAAAAATATTTAAACAGATCTGATATTTGTTTTGAAAATTTTTACCATATATATTGTTTGTGGTAAAGTTTTTAAAGCACACATAGTCTACCAAGTTGAAATATGCGTGAGTGCATATATATTTTTCATTTTGTAAAACATTTCATTCTCAAAAGTGTGGTGCAAGGAGGGGAAGATTCTGCACATACACACAAACAAGAATGGCATCTGATAGACATTACCGAATATCCAATTGTGACCCCTAACCTTAACACTGGGGGATGCTTGACAAATGCAACACATATTATATCGTTATCCCACCTTGACTTGTGCAATTACAAAAGCAATGTTATGTGGATATGAAGTTTGATATGCCCCTAAATTACACATTTCCATATGTCCGATATCCGCCTATACATGAGCATCAAACCTCATCCCTCTGCTGACCCTTTCCCAGTATCCCTCGTATTACAACGGTGCAGTGCCTGCGTACTTAATACATAAATTTACCAATGAAACTCAAAATACACCCTTATTCTACTATTGACTTGCACAACTACAAAAAACAAATACAAATTTGAATACCAAATCTAAACATCTTTGATACCCCTACATTTTACAGCTCTATCGGCTTGAGATCTTGTTAAAAACAAATAGAATATGATATTTATTATGAATTATTGGAATCTTTATTAATTAGTGGAGGCTCCACTAATTATGGATTTATGTGAATTATTAGAAGATTTTTATGGATGTCCACCATTTAGTGGAGACACCACTAATTAAGATTAGTGGAAGATGATGTATGTCATGATGTAATCCACTAATTAAAGCTCTATAAATAGAGCTATTCTCTAAGCTTGTAACACACCATTATTTTGTGAAAGAAAGATTAGTGAAAGAAAGATTAGAGAAAATTGTGAGAGAAAAGAAAGAGAGAAATTCTTGTGCAAAATAGTTAGAGTTTTATTAGTGTGTAGTGTGAAGATTTTATTCTAACACTACCCTAATTTTATAACACGTTATCAGCACGAGTCTCTACCGGTACAAAAGCCAGAAGACTAAGCACGAGTTTCTGCCGCTACCAAAGCCGAAGACAGGTACGCATTTATTGATCTCTATGGCTAACATCGCGAAACTCGAATTTGTAGCCCTTGATATTTCTGGAAAAAATTATATGTCATGGGTTCTCGATGCGTAAATGCATCTAAATGCCGAAGGCCTTAGTGAAACTATTCAAGCAAATAATAGTGCATCTCGCACAACACAAGGCTAAAGCTTTGATTTTTATTCGTCGTCATCTCGATGAAAATTTGAAAATGGAATATCTTACCGAAAAAGATCCATATGGCCTATGGGTAAATTTAAAAGAAAGATTTGACCACCCGAAGATGGTCGTATCTACCTACCGCACGGTATGAATGGTTGCACCCGAGGTTGCAAGATTTTAAAACCGTGAATGAATATAGCTCCGCAATGTATAAAATTACATCTCAATTAAAATTATGCGGAGAAAAAGTGATCGATGAAGATATGTTGGAGAAGACATTCTCCACCTTTCATGCCTCGAATATTGTCCCGCAAAGAACAATATCGAGAAAAGGGGTATACAAAATTTACAGTATTTAATTACCGCCCTCCTCATTGCAGAGAAAAATAATGAGTTATTATTGAGAAATCATGAAGCTGCACTAACCGACTCTACAAAGACTCCTGAAGTGAATGTTGTTGGCTCCAGCAGAAGCCATCGTTATAGTCGTGGTCGTGGCCGTGGCCGTGACCGTGGTCGTGGTTATGGTCGTAGACACGCTCGATATTTCCCTTATCACAATTATAATCAAATCGTGAGAAATACCAGCCACCGAAGTGGAACAGAAAAGATCAAAAGGGAAAAGAAAAAGAAATTGAAGAAAAGTATGAGGATATATGTTATAGATGTGGCATGAAAGGTCATTGGTCACGAAACTGTCGTACGGCTAAGCATTTAGTTGAATTGTATCAAGCTTCATTGAAAAATAAAAATGTGGAAGCAAATTTTTCTCAACATCCAATAAATAATGCTGAGGATGACGATAGTGATCCTGAAGATCTTAATATCAATATTACCCATATGGATGTATCGGATTTTTTTGAACACCTAGACGGTAGGATAGACCATTTAATTGGTGATGGCAGTGTCCAAAAGAACTAAAGCCTCACCCTGATATTTTTGTATTTTCATTTTCATTCTATTCTAATAATATTTACGTTTACATATATATATATATATTTGTATTCAGATGGCTGTTATTAATGATGATGTATGCATTATTGATAGTGGAACTACACACACCATACTAAAAAATGAGAAATATTTTTCTGATCTCAAAATGGGAGAAATAAATATTTATACGATAAACGGTAGTGCAAATGTAATTGAGGGCTCCGGAAGAGCTAGTATATTGTTGCCTAAAGGAACAACAATTATTATTGATAAGGCACTATTTTCCTCAAAATCTAGAAGAAATTTATTGAGTTTTAAAGATATCCGCAGAAATGGGTATCATGTTGAAACAAATGAGGAAAATGGGATTGAGCATCTTTTTATTACTCAAATGCATTTGGGTAAGAAATCGATATTAGAAAAACTGCCGTCTTTTTCTACTGGTCTATATTTTGTAAAAATACGTACAATTGAAATTCATTATCTAGTAAACCAGAAGTTTACTGATCCTATTACTTTTAGTATTTGGCATGACCGGTTGGGTCATCCAGGATCTACCATGATGAGAAGAATTATTGAGAATACACATGGTCATCCTTTAAAAATAAAAGGATATTAACATCGAAAAATTCGCATGTACTCGCATGTTCCCTAGGAAAATTAATTGTTAAACCATCACCAGTAAAAGTAGGAGCTGAAAGTCCTACATTTCTCGAACGGATTCACGGAGATATTTGTGGACCTATTGATCCACCATGTGGACCGTTCAAATATTTTATGGTCTTAATTGATGCATCATCCCGATGGTCACATGTATGTTTATTATCTACTCGCAACCTGGCGTTTGCGAGATTACTTGCTCAAATAATTAAATTACGAGCACAATTTCCGGACCATCACATTAAAAATATCCGTTTGGATAATGCTGGTGAATTTTCATCACATGCTTTTGATGCATATTGCATGTCAATTGGGATTAATGTTGAACATCATGTAGCTCATGTTCACACACGTAATGGTCTTGCTCGAATCTTTGATTAAACGGTTACAATTAGTTGCTAGACCATTATTAATGAAAACAAATCTCCCAACATCTCGCTCGGGGACATGCTATTCTACATGCCGCAACACTTGTACGTATAAGACCAGCTAGTTATCATAAATTCTCTCCTTTGCAATTGGCTTTTGGGTCGAACCAAATATTGCTCATTTAAGAATTTTTGGGTGTCTGTATATATTCCAATTGCACCAAACCAACGTACAAAGATGGGTCCTCAAAGAAGAAAGGGGATATACGTTGGATATGATTCTCCCTCTATTATCGGGTATGTTGAACCCCCGACAGGAGATGTATTCACGAGCAAGATTTGCTGATTGTCATTTTGATGAATCATTATTCCCTAAATTAGGGGAGAACCAAAACAACGATAAAAAGGATCTTGCTTGGACAACATCATTAAATTATCTTGATCCGCGCACAAGCGCATGTGAACTTGAAGTTCAAAAGATAATTCATTTGCAAAGCATTACAAATCAAATTCCGGACGCTTTTGTTGACTCCAAAAGAGTTACAAAATCGCATATTCCAGACTATAAATGCTCCTATTCGAATTGAAGTTCCAGCAGAACAAAATATTATACCTATAGTCTGCTGAGTCAAAAACACGCCGTAAGCGTGGCCGACCTCTTGGTTCTAAAGATAAAAATCCTCGAAAGAAAAGAGAATTAAATGATCCAGAAGATCATATTGAAGAAAAGAATGATAAAGACCAAGAGAGAACCGATGACAAAGAACCGTAAGTTGATGAAAGTAACACCGAAATTTCTATCAATTATACCACTTCCGGTAGAAGTTGGAATCGGATAGAAACTGTTATTGATAATATATTTGCATACAATATATCTCTTGATGTTACACAGGATAATGATGATCCCGAACCAATATCAGTTGATGAATGTCGGCATAGAAAAGATTGGCTGCAATGGAAAGATGCGATTCAATCGGAGTTAAATGCACTGACAAAACGTGAAGTCTTCGGACTTGCAGTCCGAACACTAGAAGGTGTAAAACCTGTTGGCTACAAATGGATATTTGTGCGAAAGCGCAATGAAAAGAGTGAAATCGTTCGATATAAAGCGCGATTAGTAGCCCAAGGTTTTTCACAAAGACCAGGTATTGATTATGATGAAACTTATTCTCCTATTGTTGATGCTATTACACTCCGATATCTTATCGGTTTGGCAAGAAATGAAAAGATAGATATGCGCCTATTAGATGTTGTCATCGCTTACTTGTATGGAAATTTAGAAAATGATGTTTACATGAAAATCCTCGAAGGATTTCATATGCCCGAAGCATATAAACATTATCCTCGTGAAAATTACTCCATCAAGTTGCAGTAAATCATTATATGGCCTGAAGCAATCTGGGCGCATGTGGTTTACACGTCTTAGTGAATATTTATTGAAAGCGGGATTTAAAAATGACCAGGTATGTCCATGCGTTTTTATTAAGAAATCTGGTTCTAAATTTGTGATATTAGCTATATATGTTGATGATATTAATCTTATTGGAACTCCTGAAGAGCTCCAAGAAACAATTGATTATTTAAAAAGAGAATTCGAAATCAAGGATTTTGGTAAAACCAAATTTTGCCTTGGTTTACAAATTGAACATTTGGAGAGTGGAACATTTATTCATCAATCAACATATACAACAAAAGTGCTAAAAAGATTTTACATGGACAAAGCACATCCATTAAGTATTCCAATGATCGTGCGATCATTAAATGTGGATAAAGATCCTTTCCGACCTCAAGAAAATGATGAAGAACTCCTTGGTTCTGAAGTACCATATCTCAGTGCAATTGGTGCATTGATGTATCTTGCTAATAATACACGACCTGATATTGCTTTTGCTGTCAATTTATTAGCAAGATTTAGTTCTTCACCAACACGACGACATTGGAATGGAATTAAACAAGTCCTTTGATATCTCCAAGGTACAATTGATCTCGGATTATTTTATTCAAATAAAACCAGTCCAACATTGATAGGTTATGCGAGATGTCTGGTTATTTATCTGATCCACATAAAGCACGTTCTCAAACGGGCTATCTATTTACATGTGGAAATACTGCTATATCATGGCGTTCTACGAAACAATCTATAGCAGCTACTTCTTCAAATCATGCTGAAATTATAGCCATTCATGAAGCAAGTCGAGAATGTGTATGGCTAAGATCCATGATTCATTATATCCGAGAAAGTTGTGGATTATCATCAATCAAAGGTATTCCAACTCCTCTTTATGAAGACAATGCAGCCTGCATAGCTCAATTACGAGGAAGATATATTAAAGGAGATCGGACAAAACATATTTCACCAAAATTATTCTTTACTCATGAACTCCAGAAGAAAGGTAAAATTGATGTGCTACAAATTCGGTCATGTGATAACCTCGCAGATATTTTCACGAAGACTTTACCGACTGCAACATTTGAAAAGTTGAGATATAAAATCGGTATACGTCGGTTTAAAGATTTAAAGGAATCATCTTATCAGGGGGAGTAATAAATGGACATATAGAATAGTGTACTCTTTTTCCTTCACTAGATTTTTTTCCCACTGGATTTTTATCTAGTAAGGTTTTAACGAGGCATATTCTTTATATAATGGATGGACATCCAAGGGGGAGTATTATGAATTATTGGAATCTTTATTAATTAGTGGAGGCTCCACTAATTATGGATTTATGTGGATTATTAGAAGATTTTTATGGATGTCCACCATTTAGTGGAGACACCACTAATTAAGATTAGTGGAAGATGATGTATGCCATGATGTAATCCACTAATTAGAGCTCTATAAATAGAGATATTCTCTAAGCTTGTAACACACCATTATTTTGTGAAAGAAAGATTAGTGAAAGAAAGATTAGAGAAAATTGTGAGAGAAAAGAAAGAGAGAAATTCTTGTGCAAAATAGTTAGAGTTTTATTAGTGTGTAGTGTGAAGATTTTATTCTAACACTATTATAATTTTATAACAATATTCTTATTTTAATCTTACTTCTAGATTCTAAAGAATGTGGATAGCATCCACAAGTAGCCAGGAACAGAGGAGGGCAGGCACATAGACATGAAGCCAAGATGCCTGTCATTCCACATCCTTTTTGACCTTTATCTATAAAGTAAATAGTATAATATTATCTCACTGCTATCTATACATAAAACTCGTATACAATACTTTGATGCTCACTCTAATACAAATCTGTTCATTATGATTTTTCCAATATTTGACCTTTATTTTTTCGTTACTTGTGAAGCATTGCCTTGCCACTCTATTGATTGTGATTATTCAATTTGTGTAAGGTGTAACTATTTTAATTAATATTCTTATTACGTAAGTGTTACAGATTAGCAAACTGAAAAACTAACCTAAGCTTCTAAGCCAATCTCGTACATAGTAAAATAGCCTAAGCTTGTATAGAGTAATATAAAAGGAACATTATAAAACATTTATAAAATATTGGAATTAGAAGGCCTTAGAACGTGGAATATGTATAAAATAGGGTTAAAAAACAAAAATGTCTTTCAAATTTGGTCATTTTTGTAATTTTATCTCTTATTTTATAAAATACTCAATTATATCCCTCTTATTACTAAAACATTTTATTGTTGCTTTTTTATTAAAAATCTAATAGTCAACTTTTTTATTGACTCTTAATAGGGACTTTATTGCAAAAAATGTAAAGTTTAAATACTTATTTGAAAAAAATTCAAAAATAAAAATTCTTTATAATACTTTCTTTTGTTTCCTTTCATTATTTTCTTGAAATTCTTCATTTCTTCTTCTTCTTCTTCCTTTTTTTTTTAATTCTTTATTTTTAAAATTTCTTTTTAGGTGTTTTTTTTTAAAGACAAAATGCATTAGTGCCTCTTCACTTGTATAGATTATAGATTTTTTTTTTCTTTCAAATTATAAGCCAAAAAAAATTCTTACCTTAATTTTTTTTTTAAAAAAAATATCTTTCTACCTATTTTTGAGATTAAAAGATAATAGAAGAATGTTGTTGGGACTATTTTAGTCAATTTACATTTCTTTTTTTTTTTTATAGAGACTTGTTAAATTTGAAGTGTGCATCTATAAATTTTAAATCTATTTGATTCATTTTCAAATAGATCTAACTTTTACTATTCTTTTTTTCATTTATTATTATTTTTTTCATTCTTTTATTGTTTCAAAATTTTATTTTTAGCATTTTTTAAAAATGTAGTCTTAAAGATATTTGTTCTTTAAAAAAAACCTTTTCAAAATTAAAAATGAATCAACTACCTAGGACTTCTTAAAGATAATTGTTCTGGACTATCAATTTTTGAGAAGAAGAATAAGAAAAAAAATTAAAAAAGAAAGAGTAAAAAATAAATACTTACTGGATACTAAAAGTTAGATCTATTTAAAATGGATCAAATAGTTTTAAAACTTCTGGGTACTCATTCCAAATTTAACAAGTCTATAAAGAAAGAGAAAAAAAAAAAGAAATATAAAGTGGCTAAATATATATAGCCCCAACAACATGCTTTTATTATCTTTTAATCGCATAAATAGATAGAAAGATAAGTTTTTATTTAAAGAAATTAAAGTGTAAGAACTTTTTTTTTTTATTTATAGTTTGAAGGGAAAAAAAATCTATAATATAAAAGTGGAGGGGGTAGTGGTGTATTTTGTCTTTGAAAAATACATCAAAACGAAATTTTAAAAATAAAGAATTCAAAAACGTAGGAAGAAGAAGAAGAAATGAAGAACTTCATGAAAATAATGAAAAGAAATAAAAGAAAATATTGTAAAGAATTTTTATTTTTGAGTTTTTTAAATAAGTTTTTAAACTTTATATTTTTACAATAAAGTTCCTATTAACGGTTAATAATAAAGTTGACTGTTAGATTTTTAATAGAAGAGAAATAATAAAATATTTTAGTACTTAGAGGGGTATAATTGAGCATGTTATAAAATGATATATAAGATTGTAAAAATGACCAAATTTAAAAGAAAATTTTGCCTTTAACCCTATAAAATATTAGGTAACATTTTAGAAGAATTCTTTAAAGCTAAGGCACAAAGCTTGTCTATAAATAGACTAAGCCCCTCTTTTGTAAAGTATCAAATGTGAAAACAAATTCTCAAATTCTTTCCCAAACTTATTATTATTATTATTATTATTATTATTATTATTATTATTATTATTATTATTATTATTATTATTATTATTATTATTATTATTATTATTATTTGTCTTACAACACTCGTCTTGAATGTTGATACTCGTTGGCACTTTTTCTGGGTCGGCTTTGGACCAGTTGTGTCAAAATTGAAAATTTTTATTTAGAGTAAACTATTATAACGACTCTCCAACTATTTCGCATTTTAACTTTTGTTTTTCAACTAAAAAAATATAAAATAGTTTTTCGAACTTTCTAATTATTCCTTTATGTAGTCAACTAACAATTCCGTTAATTTTTAATGATATTTTAATAATTTTATATTTTTAATTAAAATACATTAATATTATTTTATTATTTATTTATTTATTTATTTTATCTTTTCTTTTAATTTTTCTCTTCTTCCCTATGTCTATAAAACCTCGTCCTACGTGCAACAAGCAATCAAGGAGGTCCATGAAACCACGTTCACTTTGTCAAATTATGACAAGGAAAATTAAACAATTAGTTTCCTCATACCTCAATTTCAATATTTGATCAGTTGACAAGTACGTACTAATCTTATATAGACTTTCCAAAATAGTGATCCTTATCAAAATAACATCCTCGATTTGCTCACTTTGTCAAAGTAACATCGTCATACATCTGGTTAACATAATTCAACTTGCACCATCACCAACCAACCCCTTCTCGGACATCGACCATAAGACACCGAACGAAAAAAAACTTTCAATCAACAAAATGGTACCAAAAGTAACTATCTTTCGAGTTTGGACATATTGTTGATTTGAATTTTGTCACCATCATCTTGGAATCCTGCAGATGTCTCAAGCTCATTAATTTCTCAGCAAATTTTGGTTTAGGCAAGAGAGAATATGATGTTGAAAGGTATTATGGTGGAAGATTGAGTCACAATTGAGGAATCCTGATTTATACATCCCTACCATCTGTGAAACATGGAATACATAAGAAAACTGGTGATATATGGTCATTTAGGATGACCATTATTGAGATGATCAGGGGAGAGATGGGGTTGGAGGTTTGTCGATGAGTTAGACTTGCTAAACCAAATCTCCCAATCGAATTCTTAAATACCCACAAATATTTTAAAGATTGGACAAGATTTTTTGAATTGTTTAGTTTCATTCGTGACCATTTGCTACGGGTGAGTTCCAATTGTAGTGAGTCAAGAACCCATCGACTGATAGGTATTCTAAGATGGACAATCGTGAAGCCTAGCTTTTTAGGAGCAAATACAGATTGACAAATGCATATTCAATGTTTTTAATAGGGAGGGGGTGGTAATAAAAGTGGAGGTGTGGTTGAAAGAGGTTTTGAATTGGAATTTTCTAAAGAGGAAGACAAAACTTTTGGTTTATGGTCTGAATTAAAGCACTTTTATTTTTACAGTAAATATTGATTAATTTGATTTAGTTTATTCAATTCAAGAAAAGGCTAGAATGAGAAAGTATCCAAAACCCCTAAGGATATCTGAGGATGAAGACAAAGAAATTCAAATGAAAATTTTTGAAGAAACTCAGAGTTTGGAGGGAAGAAAATAGACAGTAAAAAGATGATTTTATCTTTTATTTTTTAACAAATTAAAAAGTTGATTGCAGTGAACTAACGAAAGAATAAGATCTAAATATTAAAAAGTTTGAAAAATCATTTTATATGTTTTTAATTAAAGAATAAAAATTAAAATTTAAAATAATTTGAAGGTCGCTATAATTGTTTGTCTATTTATTTACATACTTTGCAATATGAGCGTTGCACTCCTGATTTTGGAGCACAACCAGTTGGAAACAAAAAACCGGCGTGAATGACCAAAAGTTTGGAAATGCCAACGACAAATGCACACTAACAAAGACTTGTGCTCAAACTATTGCTTAAATAGCATCCATCCTTGCCGTCTGCCCCTAAAATCAATCTTTACTCATCTAAATGAAAACAAATACTCCTTCCGTTCTTATTTATTTGTCACAATTAAAAAGTTTTTGTATTTTTTTTTATCTGTCACATGGAAGAAATTTAGGTGCCATTAATGTTAATTTTACTGATATACATTTGTATTAAATAGTTTTAAAAAATAAAAGTGTAATAACTTTAGAGAAAGTTAAGCAAACAAAATAAGAAAATAGTTGTGGAGAACATTAAATCCAATGGTACTTTTAGAATATATAAACCAAGTTATATGAATTTAAGAGATTAAGTAATTTTTTTAAAATTGTGTGAAATAATTAATTGTGTGACAGATAAATAAGGATGGAGGAAGTACATCATAAAAGAAATTAAGTATGTACATTGCCAAATTAAATCAAACAAATCCATAAATGATGTAATGTGTTGATGTTGATGCAAAAGCTACACATGTTTTAATTAAAAAAAAACGGATGAAATAATGGGAGAAAAAATTGATTAATACGTTGCTGGCCACGAACTTGTTTGTTTCATTCACGTTGTTAGTTTCACCTAATCAGAAAATTATATTCCTTATGTATTGCTCTTCAAATTTTATGTTTAACAATTCTAAAGTACACATATTTCCCATATGAACCTTTAAGATATATTTAAATTAGAATTATATTAAGTTTTTTTTAATCTAACTTATCTAAGTATAATTTTGAATTTTATAAAAAAATTAAAAATTTATTTATATTAGATCTGTTTTTTCTCTAAAGAAAAAAAGCCTAAAGGAGTTTTATTTTGAAAGAATTGCAAAATAATTGCACCCTTAATCTTATATTCAAAAAAGAAAAAAATAAATAAAGATGACACAAAATTTTACTTATGCAAATAGATAACAAGATGATTTGTGAAGAATAGAACGGTAATAATAATAATGATTATAAATAATTTACTATATATCAAATATGTAATAAAAGTTGTATACAAAATTTGATGTTTAAATTAGAATTTCCTTATGATAAAGTTGTAACATATTTTCTTTTCTTTTCTTTTGATACATAGTCTAATTTCAAAAAAAAAAAAGAAAGAAAAGAAGATAGTCTAATTTAGAGATGTAAACAAACCGAATGTACACGAACAAAAAATCGTTTGAACTTTTTCGTATTCGAATAAAGTTCGTTTATTTAATAAACGAACGAATTCGAACATGTTTACGAACATATTTGAACGTTCGCGAACATATTATATTTTTTAAAATTAATTTATATTATATTATATTAATTTATTTATTTATATTTTATAAATATTAAGATTTATTCTTAATAAATCTTACATTATAATTATAATATTAATATTAATAATAATAATAATATTTATTTAATATTGTAATATTTAGTTATTTTAATTAAAATTTAAATTATTATTTTTATAAATTGTAAAATAAAAAATATAAAATAAACGAATTCGAACAATTTGAACTTGAACGTTAATCGAGTTTTTCGAACTTGAATTTAAAAGAATTCGAACATTATCAAACAATAATCGAACAAACTCGAATACGAACTCGAACTCGAATAATAAACGAATAAACTCGAACAGTGTTCGATTATATTCGAACTCGAGCTCGAAAATATAATGCTCGATTCGTTCGTGTTCGAATACACCTCTAATCTAATTGTTCACGAAAAAGACTCAAAACATATTCGATAATCTAATTAAATATTTAAAATTAATTATTTAATTAAATAAATTTGATAATAAATAATACTAAATACTTAATCTTTTATTATTATTATTATTATTATTATTATTATTATTATTATTATTATTATTATTATTATTATTATTATTATTATTATTATTATTATTATTGCAAATAGGACAATTGGGCATTTGCCACGTTGGGCTGCCTTTTTTTTAAAATTCAATACCTATTAAAACATGCCACGTGTTGCAGGTAAGGAATTAAGTTAAAGTACTGTTTGTTTGAAGCAAATTAGTGATTTTGTTTTCTTTTCTTTAATACCATTGTGTTGTTGGCACTCGTAAATTGGTATCATTACCGTGGAAAATCTGACCAATTTATACTGACTTATCATAAGGCCCATTGTTTATGCTGCAATGTATTCATTCATGGACGGCCGTTTTACAATAGTACATTATACACAAAAATTAAGGATTGATAAATTTTAAATAATTTTAAAATTAAAATTTCAAAATCATTTATAATTAAATTTGTTTACTTTGATAATTAGAAAGTGTTGAATCATAATTAGTAAAAAAAGAGACATTGTAGGAAATGATAGAGTTAGAAAAATATAATAATTTTTATAAAATTTTATAAAACGACTTATATTGTGAAGAAAAAAAAATTCAAGTCTAAAATGACTTATATCGTGAAATGAAAATAGTAATATAATTTCACAGTATTTTAATTTCATATTTTCATTTTAGAGATATGGTTGAACCTGCATATAGCCTATAAATCTTAACTAAATAAATTGATTTTTACATTTAGAAGCATTAAACCTATTCATATAAGCATAAATCATATAAAAAATTACATAATTTGAAATAAAAACAATTTAAAAGATTGAAGAATGAAAACACATTTTTCTCCCTTGGTTTATCCTCGAAGAAGTAAAATAAACCAAGAATTTATAGTAGTTGTATAAGTTATTAGGGGAAAAAATCGAAGGAGTTAGTCAAATTAGGACAATAAAAGGTTAGTGATATTGCCAGAGTAATTCTTCTCCTGCCAATGTAAATATTTTTGAATGACTATTCTATCCCTGTGTATAAAATGTTGATTTTTTTATAAAAAATTACTACCATTAATTAGTATAAGGAGTATACTGTAGTTTAAAAATATTTTTTCCCTCGCTCTCCATCCTCTTTCTTCTTACCCTATGGGGAAGCTCATACTATCATTGTCGTCATCATTAATTTTTAATTTTTCAGTTTTCATCAACTTTTGTCTCTCTCTCTCCTCCACCCTCATCTCATCCCTCTATGATTCTTCTCCCTTTCCTTTTGTCATTTTTTTTTCATCTCTCAGTCCTAATAGAAAATCAAATGAACTAAAATATCATTACAAATTCTGTATTTTTTTATTCAATTCGTTTTAGATTTTTACAAATTAAATATTTTACATTTCTTTAAAATATGCTTCACATAATTTTAAATTGTATTATTAATAATTCTAGTCACTAACCTTTGTAAATAATGTGTAAAGCTTCCACAATGCGATTGTGACAAAGGTCAATTGCTTTCCTTTCTTCCAATGCACAAAAGATTGCCTAAATAGAATGTAAACCTAAAAATGCACAAAAGTTTCTATATCCTTTCTAAAAGACCCTCCTTTTTCTGTAGCTTTTTGACGAAAATTTTGGAGGCCTTTGGCTCTTCTCCTCATCTCTATTCCTTCATCACTTTCCAAGTTCATAAACCTCTGCACAAATCTTGCAATTTCTTCTCTTGTTACCAAATTTTCATCGTCCCTCTTTACCCTCTAACCAAATTTTCAGTCCTCAACAATTTGCTTAGTATTCATGGTTTCACTTTCATTACCATATGCACAGAAACTTCAACCAGCAAATCAAGAGCAGTTAAGAGAGAAAAGAGAGACGAGAGAGATTTTGAGGAAACGTTTAAAAAAAAAAAAAAATAAGCCATTGATTGAGGAAAGAATATTGATTAGATCTTTATATATATATATATATATATTCATAATGCTCAGTAAAAATAGAAAAAAAAAGTCAATAGAGGTTTTTTTTTTCTTTTAACTACAAGGATAACATTGTCATTTCAAGCAAAATTGTACTAGTAGGAGGGAAAATTGCTCTGGTAATATAGCCAATCATAGTAAAACTCCCTATGCTCTACCCAACTTTAAGTTACTTCATTTATTTCTTAATTTTTTGAATTCTGTTCAAAAATTAAATATGATAATGCTGGTAAGAATTAAATTAGTCAAAAGTAGCACTCATTATTATATAAAAACACTTAATCTAATTAGAACACAATATTTTTTAGAAAAAATACGTTTCACTAATAATAAAATAGAAAAAATATATATATGTCCTCCCATTGCCAGCATGGCTGAGCTTACAAAGTAAGAATACTATGCATATAATACATTACAAATAATACGAACAAAGAAACAAATAACCACTATTTTTCTGAAGAAATTGAAAATTTAAAAAAAAATCAATTTACAAATAATTTATAGTACCAGCAATAATAATAACCCAGCAACACAGAAAATCCTGTAAATGCCCGCGGGTCCCATCATCCCCTGGGCCCCACTGGTGTCCTTCTCATTTCTCGGTGTCAATGTCGGTCCGGTCCCACTGTAATTCGGGTTAGACCCGTATAGCTGTTGGACTCCTACAATATCATCTTCGGTCAGCTCAACTTTCCTCGTCGCCGACGAAATGCTCGGATACATAATCGCACCTTCGACTGAAGAATGACCCAACCCCAACAAGTGCCCGATCTCGTGAACTGCCACTGATTCCAAATCAACGGCAGTCGTCAACGACGGTGCGTCTTGAAAGTTACCATCGAGCACCCAACTCTCATCAGCGTCCAAATGAAACATACCACTCGGTGGAGAAAACGCATGAGCCAAAGTCCCCATGACCCCGTCAAAAGGTTCTCCGTCATTGTGATCGCCTCTAAAGAAACCAATCCTGATGTCCGCCCCGGAAAAAGATGATGTCTCAGTAAAATTCAACGGTGTCACCTCCGACCACCTCTCGAAAGCGCGTGCAAAAATGGCTCGAACGTTGTTGTCCAATCGATTCTGCGGCGAGAAAGCGTACGTCAACACCGTCTTACTCTCCGGCCACCGTGGCCTACCCGGGAAAAATGCATAGTGGGCAACCGTGTGTATAGAGGAGCTTGTTGGTTTGCCGGAGTTCATTGTTGTAGTTCCATTCACTATATCAGGATTTCCACATCTGGGCTTTGTAATATGTTGCAGAGTAGGGCCGTCGAGCTCGCCTGTCTCGTTGAGATTGAAATTTCTCTGGTAAGTCTTGAGAGCAGATTCCAGGTAGTCATCAAAGTCATCTGTGAAGTTCAAGAAAGAGGAATCGATGTATCCGAAGCGCTGGAAATACTGTTTGATCTTTGCTAAGCCATCCGTTTTTTGGCCATGGTGGCAGCCAAGGAGCTTTTCGAATGCATCCCATGAAGTGTTCTTTGGGATCAAGGAAGGAGGGATTGCTGTAAAGTTGGGGAAGAAATGTGCTGAAGATGGAGCTGATAACACCAGAATAAAAGAGAGTGTTATGATGAAAAATAAAGGGATTTTCATTTTGAAAAGATGAAGATCAGAATGAAATGAAACAATGGACCAAAATTTCGATGGCTTATCTAATGTTTCTGCGGTGGTTTCTAAGAAGAAAGACATGAGCCGCCGGCATTCCCTCTTTTTAGTTGGTGATGGTTTGACTTGTCTATAAGGCAGCGTGTCTTCGGTAATTGCCGAATCAAAGTCGTGTTGCAATATTTGTCAAACTTTGAACGTTGCCGCGCGATGTTGTACTTGAGTGAGTTTTTCTTTAATTGTTTTTTTAATATTTTCCCTTTATTACTACAATACTACAATAAAACAAAGACTGATGGCCGGGCCATCTCGAATAAAACCTAAATTAGAGGTTTAGATATTTGTACGTAATGTAAGAGAAATGAGTCTTTCATTACAAGAAAAGACGTACGATTTATAAATTTAAAATTGTTTATGTTGTTACATAATTTATAATAGAGGTAATTTTCACATAATGAGTTTGAGGTTTAAGAAGTTGTCAATTGATTAAATGGAGATGATTCTATTGCAAAGCAAGAGATTTAATTAAGAAATAAAATTTTATTTACGCAATTGTCTACTAAATCGATAAATTATTAATTTAATTGTCACGAGTTTTTTATGTAAATTAATAAATTATTAAATAAACTTATTTCAATATATAGATTTTGTATTTATTTGGGTAATATGAAATAATAATATTCATTACAATCAAAATGATATTATGTTACACTGTTTTGGTTGAAAGAAGAATTATATTTTATATATTTACTTAATAAATACGGAGTAATAACAGAAATAAAAAATTATTAAAAATATATTATATATTACATAATTAAAATTATATTTACTTAATTGAATTACCATTTATAAAAGTATGGGATTTTGGGTGACAAGCCACGGATGGGGGTTGAACTAGAAGCGGCTCCTTGATACTCATCACAAGCCAGTGGTCGGAGGCCATCCATATGGAAGGATATTAGAGGTTCTCAATTCCCACAAGTTGACATCTAAGCAGGGGTTGTTAGGGGCTTGGATATTTAGCCTCATAAAGTCCAATTTGGAACCTTCCAAATTTAAAATACCTTTTTTTCCCCTCTCCTTCCAAATATAAGCAATATATATATCTATATATATATATATATATATATATATATTGCAACCACTATTTACGTTATTGCTAATTACTTGAAAAGATAAAACGGAATTCTTTTGCTTTTACCTTCATAACGCCATTTCCCCTAAAGGAATTTTAGTGTAAGAGAGATATTTGGATTGACTTTTCTTTTCTAAGGATAATTTTTTAAATGAGAAGAAATTTAAAATTATGATAAAGAGCAAAAAAAAAATCTAAATTTTGGGGATATATTATAAAAAATAATTATAGGGATGCTTTGGTAGCAATTATTTGAATTCAAGGCCAAACAAACTCAGTAGATTGGAGAAGTAGTTCAATCATTGAGGTGGCCAAGGGGTATTGCACAAACACCAGAGAAATAGTACACTACATCTAGGGTATCCATCTAAAGAATCTGCTAAGTGGGCTTGCAGCGCGTGGAATATCAGAAGAATCCCAACTAATTCTCTCCTCTTGTTCATTATCTGAATGTAGACGGGCTGGTGAATCCCCCTTGGTCTAATGGTAAATGGAATGGTTAACTACTTCTTTATACCCCCACTACCCGCCCCCCCAAAAAAAAGGATAATATTTTTATTTTTACAAATTTTTTAAAAAAGTAAAAGGTAAACTTTTTTTTAGAGGCAGCTACTATGCCTAGTTTGGATTAATCCTGCTTTTAGGGTTCGTTTGGAAGTTTATGAGAGAAAAAAAAAAAAAAGAGAGAGAGAGAGAGAAATTTTAAATTAAGAGAGAAAAAAAAGTGAAGTAAATTATGTTTAATATTGTTTGAGAGTTTAGAAAAGAAAAGAAAAGAAGTACTTTTTATTTGAGAGCTTGGAAAGAAAAAAAAAGGATAAAAGTTAATTTATCAAAATATCTTTATTTTATACAGGATATAAAAAGAAATAAAAGTTGTTATTAGAATAAAATGGGCAAAATTAACTTTTAAGAAAAATATAAATGATCTTTTCTTCTCTTCTATTCATTTCTCTCTACTCTTGGAGAGAAAGGATTTTTGAGATTGGAGTGATCCTCCATTACCCCACTTCTGTTCTTTTCTGGCAAACAAAGGATCTTCTATCCTTTCTCTCCAATTCCCTTATCTTCTCTCCAGTTTTCAACTTCCAAACTAGTCGTTAGGTGATTGTCTGTTAGATCATTCAAACAAAGTAAATCCTTGCAGGCCATGGATTACGAAAGGAGTCTTCCAGCCCAGTAAAATGGATGGAGGAGCAAGTTTACAAGTCTTGTGATAGATTGAACGTCTTGAGCAATTGAATCATTTGAACGTGACAATCAACATCCTTCGCTATATAGTTTTCTAAATATATATTCTAATTGTGAAGAATGGAGTAAATGGTCTTTACAAATTATTTATATAATTTTTATTTTTGTTCTAACTTTTTAAGTTTTTTAGTAAATGATTTAGATTTAATAGAGGATATATCTCCTGTAATTAATGACTCAAATTTCATCTATATTTTTAAATAACTATTTTAACGTTCAAGATTTGTTTAGTCATCAAATTTAATTTAGTCATCTTATAATATTTTTATTTTTTTTAATTATCAAGGTTTTAATTTAATGATCATCACAAGTCACTCATTCTATTCGACTCCCTTTCCAAACTCTTAACATCTCTTGGTCTTCAGTGAATTTGATTTCCAACTTTTTGATTCACCCTTTGTTTCTTCGAGGCATCTTAATAAGGATTTTCTTTTTTTTTTTTTTTGAATTGTGAATTGTCTCGTCTATCATTGTTTTTATTCAAAAATTAGCAGTGGATGATGCCCCATATGACTATGACAAGAGTGGTAACTTCATCCTTTTTTTAAGAAATTTTCTTTCTAATTTGGATCTTTAGCGTTTGGAGATTCAAAGTTTTGGATTTGTTTTTGTAATTCTGATTCTTTTTTTTCTCATTGTAATATTTTTTGTTGAGATCTGGGTAACAAGAGAAGAGAATGGAAGTTTGAGGGAGGAAAAAGACTAAAGGGAAAGTGTTTATATAGAGTCAGTATAAAGGGGAATGGTGGGTTTGAAGATGGAGTGGCCATCAGCTCTGACATTGAGGAGATATTCGTATGAGGTCTTGTGCGTATCAAGAGATTCTTCTGATTAGGAAATTAAGAGTGCTTACAAAAAGCTTTCTCTAAATTAAGATTTTTTTTCTCTCCCTTGTATGGCTCTGTAATATTTTAACTTGAATCAGTTTATTGTAGGTAATGTTTTGCACGATGTAAATCTTCTATTTGGAATGTTTCCCAAGGTGGAAAATTGGAGGCCTTTTTTACTTGTTTGTTATTTGACATGAAGAATTTATTTAGTAGAATATGTTGTGAGATGAATTGTTCGCCGATAAATTATGCTAAATGATTTAGTAGGACATCATAAACAATGAGAAAAGAGAGAAATAATGATGATTGGCAATGTTTAGAAATACATAGTTAAGGTAGTTTTGTGCTATATGTCCACACCTTACATTTTTTATATATCATATTTAGACAAAAAGTCCATGTCTCTTATGCTCAATAAATAACATTGCAATTCTATTGGTTGGTATCATATTTAGAATTGGGCTCTAATGTCATACAATCTTGAGATTGTTTCTTAGAGCTCCAAGAAGGGTATGGACAAGAGAAAAAGAATTGAGAGAATATAAGATACATATTAATGAGGATGTGATTAAATCCTTCAAACTTTTTAAGATACTGTTTGGTACAACTAAAACTTGATAATGGGAGAACTTTTAAATTACTGAGTCTTGAAACATTGGATGGATTCTCTGTATCATCTAAACTCAAAAGTAGAACTTATTAACACTTTTGGTTTTTACATGATGGAATTTCAATTTTGTTATTTCGCAAGTATGTGATTTAGAAATAATTTACATATGTAGAGTTTTTAATTAGACCTCGTTCATATTGTAAAAATCAACTTGTACAGAAATTTCTATATGCCTTTTGGAGCTTAGCTTTGTACTCATTTTTTAACACAATAACTTGGACGTTGCATCTCTTGCAAGTCTAGGGATGTCTTCTGAGGAGGTTAGAAGAACTTCCTTAGTAGAGGCCCTCAATAAGGTAAAATAAAATTGAGCATGTATCAAAATTTCCTATTATTCAAACAATTTATGTTTCACTAGTAGCTTCTTTAGTGTCAACGATGAAATTGAGAGTGTATCAAAATCTCTTTTTGTTCAAACATTTTATATTTCACTAGTAGGTTTTTTTAATGTCAGAGAACAAGTTTAATCTAATTAAAATGCATACCAAGAAAATATTTTATTTTGCCTTATTCACAACCTACAATTTGCATGCCTTAGTTGTCTACATGGTGTTGACGTTTAATTTTTACATTTGCACCCCCATTAAGGGTGTTACAATCTATTGAAGGCTATAAAGTGTTTTCAATTCCATATTGGAGAAAAGAAGGACGAACCTAAGCCTGCAAAGTCAAGCTCAGTCCAGTCTCTTTGCTCTACTTTTCAGCATTATGCCTTATCCATTTTTCTTTTTCAGCATTATGCATCAGGAAGATGTTTGATGTCCCTCTACCAAAAAGACAAGCACATAGTTTGATCTTGAAAAATGGAAATGGCAGGGAAGTCATGGATGATAGGTTGTAGTTTAGGAGTTAAGGTGGAGCAAAACATTCCTCATTTTTAGATTCTTAAGCAATACATAGTTTTTTTAATCATTCTATTGATAAGCAAGGATGCCCCTGAGGGAAGGGGGCCCTTAACTAAGGAGAGACAATCTTCAAGTATGTAGCACTATAATGTAGTGCTCATTTTATTGCCTTTATTGGAATTGTAGGTGTTTTGTTTGATGGATATCTTGGCCAAGCTTACAAAAAAATTCAATCTATATTTAGTTGATCAGACTTTAATTTGTCAAGAATTTTATTTTTCTTTCTTGATCATTCTGTCTACATTCATTAGCTCATAATTTGTATAAAAATAATGAATTTTTGGCTCAAATATGGAATTGATGAAGGAAAGGTTTGTCAAGCTACTTTTGGGAGAGCAAGTGGTGACAAGGGCGTTTCACCAACTTTGGCTTTGTCAAATGCCTTCATGGATCATGTTGGTAAAAGAATTTCATAGAACGGATGAGATAATCTCCTTAAGAATCCTGAATATTATTATATCCATGTTATGATATTTGTAGTTAATGGATACAATTACTCTTGGATTGCATTTTCCCCCCCTAGATATGCAGCTTTTGTGTTTGGGTAGTGGAAATTAGAACCCATATTCGCAAAGCGGAAATAAAGATGGAGAACAAAAGTTGATTAATAAAATCTAAGAATAGAGTAATAAAGCCTTATTTGTCTAAAACATATTCGAAAGATGCAATAGATTTGTAACTTGAAATTTTAATTTCTTCTTGCATAGATAATGGTAATCAGAAAGGAGAGATCTGCTCATGGATATCCCAATCTTGCACAGGCTTGATGCAATGCTTATTGTGAGAATCTATAATCATGTTGAACCTTCTTCTGATGTTGGCATTCTACATATTATATACTAAACGATGTCAAATTGATTTAACAGGACTATCTGGATAATTTCCAATACGAGAATGAATTTTGGAATGTCTCAAGAGATGCAGAGGAGTCGAGAATAGTGTCTAGAGAAATGATAAATGGTGGTTACCTAGGATTCCTACCAATGGACTATCAGATGCATCACGTAAATTTCTGCAATATAAAAAGGATTGTGTCTCCACATTATTGAAAGCTTCCATGGATGTCAATGCTCAAATACTATCAGAAATGGAAATTCCTTAGAACTATATTGAGTCACTCCCAAAGGTATGGCAAACAGAAAACCAAAAGACCCTCTCAAGATATTTCCTCTAGGAACTATTATGGTAAAGCATTACTAATTTTGCTTATGTTGCATTTTGGTTAGAATGGCACAACAAGCCTTGGCAATATAACCTATAAGAATATTACTATTAAGCTCTTTGATCCCATTTAGTTCCTTTCTACCATGGACTTGTCATCAGAGCGCAAAGCTCTAGACCTCAAGAACAGAATTGAGGCATCTATAGTGATTTGGAAGAGGAAATTCTGTTGGATCGATCAATCATTGGATATAATTATTGACTCCAATAATTGCGATTAGAATAAGAGTGCAGTTATGTTCTTTTAGTGGAGTGGAACGTAATTAATAAATTATTTTTATTGACAAAATAATTTATTGGAGTTTAGTCTAATTGTATCCGGTCAGGTCCCTTCAGTGACTCCTAATTATAGGACAATAATAAATTGTAATTTATTAATGAAAATTACAGAAAACTAAAAATTGTATTTGAAATGGAATAGGATAAGTGGAAATAGTTGTACTCAACTATACTTTTCTTATTTTATCAGGATTTATATTTTGAGGTAGAGTCAACTATACATATTGTGTTATGACTCTATTTTTGACATACGTGAAAAACAACGTTGTTATTCTTTGAGTTTTATTTTCTCAATTTTTGTGTGAGTCCACCCTCAATAAAGAAAGAAAGAAAACACGATTAGCAATTTTCTAGTCTAGGGAGATTACATTGAAGAAGATTTGGGGGTTTGGAGTATTACCAGAAGGCCAAAGACTTCAAAAAACATATTGGTGAAGGTGATATCTACAAAGGTATGGTTCGTTTCACGTATTCTAAGGGTTTAATCTAGTTGACACATAAATATATCGATCCTATTAACTAACAATTGATATCAGAGCTCAGTTTTGATATGTGCTTATGTGTTAAGATTAAATTTTTTATGCATATATTTAGTTGACCGGTGTAGGAATAATGCATTTATGTTCATGGTGAATGATTTGATTAATTCTGTTCAAAATAATTTTATGGCCATAGTTTTTTATTCGGTGAATATGTATAAGTATTATCGAGTCATGTAATAAAAGAGATGGATTACATCTCCGTGTTTCCTTTTTGAGTTTTCTTTTAATTTTAAATTTATGTTATTATTATTAAAAAAAAAATTGTAATCGAACGAGAGTAATTCACAGAGGCGAGAATAGAGAAATCTAAATTGGCGGCGTGAAATTTGGCATTGCAATGTTGCTGCTTCTTGGTGTTGGGCTGGCCCATTACTGGGCCAGCAGATCCAGCAGCCAAATAGTCTGTGGCCCAGCGACTGGGCTAGAGTAGTAGTCCAGCATGCTGGGCCAAGCGGGCGGGCTAGGGCAGCAGCCTGGGCCCTTAATAGCCTCTTTAATTTATATATATATATATATATATATATATATATATATATATATATATATATATATATATATATATATATATATATATATTATAAAGGGGAAGAAAGTGCCAAAGTTGGGATTTGATCCCAAGACCACTAATATGGAGGCATAGCATAGCATTCTATCCAGCATTCCACAGCAGAGCTTTTGTTGTTATTTTGCTTCAACAAATTAATATTGTAGAAGATTGAAGGTTGGCTATTTTGTTAGCCAATTAGATTTTTAATTGTAATTTTATTTTGGAGTCTAGGTTGACCATAAAATTATTTTTATTTTATAATTTTACTATTTAATTTTGATTGAATTATATATCATTCATGTTAACATGCCATATAGTTTATATTAACACCACTCTAGGTACTATTTAGTTATGCATAAATAAATTAATATTTTTTATTAAATTAAAAAAATTTAAGTGTGAAATTGTTAATTTTAATTAACCTTAGGCCTCCTCTATTAGCCTATTAGTAAAATTAACGTTTGCTTCATGCCATTTTAAATAGTTTCCCTATAGGAAAGCTACGTTTTATTGGTTACTAGATTGGGCATCAAAATTTTAATTATTTTTTTTAAAGTTTAATTCATTCATAATTACCCTATAAGTGATGTGATTGGATTGGAAACTTTATATATAACAAAAAAAAAATTAAATATAGGAGTTACACTTAAATCAAAGACATTATAAGGATTTCCTATAGAATATCTAAATAATGTCTATGATGACCAAAATATTAACAACACTAAAACTAATATTGCATTTAAATGCAAGATATATTAATTTTAGTGGGATGATCCAAGCCTAATTATAAGGTATATTGTTATCTCCTATAAAGGTGCATATTACTTTGGGGTTTTAGGTTGCGGATCATAACTTAACTATAAGTTACATTATTATCTCCTATAGAGGTACATGTCACTGTAGAGTTTTAGGTTGTTGTATTATTACCTAAAATATTATCATATTGATCATGCATCATACTATTTTATATTGATTATGCATCATGATATGATGAATGGTTCATATATTTTATTTTATTTTATTTCAAAAAAATGACTTCCAACACTTTATCCCAAATTTTAACAAAGATCCAACTGGTTGGAGAAAATTTTATTGATTGGAAACGGAACCTCATAATCGTACTCACTGTTGAGAAGCTCAAATACGTGCTAATTGAACGATGTCCTGCTAAGCCTACTGAAAGTCCACGCGCGAACAAAAGGAGGCTTATGATAAATGGTTGAGTTCTGATGAGATGGCTCACTGCTAAATTTTGGGATTTATCTCAAATGTGTTGCAGCAGAAACATAAGAACATGACAACCGCTACAGACATTATGAGAAGCCTCCAGCAAATGTTTGAGCACAAAGGAGTTAGGCTCGTCAAGCAGCAATGAGGCGCATAATGAATATGCGCATGAAACCTGGAACGCCCGTGAGGGATCATATGTTAGACTTGATCGCTTCAATGTGACAGAGGTCTTAGGGGCTGAAATTAAGCCTGAAACTCAAGTTGATATGGCTCTAGAAACTCTCACAGAGATGTTCTCACAGTTCAAAGTTAATTATAACAGGAATAAGATGGAGATGTCTCTTACAGAGTAGATGAAGGAGTTTGATAGCGCCGAGGCTACCCTAAAAGTGGGAAGTGGTAACGCTCTTATTCTAACTCATGCTGGATCTTCCTCTTCCAAGCTTAAGGACAAAGGAGAAAATAAGAAGAAGCAGAATAATAAAGGGCCTAAACAGCAGGTTAAGAAAGTAAAAGTGGATGAAAAGCCAAAAGGTAAATGTTTCCACTGCAAGCAAAAAGGACATTGGAAGACACAGTGCCCAGATTACTTAGCAAAACGCAAGCAAGGTACTGGTGAGTTATCCTACATTGAAACTTGTTTAGTGGTTGATTCTACAAATACTTGGATAGTAGATTCTGGAGTTACTAACTATGTTTGCAATTCATTGTAAAGGTTCCAAGTAACCAGACATCTCAATGAAGGAGAGCATACTCTTAGGGTTGACACAAGATCAGTGATATCTACAAGAGCTATTAGAGATGTTTATCTTTATTTTGATAATAAACATTTGGTTTTGAAAAATAGTTATTATGTTCCCGATATTTATCGAAATTTGATTTCAGTTTCTTTATTATTTAAGCAAAAATATTCTGTTAAATTTAATAAATTTTCAGTAGAGATATTTTTGAATAACACTTTGATATGTCATAGATATTTAAATAATGGTCCGTATGTTTTGAAACCTACCAACAGTTCATTATATCATACTGAAACTAACAAACGCATTAAGTTATATTCTACTAATGAGACTCTCCTATGACATCTTAGACTTGGTCATATTAATCTAAATAGGATTCAAAGACTTGTAAAAGAATGCCCTTTAAGTGACTTAAAGGTGGAACCTTTTCAAGTTTGCGAATCTTGTTTGGAAGATAAAATGACCAAAAGATCATTTCCTTCCAAAGGAAATAGAGCAAAGGAAGTCTTATAATTAGTGCATTATGACGTATGTGGACCAATTAGTATCCAAGCTAGAGGTGGGTATGAGTATTTCATTACTTTTACGGATAATTACTTAAGATATAGATATGTTTACCTAATGACTCATAAGTCTGATACTTTAGAAAAATTCAAAGAATTTAAAGTTGAGACTGAGAAGCAGTAAGGAAAGAACATTAAGACACTTCGATCAGATCAAGGTGGAGAATATCTGTCCCATGACTTTAGATCTTACTTGTCAGAAAATGAAATTTTATCCTAACTAAGTGCACTTGGCACTCCTTAACAAAATGAAGTGGCAAAAACGAGAAACAAGACCTTGTTAGACATGGTCAGAACAATGTTAGACTTCTCTACACCCAAGACATCTTTTTGGGGATATGCTATATAAACTGCAACATATATATTGAATATGGTTCCATCAAAGTCTGTCCCTAAGACTCCATTGGAATTGTGGAATGGGCGAAGGCCTAATTTGACACATATCCGTATTTGGGATTGTCCTGCATATGTGCTAAAGGGAAAGATGGATAAAATGGAACCATGATCAAATTTATGTTTGTTTGTTGGGTATCCAAAAGGAATAAAGGGATACTACTTCTATAGTCCTCAAGATAAGAAAACATTTGTAAGCACAAATGCAATTTTTTTAGAGGACAAGTACATAGAAGAACGAGGATATAAGAGTAGGGTTATTTTGGAAGAAACTAAGAGAGATAATTCCAAGCAAATGGTTACAGAAATCCATACTCAAGATTCACGTAGAGGATTCGTATCTATACCACTTAACATGCTAGATTCCAGTGGGAGAGAAATAGATGTTACGCCTTCTATACCCACTGGTTTATCGGCACATAGAATGGAAGAACCTCCTGCCGTTGTTCAAAATCCAGTCATTGAGGAATCAGCAGATCTGGTTCTAGTCAATGAGGAGGAGGAAAGTCCAATCATCCAAGAACTTCCAAAGCTTAGACATAGTGGGAGAGTCATTCGACGTCCCTCTAGATACTTACTCTATGGAGAAACTTTTCAAACAATCTCTTTTGAGGAAGAAGAGGATCCCACTACGTATAAAGAAGCTATAGAGGACATAGACGCAGACCATTGGAAGAGTGCAATGGATTCAATAATGAAATCTATGTACACTAACTCTGTCTGGGAACTTATGGACCTACCTAATGGGGTAAAACTTATTAGGTGTAAATGGGTCTACAAAAGAAAGAGAAAAGTAGACGGGAAAGTGGAAACTTTCAAAGTGAGATTGGTTGTTAAGGGTTATACCCAACGAGAAGATATTGACTATGAGGAAACCTTCTCACATGTGGTTATGCTAAAGTCTATAAGAATCCTCTTATTCATTATAGCTCACTTTGACTATGAAGTATGGCAAATGAACGTCAAGACAACTTTCCTTAATGGAAATCTTGGTGAATGTATTTACATGGCACAGCCAGATGGTTTTATCCAAGAAGGTCAAGAACAAGAAGTTTGTAAGTTGAATAGGTTCGTATATGGGCTTAAACAAGCGTCTAGATATTGAAATATCAGGTTTGATCAAACCATTAAATTTTATGGTTTTAATCAGCATCCTGATGAACCTTGTGTCTATAAGAGAATTATAGATGGTAAGGTGATTTTTCTCATACTGTATGTTGATGACATTCTTCTAATTGAAAATGATGTAAGAACATTAACATTGGTGAAAAGTTAGTTGGGTAAACAGTTTGATATGAAAGACTTGGGAGAAGTAAGGTATGTTCTGGGCATTCAGATCCTTCGGGATAGAAAGAATAGACAAATAGCTTTATCCCAAGGTTCATATATTGACAAAATATTAATGAGATTTTCTATACAAAATTCCAAGAAAGGTTAATTGCCTTTCAGACATGGAATTCAGTTATCTCAGAAGTATAGTTCTAAAACTCGTAATGAAGTTGAGTACATGAAATGAGTTCCTTATGCATTAGCTGTAGGAAGTCTCATTTATGTTATGCTTTGTACTCATCCAAACATTTGTCATGTTGTTGGGATGGTCAGTAGATATCAGTCAAACCCAAGATCGGAACACTGGACAACAGTGAATCATATATTCAAATATCTTTGCAGAACTCGAGAATATATGCTAGTTTACTCAGCTTCAGAATTGGTACCTATAGGTTACACTGATTCTAATTTTTAAACTGATAGAGATCTTCGCAAGTCCACCTCAGGCTCTATTTTCACCTTAGGCGGGGTGTAGTTGTGTAGAGAAGTATCAGATAATCTTGTATTGCTGACTTTACAATGAAAGCTGAATATGTGGCAGCTTGTGAAGCAGATAAAGATGCAATATGGTTGAAGAAGTTCTTGATAGAACTTGAAGTGGTTCATTCTACATCTCAAGCCATTAGTTTGTACTGTGATAATAGTGGTGCAGTGGCAAATGCAAAAGAACCATGCAGCCATCAGTTAGGGCTGTCAATGGGTCGGGTATACCCGGACTCGGACCTGTACCGAACCCGTTTATAACGGGTCTGGTACACATAATTTTCTACCCGACCCGGACCCGGCCCGTTTACCCGATTACTATATATAAATGGATCCGGGTATGGAACTATATTACCCATACCCGATTACCCATTTAATAAATTATATTATATATATATTATATAAAATATAAAATATAAAATATATATTATATTATATATAAAATATTATGTTAATTAGTTTTTTTTCTACTCTTCTTACCCTAACTCACCCTATCTCATATTCTCATCTACGGACTACAATTGCCGTCTTTCTCTTCTTTCGATCTTCATTGTCTTCCTCTTCTCCTCCTCATTCTTCACTATCTTCTCTTCTCTTCTCTTCGGTGAAGTCTTCTCTTCTCTTCGATCTTCACCATCTTCCTCTTCTTCATCTATAGCTGCCATTCATCCTCAACCTCATCTCATCTATAGCACTATAGCAGTCGTCGTCGTCGTCGCCGCCGCCTACCCACTTGGCCCACGCCCACAGCAACACACGGACCGAGCCAGCTGCCTCCGATCTAAGGTTAGTACCACCGAGCAATGTTTGATTTGTCGTACACTGCCTCATCTTCTTTTTGTGTTGTCGACTTGCCTGAGCAATTTCAAACATATTTTGTATACTCAAAGTACCAAATACAGCCAAGATTTTCTTCTTATTGTCACAAAAAAATCGTGTCCAAGCTCCCAGACCTTTTACAGAATGAACTTGGCACTCTTCCCCCGAGTACTCATGAAAAAGTTTTTTTTAATTTCTTTTTATAAGTGTGCCCCAAAGCGTTTAGAGTATGCAAGCCAATAAAATAATGAAAACTTCCTGGTTCCCCTTCTTCTTTTGTTATCAAAACGGTCCTACATAAGATATTTTCTGATCCCGAAGGTCTGATTGATAAAAGAGAGAGATTCGGAAGCTATTCTTTTTTGGAAAGGACGTCCCTTGCTGCATTGAAAATGAACTCAGTAGCGCCTTCCTGCCCCACGAAATGCTTTTCTTTGCTTCTGAGATGGGTGGTCTTTGTGGAATCATCAATGCGGATCTGCTGGTCGGCAGCCTTACCAACCAATAATTAGCTCAAAGGCGATGGTCAGACGGGCGGGTAGGGGCTCCAAAACCCAGCGATTGTTGTTCTATTGGTCCTTGTCCAGTCGTCTCTGTTGGATACTTCTTATCCTTATGACTGAAAAATTACCACTCATCTTGTTCTTCATATTCGATCTGGCATTTGTTTGTTCATCACGGTAGAATAAAAGTAGAGAACATGTTCATATTCTTGCTTCATCACGGTAGAATAAAAGTACCACTCATTACGACGGATCACTGAGCACAAATCTGCCGTCTTGTGAAAGCTGAATTTTTATCCTTCGAAACTGATTTATGCTATTACGCATTACGCTCTCGCTTTAGTAATTTTGATTGAATATTCTATTCTGGCAATGTCTATTGTGTTTGACTAGGATAGTGTCTAAATTGCTTCAATTTTTAATGAGGGTATTAAGTTGGCATTGGCTGAAGGAGGTTGATTTTGGGATATAATGCATATAAGTGGAGTTTAATTGTCTATACAAAGTGGGAGCAAAAAGAAGTATTGGTTTGTGTTATTTTTCCTTGGAATTAGTTTTTACTACAAGGACATTAATTTTAAATGTTGTTATATTGGTTGCAATCCTGTCTTGGTACTTTCTGAATGCATGAACCAATTTTCCATTCCTTTTGGGAGGCTATTGAGTTGTTGTTTTGAAAACTTGGACTTCATTAGGACTTTAATTGGTTTTGGAGTAAATTGGGGATTTATTATTTTAAAAGGCATATATATTCCTATTTCTTTGTTATGCTATTAGATGACTGTTCATATCTCTATGTTTTCTATTGGATGCTCCTTTCTTCAATTATACTAAGTTTTCCATCTATTTACTTAAACTATTTACTTATCTTTGAATTCTAGTATTTTGTAAATAGAGTAGAATATGTTTTCTGTTTCTTTATACTTTGCTATTATTTTGTGAATTTTCAACTTTGTATGAGGTTTTTGTTCATGTGATTTGAAGTTGGTATTGGGTTGGTTGTGGCATGTGGTGAGTTGTATTGGAGGATTGTAGTTGTTGGAGTTGGATTATTGTGGGAAGTTGTTGATTTGATGAAGCCTTACTAAAGCAGAGTAGAATAACATATTAATGTGGGCATGTTTAGATGTATGTCACATCCTAATGTTTAAAACTGACCATAAAGAAGCAAAACAGCCTGCATTCCCTATTTTAAACAACATAGTATTTTCCCAGCAAAATTTACTTATTGTGTTAGAGTTAAGAATTGTTAGTGATTTTACTATATCTATTCAACTTTATCCTATGACGTTTTGGGAATGTTTAGGGATGTTTATAAGAGTATATTGATGCTTGAATTGAATTACATGCTTGCTGGAATTTGGTTGTAAAATTAGCTTGTCATTGAAAATTATTTGTTTTATGAAGGATGTCAAGTACACATACTGAAACACCACCTTCAGTTTCAAGTGATGATCATAATACTAATAACATGGCCGTGGAGTCACAGTCTATGGAAGATGTCAATGACGAAGGGATTTTGACCTCAAGGACAAGGAAATTGACTTCTAAGGTATGGGATGAAATGTCAAGATTTACATCTCCTTCTGGGGAGGTTATAGCTAAATGTAACTGGTGCAAAAAGCAGCTTAGTGGGGCAAGTAATGCTGGAACTACGTGGGGCAAGTAATGCTGGAACTACGCACCTAAAAAAACATTTGGCACGTTGTCCTTTAAGAAAATATAAGCAAGGAGGGCAAATGAATCTCATGAAGGCAAAAAGTCCATTAACTGATTCTTGTGAAGTTCGAAACTATAAATTTGATCAAGAAAAGAGTAGACGGATTTTGGCCAAAACAATCATTAAGCATAATTATCCTTTTAATATGTGTGAGCATGAGTGGTTTGAGGAATGCACAGCGAGTTTGAACCCAAATTTCAAGCTTGTCTCTCAAAACACAATGAGGTCGGATGTGATTGATTTGCATAAGGAGGAGAAGGAAAAATTGTATAAGATGTTGGATCATTTTGCTTGTAGATTTACCCTTACTACGATATTTGGACATCGACCATTCTAATATTGCATACACTTGTTTGATTGCTCATTATGTCAATGACGATTGGGAATTGAAAAAGAATATCATTGCATACAGACCTATTCCTTATCCTCATGATGGTGAAACATTGTTCAGATTCATTAATGACATTATTTTAGAGTGGAATTTGGATAAGAAACTGTTTTCCATGGTTGTTGATAATGCATCTGCAAATGATTCAATGGTTAGGCATTTGAGATCATGGTTGTGTGATAAGTCGTGGCTTCCTTTAGGTGGAGATTTATTTCATGTTCGTTGTAGTGCACATATTCTTAACTTGATTGTGCAAGATGGTTTGGCTCATATTGGTAATACCCTTCAAAAAATTCGAGAAACTTGCAAGTATTTGAAAAGATCACCTCATGGTTGCCAAAAATTTGAATGTGCATTGCAACAATGTAAGCTGAAAAATAAGAAAAAAGTGTCCTTGGATGTTCAAACTAGATGGAACTCTACTTTCTTAATGCTTGATTCAGCATTGCCTTTAAAGGAAGCATTTAGTCGCCTTGCTCGGATTGATAAAAATTACAAGCTCAATCCAAGTGAAGAGGAATGGGAAGTTGCTAGTTTGGTTCACACTTGTTTAAAAATCTTTTATGAGGCTACTTCTCATTTTAGTGGTAGTCATTTTCCCACATCAAATGTATTCTTTCCCGATGTGTGTAGAATCCAACTCAAGCTGAAAGAATGGGTATCTGGTGATAATGTTTTTCTTAAAGCCATGGCTGATCCGATGAAAGTAAAGTTTGAAAAATATTGGGATGAGTGTTGTTTAGTGTTGGGAATTGCTGTTGTTCTTGATCCCAGGTTTAAAATGGATTTGGTGGAATTCTATTACCTTTGAGATATATGGTGATAATGCTTTTACTTATGTTGAGAGGATTAGGAGTGGTTTTCTTAATTTATACCTTGAATATGGTGGTCAGTTGGGATCTGATGCAATTAGTGATGAAAGGGATTGTAATCGAAATGATGGGAATTTGAAAGTTGATGTGCTAAATCGGTTTGACCAATGGTACAAGACAGCAAAGTCTTCTACGCTTCGTGTGTATCAAAAGGCTGAAATAGATCAATATTTGGATGAACCGAGTGTATCAGAGGAATGACCATTTTGATATATTAAGTTGGTGGAAAGTTAATTCTTTGAAATATCCAACTATAGGAAAGATTGCACGTGATATCTTAGCTATTCCAGCCACAAGCTGTTGCATCCGAATACGCTTTCGGTGTTGGAGGAAGGATAATTGATGAGTCACGTTCTTGTTTACTTCACGATATCGTGGAGGCATTGGTGACTACAAGTGACTTGGATTGAATCGAAAAAAAGAGAAGTAAAAGAATATTTGTTACATTTTAATTTTCT
This sequence comes from Voacanga thouarsii, assembly GCA_026120185.1. Taxonomy (NCBI): domain Eukaryota; kingdom Viridiplantae; phylum Streptophyta; class Magnoliopsida; order Gentianales; family Apocynaceae; genus Voacanga; species Voacanga thouarsii. Next base: position 2,122,752 of record JANUWF010003367.1, on the reverse strand, counting down.
ATATTTAATTTTTTGTTTATTTATTGGCTAATTAATTTGTCTTTGTGAGAGTTAGTTGACTTAGAAGATATGGAAGATTGCTCTTCATTGACAAATGCGACAAAGACTTCAACTTGATATGTAAATGCTGTTTATTCATTTTATCTCTTGAAGTTCATATTATGTTTTAACTTTTCATGTGATAATTAATATTTTTATTGTTTTTCTTCTTTATTTAATTACGAGATCTTGTTGAGGATTGTTGATGAAGGATGAGAAAGTTGAAGATAACTTATTGGGTGAATTGAGGATATTTTATGTTATGTAATAGTTATAAACTTTTTTACTTGGCAATGTTGTTTTAAAAGTTATTTAATGTTTAATTTCTAATTGTCATATATTGTATTAGATTGTTATTTATGAATTTGGACGTTTTTTTTTATTATTGTAAATTTAAAATGTTGAGAATTTATTGATATTATGGTTATTTTGCATTTTTTTTAGCTTAAATGTGAATTAAATTGTTTTAAAATTTTAATACAGGAAGATTATTTTTACACATATTTTCGGGCCGGGTATACCCGACCCGGACCCGATACCCGCATTCGTGGGTATGGGTCTCTTCAATCCATACCCGCCGGGTATTCGGGTCGGGTCCGGTACCACCTTTCTTTAAACGGGTCCGGGTCCGGAATGCCCTGTCCCGGACCCGATTAGACCCGTTTACAGCCCTACCATCAGCGTGGCAAACACATTGAACGTAAATATTGTTGGGAATATGCCCTCTTAGACTAGTTTTTCTGATAAAAATATCGAATATGTTAATAAAAGAATTTATTTATCGGAAATTGTTTGTGAAATAATTTTCTTTATTTGTGTACAATTTTGTTTGGAACAGACCCATTGTGTATAAATAAGTGATCCATGTGAATGGAGGTCTTTCACAGTAAGGTATGGATCATGAGTTATTTAAACACATAAACAGTCGTTCTTAATTGATTGATGAGAATGAGAATCTTATCATATTTAGGTTATTATGTTATGAATTCCAAATGGGGAATGTCTTACCTTTAACCAGTGAGTAGGCCACTCACTTCATGATATAAGTATATTTCGAATACGTAAAACATGATCTGTAGTAGTGGTTTCTAAAAAAGGTACTATATGGTAGAAACCTAGACTACTACCGCTAAGCGTGGACTAGTACTTTATGACTTGAGTATGAGTTGGTGGTCTGGCGAAGCTGGAAGCATATGCTTTGATATACTATAGTTGAGGTTTTATCGGAGGGCCAATATACTTGTATGTTGGGTATGTGTGACTAATTAGTTAAGACAGACTTATACAAGATAATTTCTACACCATATCGCCCCTTGTAGTTGTTCGGATGATCTAAATATCCAGGGCCCTGGGAAACGTGACTTGGATGTTTGCTTTAGGGTCGCTCCCTTGGAAAGCGGAAACACTCCAAGAAGTCGTGGATTATTGGACTAGAAGCCTAAGGATGATAGATGTTTTTTAGAGAGGTGTTAGTACACTTCTTCCTCTCTAAATGTACGGCGATGTGTAGAGGGGTATTTTAGTCATTTTCACTTGTTGGTCGAAGACTCTGCTAATGCAGCATTATCCTTGGGGTCAATATTTCCTTATGGTGATATTAGGAAATATTTAAAATGCAAAATACATCTATTTATTTAGTAGGGGTGTTTTGGTCATTTTAGTAGCCAAGACGATGTGTCTTTTTGGTACTCGGAATAGCTCGTAGGAATAGCTCGTAAGTCCTAATTAATTTTTGGGTTGAGAAATGATCTCAGTTGAGAGAGTTTTATTTTATTCGGGAAGTCTAATTTATTATTAGACTGGAATAAAATAAATGGAGAGAAATTTATTATCTAGTTTAATAGGTTAATTAATTATTCAGGACCTGGGTCCAGTTTGAATAATTAGAAAATTAACCGGGACTTAAACTAGAGGAAAATAATTATTACTTAATTATTTATTGGGTTATTTATTTAATTAAATCCCAATAAATAAATAATTAAAGTTTAATTATTTTTTGGTTCATTTGGGTTCATTAATTATTTATTGGGTTATTTATTTAATCCCAAGGAAAATAATTAATATTTATTATTTTAGATTTTTCGGGTCCAAGAAAAATAATAAATATTATTTTAGCCCAACAGCCTGGACCATAGGATTTTTTCGAACACAGTTTAGAAGAGTTTATGATGAAGTCGAAATTTATGTTGTAAATAATATTCGGGTATTAAATCCCGGAAATATTATTTTTATCAAAATAATTATTTTTGGTTTCATGACTCTTGGCTTTCTGTGTGAAAAAATAAAATAAAAGAAAAGGAAAAAATAATTAAAAATATTTCCCGAGTCTTTTGGCTTTTGGTTTCCTTCTCTGGCTTTTGTTTTTTACATATGAAGCCAGGCCAGAAGAGTCTCCCTCTCTCGTGGCCTTTTCTTTCCTGACTTTTGGTTTTCCTCACTGGCTTTTGTATTCTGTGAAATGAAGAAGCCAGTGTATGAATACCAACTGTGAGTCTGTGGAAATATTGAGAGAACATTTTCCTTCTTCCAAATTGGTTGCTCACCAAATAGAAATTAGGTGTGGTCATATTCCGTGAGCCGGAAAGCCAAGCATTTCACCGGAAGAGAAGAAGTAGCCGGATAAAGACAGTGGAAGGAAACTCACTGGACGTTGGTGAAGAAGAAGCCGTTTTCTGGCTTCAAGCATTTCTTCAATATTCTTCAAGATTTAAAAGCTCCAAGAGGTATGTTTCAAGCCCACCATGCTGCTCCAATACTCTGTTATTCATGTTCTTCCATTTTTTATCCACTGAAGATGCATGCTCTGTGATTATGTCAATCCTTCAAATATCACCTACTTGGGGAGATTTTTCAACGTGGAGATGTAGAAGTATGTAAGATTTCTTCTGCTGAAAATCTTGCTGATCATTTTACTAAAAGTTTACATGTAACTGTTTTTGGAAATCATATAGAAAATATAGATATTTCTGACATGTCTCATTTACTCTAGGACAAGTGAGAGAATTTTTGTTAGATATGCCCATTGAGTAAATATAATGTTTGTATTTTAAAATTACATAAAGTATGTCTTTATGTATTTATATGTATAAGTTGTGTATGAGCCTGTTTTGTTCACGAATTATTTAGATATTTTAAATCAAGTGTTTATTTGTTAAACACAGAAAGACTTGATTTATAATTTAATTCGAAATAAATTATCCGCGATCTAAAATAAATTTGGGTAATTTATTTTGGTGAAATCGTCTTAATTTTATTGAAATTTGACTTTGGCTTTGGTAATAAAATTAAGGATATATTTTGATATATTGGATGGACTATCAATATTTATTTGTGGAATAGACCATACAAATAAAATATTAAAAGATTGTCGTACATAATACCTTAATCCTGAGCAAACAATTGTTTATATTTACGAACTTGAAGTTCCTTGAGTTGCCAAAGAGAGAGATTAACTCAATAATCAATATCTCAGCATCTTGGGAATTAAAGTGAAATAAATAAGAAATAATTATTATACAATATGGAATCTGTCACCTTTAATAGGCAAGATCATTTTCTCATGAGTTATTCTAAGGGACAGTTAAATCTGAGCTCAGTAATTCAATAGTTTCTATTGAATTCAATTTATAAGTGTGACGGGGTCACATGGTACTGTTAAATTAAAGATGAGAATTGAGGATTTATATGAGGGGTACTGTGGTCATACTACCTCATTCAAAGTATTATATTGATCGATGAGAGTAATTTGTTGGATCGATCAATCATTGGAAATAATTATTGACTTCAATAATTGTGATTAGATTAAGAGTGCAGTTACATTCTTTTAGTGGAGTGGAACGCAATTAATAAATTATTTTTATTGACAAAATAATTTATTGGAGTTTAGTCTAATTATATCCAGTCAGGTCCCTTCAGTGGCTCCTAATTATGCGACATTAATAATTTATAATTTATTAATAAAAATTGCAGGAAACTAAAAATCGTATTTGAGATGGAATAAAGTAAGTGGAAATAGTTGCACTCAACTATACTTTTCTTATTCTATTAAGATTCGTATTTTGAGGTAGAGTCAACTATACATATTGTGTTATGACTCTATTTTTGACATACGTGAGAAACAACGTTGTTATTCTTTGAGTTTTATTCTCTCAGTTTTTGTGTGAGTCCACCCTCAACAAAGAGAGAAACAAAATACGATTAGCAATTTTCTAGTCCAGTGAGATTACATTGAAGAAGATTTGGGGGTTTGGAGTATTACCAGAAGGTCAAAAATTTCAAGAATCGTATTGGTAAAAGCAATATCTACAAAGGTGTGATTCATTTCACGTATTCTCAGGGTTTAATTTAGTTGACACATAAGTATATCGATCCTATTAACTAACAGTTTCACCACAAGGATGGAAAGTAATGTTTAGGGTTCAACTATGAACTAGGAGAAGAGGGAGCTCTTTGAAGATAGAGCGAAAACAATCTAACCTCTATTGAAAAATATCGATTTACAGGACTTCCTTAATTTATTTTTGACATAAGTAAAATTCAATATAACAGAGTATGCATTGTTTTTTTTCTCATCTTGTTGGTTCTAAATAAGTATGCAAGACTATGTTTTCACTTGATTCTTGAACTTCTTAACAAATAAAATTTTCAAGACACCCAACATCAATTCTAGAGAGCTATTTAAGGGTACTTGAGAGCTTGGCTAACACCGTCATAAATTGTATTGAAGACATACTATATGCTGATTCTCTAGCCTTAGATCCGTCACTTGTTGCAACTAAAATGCCACCATCAAGGGAGTCCTCACCTTCACCGCAACCAAGTGGCATCTCAAGTCCCCTAGAAGAGATAGAAAAGGACGCAGAGAAGTTGAGTTCTTCTACAAGGACGCTAAACTTAACTTTATTGACATATGATTTTATGACTTGGAATTTGGAGTAGATAGATTTAAGTATCCAAAGGTGATGCTTTCACTGATAGTTTGGGAGAGTTGTTGAAGATGGAACTGACCGAACTATAAGTATTATTGATAGTGTATATTAATACTGGTAAGAAGTTATCATACATTGATAAGGTTGAGTCTGACTTATGAAAATTTGACTGTTTGTCATTGACAACATTAGAACTGTGGTCTAGTATAAAGAGTGAAAGTGGAAGAAATATAATTTATTATACGATTAGATTTATGCGCATTTTATTTGGTAATGAAGTAATATTGGATATATTATAATTATCATACTCTATATTTCATATTAACTATTAAAAAATTTCTTTTTGTATACAATAAGAAACAATATAAATAAGATATAATATTGAATTTTATTTTAAGTCCAATATATATCTCTAATAATATAAAAATTTTATAAAAATATTATTTAACATAATGGGCAAAATGTCTGCACTTCCAACTATTAGTCCCTAAAGCCCGTAATTAGTCTGCTCATGAATTAGCCAGTTGGTTTAAAATTTTGACTTCTTTGACTATATTTTCTGTTCCCCCATCCGTTCAACTGTTATTTGTGATAGTGGGGCAACAATTCTACCGTAATTATTTCCGGTTTGAATGAAATGCACGCATGCATAGACTATATATATTAAAAATCTGGTTGCTTTGATATATATATAAGAGAAATAAGTATAAACTTATAAAGTTTTTACTAATTAAATTATTATTTTATTATAATTAAAATATTGTATTGTACTCTTTTTCGTTTTTATGTAATTGACCTATTTATTATAGATTGTCATTAATGAATTGATATTTTTTTTAAAAGAATTTTTTTAATATATTATATATTATAATATAATCAATATATTTGTTATATATTATTTTTATATATTTAAATTTTATCATAAAAAATATTTTAAAATTTCAATATTTTTTATTTTTATTATACCATATTATTTATATATTATATTTTTTGTTTTTACATAAAATCTCATGCCAAAATAACTATGGTGAATTTAGTTGGAATAGAAAGAATAATATATTTTTTGATAAGTTAATGAACGAAAAGACACTAAATTAAATATTTATCAGCTAGACACAATTCACACCTGCATTTTCATAGCTGAGAGGAACAGAAGGGAGATGCCGCTTGGCCTACCAGATCGAAGCTGACTTGAAGAGAGAAGTATAATGAATACTAATATCTTCATTGAATTTTGGCCAAACACGTGAGCGGTGACACAGACAAAATTGAAATTCCTTGAATTTTACTTTGAATTAGAGGGAGTTATTATCCTATATTATAATCGATGATGTGTAACATGGAAAACCGATATAAATAGAAGATTCTCATGTTCTTTTCTTCTGTGTGTTTATCCATTTCTCAGGTCATCAAAGAAATTTACAGCAATGTTTTCAAAAGTCTCTGTTTTTCTCCTAATATCACTTCAAGAAACTTCTCGAACAATTGAAAAAACCTCTAAGTCTGTTTTCAAAACCGGACCAATCAACAAACCAATCTTCTACCTTGCTATTCATTCGATCCCTGGTTAACTCAAACTCAGTCAAAAGAGCACACTCCAAACAAAAAGAACAGTAAAAATGCATGGTTCAATAAGTTCTTGACCAAATAATGTTGCATATATTGGCATAGCCAATATACTATTTGCACTTTTTTTAATAATCTTTCACAAGAAAAACGAAATAAATATACAGGCAATAAATATTAAATTTGAAACTATATATTTAATCTTATAATTTGAGGCGTTGTCTTAGCGCGTTCATAGTTAGTGTTCCAAATATGAAAGAAACTTAGGGAAAGAACATGCAGGAACCAAATTTGACCAATTGTGAGATTGTATGAGGGACTTTCCCGTAAATCAATTTGCATGAAACATACTGCATGCATAACTTTCCTCTTTCCCTTTGTTGCTCACGAGCAAATCTTGAATATTTATTTATGTTCTGCCAATTACTCAAAAAAAAAAAAAAAAAAGAAAGAATGTTTCCAGAATTTGATCTTCCAAGTTGTAACAACAGCCAACACGCTTTCGTTGAGATTAGGTAACAGATAGATACCGGCCATCACAGTAATATAATCCGAACCTTCCATAACTATCTCTATAAAAGCCAAGCAAACACCTATCCCCCACCTCAGAAAGCATTTTGCAGAGAAAAACCTGTGAAAAAGCAACCCTCTTCGTTTCTCTATCGTTGTCCATATTCTCTGTTTCTTGATTCTTCAGTGTTTAACTGAAATAAGATGGAACGACACGCTGTGTTCACTTCAAACGAGACTTCCTGGGCTGATCAATGGGATCCAGAGCCTGCTTATGGATATGGTCAGAGGAAGGACACGAGTTCATCCAAGTTATCAGGCAAGGTGAGCGAGAAGTTTGACAAAACAAAAGCCGTGGCTTCCACTGGTGCAAAGAAGGTTAAAGATGGAGCTCGTGCTGGCTTCCATTGGATCAAAGATAAGTACCATAAGACTACCCAAAAACGCTAGTAAAATTGACATGCAAGGATGTGGGTGATCCATACATGGTTCTATTGCTGTTTCAGATTATGATCTCTCTCATTCTGTGTAAAAATTTCAACCCTGATCAGTTGTTTGTTCATGATTCTTTTATATATATTCTTTTCAGTTTGTACTATAATGGAGTTGTTGTTTGTATTTTTAGTTGGATTTTGGAGAGATCAGTGCTCGGTTTCGGTTGCCTTTTTGTATATCTTGCAGATCATATACCTTAGTTCATGTGTTGCTTAGATTTTAGTAACTTATAGTAGTATATCTTTCATTATCATAAAATTTCGTGCCTTTTTCCTTTTTTTTTTTCTTTAATTTGCATTTCAAATGTTAATAATCATCTTGAACTCTTGAATTTGAAGTAACATATCCATACCTATTTATATAATTTAACCATACCAAATTGTGCAACTTCATCATATTCATTTTATATCTTCAAATTTGAGTACATACATAATTAAAACCCTAGGAATGAAACTCCTTAAGAGCAGATTTAAATCCAATCAAATCAAGTAAATTATGATATGTGTCTTAACAGTTTGGCTTCGATCTAATCCCAATTGTAAGGACAGTCTAACTAAATTCAATTATGCAATTATTTAGTCATACTACGAATATCTTAATTTAACAAAAAGGAGGGCGAAGTTTTTAAGAAAAAAAATTGATAATATTATATATTTTAATAATTTTTTAAAAGACATACTAAAGGTAAAAAAATCAATTTATTTTTTTTTAAAAAAAAGAAAGTATAGTATCTGTCCTTACTTTTGAGAAGCGTACACGGAAGAGGAAAGAAGGTGGAACCTGAAATAGGAAAAGGTTTCCAAAAAATCAGATGGACAACTAACGTCCAGGACTGGTACAAATAAAATAAAGTCGACTTTCACCGGCAAAGGCACACCACAGGCCGAGTGGATTTTTATGAGATCCACGTCATCTCCCCCGTCATGGATTACTCGTTCAAATTCGGTATTAGCGGTTAGCTTTGTGTTTTTGGTCAAAGTAAAGAAAAGAAAAAGCCCTCCAATTGGGCTGGTGCTAGTTGAACAGCCGCCTGAGAATTAGTTACTACTATTTATTACAAAAATATTATTTTATTCTATTCTTTTTATCGGTTTATTTTAATTAAAATTATTATCTCAATTTATTTATCTTATTAACAAATTAAGACGATATTAATTGTTATTTTTTTACAAATATTCTCTTTTTAATACAATAAGTATTGTGTATTTATAGTGGAAAATTGAAATAAATTAAATATGTTTGTAATATATAAAACTTTGAAATTTGATTATTTCTTAATAAAAAGAGAGATTCTTTGAGGGTAAAATAGAAAATGTTAATTAATTAATCAAAAAATTTTATTTTTTTTAAAATTTATAAATAAGTTAAAATAGATAAATAAAAAAATGAGAGAATATTTTATATATAAAATAAGGACGGAGTCAGAAAAATCATATTAGGAAGGTAAAAATCGTAGACAAAAATTATAGTAAAAAAAACATTGTGAATTTTAAAATTTTTTTGATAGGATAAAAATAAAATTTATAAGAATTTTTCTTAAAAGAATATTATTGTTTCAATGATGTATCATTAACTAAAGTTAAATTTAGTTTCATCTTCTAAAATTGCGGATCAAATATTAAAATATTTTATTGTTTGAACGATTCACTTTAAATCACCTCCTAAAAAGAAAAAAAATTACGCGAGAACCTGTCTCACATAATTTTAACGTGACGTTTCTTTTGTTTAGTTAAAACAATTTTCTTTTGTTAGAAAATTTGTCTGAAAAAATATCCAATGAAATTCAATTCCTTGTTAAAAATTAAATTATTAAAAAAAGGAAATAAAAGAAATTCATTGTCAGTGACTCATGCACGGTCGAACGCGCTTTGGTCTTAAAAAGGAAACCAAGCAAAGCCCACGCCACCAATATTATTAACTCGGCCAAGAAACTTCCTGGGTGGTATATAGATTGCGCCAGCAGCCTCTTCTCCCCATCGCAAGCAACAACACCCTTTGAAGAGTTCAATCTCTGGTTCTCTTCTCTTTTCTCTCTTGTTTTCGTGGGATTTTAACTCGATCGGAGTATTCAGAAATGGCAGCCAACGGTTCATTCGAGAACACATGGGCTGATCAATGGGATCCAGAACCACTTAGTCATGATCAGAAGAGGAACGGCCATAGCAACACTGGTTCTTCCAAATTCTCGAGCAAGGTCGGCGATAAACTTCACAAAACTAAGGCTGTGGCCTCCACTGGTGTGAAGAAAGTCAAGGATGGTGCTTCCGTTGGGTTTCATTGGATCAAGGACAAGTGCAATCGGAAAAACCAGAAGTAGAGCCGGTATCCCCTCCGGGTGGATCTCTTCTTCTTCTTCTTCTTCATAGTATCTATGAGAGTCATGATTAATGTACACCAGTACTTTCAGTAATTCTTTCTTGTTTGTTCGTGGAGAGAGATCTATTACATGGTCTGATGATTATTTTCTGTAAATATTGTTGATAAACCAGTAAAATCTAATCTTTCGGGGTATCTCTCTGTTTTATCCTTTGAATGATTATATTGGGTTGTGATCGAAAGTTTCCTTGAAAGATGATTATGATAAGATACTCTGATATTTCTTTATCAGTCCAATTCTAGAACTGTTGGTTCTGAAATGAAATGATTGTGATCGAATTCCGGCCTTTCCTTGGCTCCCATTTTTGTTTCCTTCTACTTCTTTGCTTAACGTTTCTTATTCTTTTGGCTCTATTAAGTCTGATTTCTAAATCTCGACCGGGTATTCTGTTCACTTTTTTCAACTTTTTGTTCCCCTTAAGACTAGTGGAATGGTAGCTGTGATGGTGGATTTTCATGGTTATTCCTTGGGACAATTCTATCCTGTGTTACTATTACCCTGCTGCCTTCGTTTTTTGACGAGAAAGAAAGATCTCATTAAAGAGTTTACACTAGAAGCAACTGGTTGAGGAGGTTTCCTCATACCATCTCCTATTATCTCTAATACATGGCGCATATTGAGCTAACAAATATATGTGGATGACATTAAAGCGTGATAAAGAGATATTGCAATTAAATTAAAGCGTAATAAAAAAAAAACATGAAGAATTTTAAAAAAAAAATTTAATTGTGATAGTTCGATACATAATTATTTTATACTCTTTATAGTTTTGACAATTTGTCAAGAAATAAGAGAAATTCATGTATTTTTGTCGGATTTTTCATTCCAACTGTCCATTATAAATAGTGGGGGTTTTTTTTTTTTTTTAATCCCTTTTCCAACAACCCCTTTTCTTGTATCTCTTTTTCACAACATTTAATAAACAAGTAGGAGTTTAGCTTAACCTCATCATGCCAAGGTGATTTTTGTTTAGAGGGGGGCAAAAGAAAAAGGGACTGAGCTAACGAATGAGCAAGATGATTATTAGCTTCCTTCTTGATCAGAAACAATTGGTTTAAAAAAGATACGCAAGCTCATAGCTAAGCAAACAAATATATCAGTATTCTTTAATCCATATTATATATTGTAATACGGCCATAAAACTGGCTACTACTTAAAATACAGGAATTTGGTTTGTTTGTAAGACAACAAAGCTCAATGAAGGTTCCAAACTGGCCCGAAAAGTTACCAAAACAAATCCAATTTTGAGGGGAAAAAGAAACAATATTTATAAATTAGGGAAAAATATTTGTGAAATAATCTTAAACTATGCCAACAACCCATGACTGAACTGACTCCTTTGTTGTTGTTGTTTTTTTTTTATCATAATCGATACAATGGCTTCGGTTGAGATTTTGGACCGTTTTTAGATGACCAGTCCAACGAAAACGAGAGTGTAAACGGTGAGATTCATTTATATATCAAGATTGGGTACAATGGTATTGGCTGAGATTTGGACCAGTGTTTATTTGAACTGTGGAATTGATATATATACGGTTGAAGCGATTCATATACCAAGATAGAGTAGTTCAAATTTTCTTTTATTTCAAATTTTTTTTTGAAAAAAAAAGATTGTATCTAGTATACAAATTGTGATTCAACTGAAACGGTCAACATTCACAAACTAGTGGCTGCGGAAAACGGACCCCTTCCCCGCCATATGCTTGTTTAATCCATTGACTTTTTTCATTCTAGAACTGATACACCAGTCAATTTCCATCTCCTATTGGAATAAATTTCCCTTTTTCCCCGAACCAACCTTGGAAGTTTATTTCATTTCTTACAATTGAAATATCTCACAAATTAGAAACACTCGCAAAATCCTATTCATCGTACCATGCGTATAGCACGCAGGAACAAGAATTTTATGGTCCTTCCAATATTCCATATATATAGCAGTTCCACACATAATCAGAAAGGCAAAATCTATATCGAGGCGTAACAACAATCCTTGTTTTTCTCTCATTCTCTCTTTTCCTTTCTGTCTTAAGAAAGTTGTTCTCAATCCTCATCTTTGTTGAGGTGTGAACTCACGATTCATGACGAACTTGGACGACAACTCATGGGGATGGCCGGGAGGGTATGCCGGCGGCAGCAACGAAGGAAAACCAGCCCGGGAGCCAAAACGGCTTGGTGATCCGTCTCCCAAAATGTCAAGGAGAGTAAGCGAAAAATTTGAGAGAACCAAGGAAGCAGCTTCAGCTGGAATGAGGAAGATGAAGGATGGAGCCTCTACAAGCGTCAATTGGATAAAACTCAAATGCAATAAGAGCTTTCAAAAGAAATGAGAAGCCATATAACAAGCACTTGGTCTTTTGATTGCCTTTGACACTTCTATATGTATTTTCTGCATGTGTATGATATCAATATATTTGTTCCTTTTTTCCTGGTGTTTGATATGTAATCTTTGAACAAGAGTTTCAATTGGTTTGCAATTTGTAATTTGAGAAATTGATTGTGCTGATCATATTCATTTGTTTTTAATTTTTCTTCGGCATTTAGTTGTTGACCTTTTTTTTTTTTTTGAGGTAGAAGCTGTTGACCTCACTTGACGATGCAATTTCATCTGCAGCATTTCCTTTCTTGCTTTTACATTGATCAACAAGATACCAGAAAATTTTGTAGTACAGTAGGCAAAGCTTGGCTTTATATATAATGAGTCTTTTTTTTAATCTTAAAATCAAGAATATATTTATCATTTTTCTTCTAATTGTATCCATATAATTTATTACTCCACAAACGATAACATTAATTAATTTTAATTTTTTAAAACAATTTAAAAATTTTCACTTAGGGTAATTCAGTATTTTTCTCTTAAAATCCTATATATAATAGAGTTTCTTTAATCTGAGTGAATTATACAAAACTGATATCGATTTAAGAAGGGAGGGAAAATATTCTTTTTCTATTTTTATGGATATCTTTGACTTGAGAGATGTCTTCTTGTTGAGAATAGAACCTTCTTTTTCTCTTCTTTCCATTTTTTTTAATGTCAAATATCACAAAAAGTCATAGAATGGTATAATTTTACATTAGAATATTTTGTTTTTAATACTTTCGGGTCAATTTAAGTCTGAAAAATTGGTATATTCAACAAACAATTAAGAAAAGAATAAGGAGGATTATACATAACAAGTGAAAAGTTCTTTGAATACTCAATTAATAAATTGTTATTACACATTCAATATTGATTTATTTATTTTAATAAAAATTGAATGGTAAAAAAATTAAAGGTTATGGTATGTAACTTCTCTTTTACCAATTCCATGCTAGTTTTATTGAAGATATTAATTTAGTTTTGTTCGAGCAACATTAGGTGATATTACTTTGGGACGTGGATATAAAAATTAAAGAAAAGAAAGAAGAGGTAAACCATTGTAGTCGGAGGGTGTAATGTAACAGACTAACTGTACATAACCATGGATGTTTCCCTTTCATATTTTTCTTCTTTTTCTTCTTCTTCTTTCTTTCCTTTGCTCTGGCATTTGCTTTTATTGAGAGATCACTGCAAATGCAAAAGGAAGATTAATAGGGGGAAGGAAGGAGCTCTTCACTCAGTCAAGGTTTAGCTGAGATTAGTGATTCTCCTTCCATTAAAGCTCCCTTCTCCCCAAGCTAACATAGCTTGATTTCCTTCAAAGTCCACCTAGAAAACAAATCATGAATTCCCCTTTGGATGGGATTTTCATGTGGATTGCATACCTCGTTGTTGTATGTTTATTATTACTATTTCTCTTTGGTTTGATTTATATATTTCTTCACATAATCCTTAGTATCTTGGACGTAATTAGAGAAGATTGCTTCGGGATGCAGCCATGGAGAAGATTTCACATTGCAGGAAGGATAGGTATGGTAACAATGTGAGGAAAGAAATAACAGTAGTATATGCAAAAGTCTGATACACAAACATTAATATATATGCTTCAAATTGCAAATAGCATTAGTTTCTTTTTTAAAACTAAATTAGTAGGTAAGCAAAATGCATATATTTATATATATGTTTGTTGCTACATTAACATTTTTATGGATCTATGTTTTAGGCGACTAAAGGAAACACCCCAGGTGAAGGAGGAAATAACGGACAATCACTTGCTAGGGGAAGAAAGAGGGAGATCAGTCGATAAATTAGCCAAACGGCATATTCTATTCTTCGTCTCCTCAAATCCTTCAGATATTCATTTCTTGTAATCTATCAATTAGTTGATCACGTGTATTAAAACAAGTGGATATTTTATAACTATTTTGCAGTATCCTCAACTTCTGTGTTTGCCACATTTCGTTTATAATACTTGATGAATTGCAATTTATTTACTATTGTTGAACCAACTTTCAAAGAGAATAGTTATTAGGTAATAGTATAAACCATGAATGCAAACACAAATTCATGAGATTTATTCTTCATACAAAAGTTCAAGGTTAGAATGAATAAATAGAACCAAATTATTAGACAGATTATGCACCCATAGGCCAAAAGAAAAATGCCCCGGGATGCAACACATATAAAAGAATTTTAAAAATTTAGAATACAATTAATTAAAATAGAGTTGAATAATTTTTTAAAATATAAATACTTAATATTATTCTTTTTTATACTAAAATTAGCACGTGTACATAATTACTTTATTATTTTCAAAATGAGATAAATAATAAATTTGTACGATAATAAAATTCACATTATTCAAATTAAACTCATTTACCTTATTATGAATTGAAACCTTAATAAATCTCGACAGTTCAAAAATAATACTTGATTATTATAAATTATTGTATATCTCAGCCCTTCATAAATAATACTGTAAGGTTTCACATTCATTTGGGAGAGGTCCCCGTGACACACTGTAGGAAAAAGCTCCAACCTGACATATGGGTTATAAGTTAGCTACTTCCCCAATGAAGAAATGGAAGAAAAATTCCTCGGTCAAATTATGATTTGAGATTTCTCAGCATTTTAGCAGGAATGCGTAACAAACTCTTGTCTCCTAATTACATATCTGGTACTTTATGTTTGCCTTCTCCTAATTCCCCTCTCTTGTCTTTCTCTTTAATTACTTGCATTGTCTTTGTCTGGGAGAGAGAGGGAGACTAAAGCAGGGAAAGAACAAGAGAGGGGATGGGTTGATCACTGATCACCCCAGAATTTTCTGTTCCAGTGATCCATCCTCAGCCGTGTATGGTGTAGTCTGTCCTGAGAAAAGACTATGATTCCACCACCTTCTCCACTGCTGAATCTGGTGGCTGCATGGCTTGCACTGGCAGTGATGGTGGTTTTGACAATGATCATGGTGCTTATTGTCTTTTATCTCTTTGTTCTTGTGAGTGGAAAGGTCGTAAAAACCATCAGAGAAGACTGCTTGGGTAGTGGCCTCGAGAACAGACGAGCAAGAGCCACAGGATTAGGTTAATTAATTCCATTTTTGTTAACTATCCATGGGACATGAATTCTTCCTGTACAATTAATAGTACTAACAAATGCATCTATTCTTGCAGGTGTCTGAGTCCTCAGATGAAGAAGACAACCCCGCCCCCATCCCCCTTCTGCCAACCCCCAAAAAATTCACGAATGCTTTCTAATGGAAGAAGCCACAAAAAAAAAAAAAAAAAAAAAAAGAGAGAGAAAGAGCCACTTCGAAATTTTTGCCCTTCTTCCTTGCTTTGGTTCCCCATCCTTTGCTTCCTCAGTTCGAGGATTTCTTGTAATCCACCATTGTTCATTAATTTGATCCCATGTAATAAAGTAAGCTACGATATGTTCCCTGCAGTATGCGTTCACTTCACTTGATGGGATTTGCAAAAGATTCTAGCTACAGTATCAGATTCAGGTATATGCCAAAGAGAAAGATGATTGAGAGCAAGAAAATACATGCTAGACAAAGATGTTCGCGACATGAAACTCATGTAATTAGCAAATCTTTATTCCATGCATGTAAAAAATTCAAGAAAACTCCGGCATAAATTTAGCTGGCCAAACTGCATTAGAATCCTGTACAATGTAATGAAATTTCTTACGTTCTATAAAGCTGTAATAACATAATAAATCGCCTGAACCTTTACATGTTAATGAAAGAAAAGGGTTACGTACGAGGAAATTTTTTGCAATTGACCAGCGCAGAAAAACTCTGTCCCTATGTATCGGAGAAAAGAATGATATGGCGGACATTACCACAGATAAAAACTAAATCTGCAATTTGAAAAGAGATTTTTGGCACAATTTTAGGAAAAAGTAGTTTGGAAAATAAAATTTACTGCCTAAAGAAAGCGATTTTCTTCCACAAAACTGCTAAATAAGTCGTAGAAGGCAGGACTAAGTTAAAATTTAGCAATTGCTTCTCGGTCATGAACAAAATGAGTATGTCGTGCAATGTCTGTGAATGATCCACAATCAAGGTGTCAAGCATCAATGATCGAGTTTAAACTTCAATTTTCAGACTAATTAGGAAGTAGAAAACAGATGACAAAAGATCCTTATTTGTTGTGAAGCAAAAAATGACACAAGAATAGAATCCCATTCTTCTCTTTCACGAACAAAAAGAGTATGCCATGCAATGTACGTGAATGATACACAATTGGGATGTCAAGCACTGATGATCTAGCTAGTTCAAACTTTAAATTTTTTTTGACTAATTAGTAGGTTAAAACCAGATGACAAAAGATCCTTATTTGTTATGAAGTAAAAAAATAACGTAAGCCTATAGTATTTTTAGTCAATTGTAAATTCGAATGTTAGTTAAGATAATTAGATTTAAATATATAAATTAATTGATTTACTGTTATATTCGGAATATTTAACAACTTAAATTAAACTAATCTTTCAAAAAAGATCAGCATAAGCCCTTCTTCATCACCTTCCTCCGCTGATTTAATTGACAAGCAATTGCTGTCCAAAACCATTAAAAAAAATAAAATAAAATAAAAGGGAAGGAGTTGAATCTCCTTCCTCCTTCCCCTCGGTTATATCCTTTTGCTAAAAAACAACACCATGTCCACTATATTTGATCAAGCTTCCAAGTGGTTTCTTGAGGTAACTCTTATGGTGTTGTTTGGAATCGTGTTGCTAGGCATTCTGTTTGTTACTTTAAACATGATTGGACAAATCATAATAATGATCCGCAAAGAATACTTGGGATGAGCAGAGAAACGGATTAGGAAGAGGTAATTCTATGAACTTATCCATTGCTTAGTCTCCTTTTGTGTCTCATGGAAATGATCAATGGATCCATTGTTTCAGGTGTTCGAGCACAGATCGAGGGGAAGAAGATCTGGACATAATGCAAAAAGCTTCTTAAGGGAGGAAGCCAAATGATTGAAGAGCTAGGCATTAGATCTTTCAATTTAGGGCCTTTTGTTTCGATGTAATTAGCTGCACCTATGCAACAAGGCACAATCATAGTTATTTTATGGAGTTTTTTTTACCATAATTTAAGTCAAAATAAAATATTTAAATCCAAACGAAACGTATTACCGGATTTTGCAAAGACCTTTCTTCCCATTAGTGCTTATTACCTCATCATCCATCTTCAGTTGGTGACTTGTTTTTTTTTTTTTTTTTGCTCCCCCTACAGTTAGTGCTTATTATCTCATCTTCCATCCTCATCTGGGGAATTCACTACGGATGAGAGGAGAGATTTTGATAACATTGGGAATGAAGAGTCGTGACAGTGGAGGACGCGTTGTCGTGTTTTCTTGAAAGAGTTTGTTGCGCATTCACTTCTCGTTTTACCAAAAATTTTGGACCTTCTATGTCTACAATGGAACTGTTCAAACATTATTAAATCCCCAGACCTGCCTTGTCCAATCTTCAAGAGCTCCGAAAAGGGCTAAAATTTTACATAACTTTTATCTGATTACAGCATTATACTCCACAATGGCCATTCCTGTTGTACTGATGGGAGGATATCCAAGAGTTTTTAGAATGCCTAAGATCAGACTCCAGTCTGGGTGCAGGGGAATGCCAGTTCTTGGATTTGGAACAGCTGCTGATCCACCAGTGGACTCGGAAACCACCAAAAAGGCGGTGCTCGAGGCAATTGAGCTTGGTTACCGGCATTTTGATACAGCTGCTTTGTATTACTTAGAACAACCTTTAGGTGGAGCCATAACGGAAGCAATGAACAGTGGCCTAATCAAAACCAGGGAGGAGCTTTTTATCACCTCTAAGTTGTGGTGCAGTGATGCTCATGGAGAATGTGTCCTTCCTGCTATCAAGAAGACTCTTGAGTAATTATTTTATAAAATTATTGCATTTATTTATTTGAGTTCTGCAATATCATGTTTATATTTCAGCTTTTATGTTTTATCTGTTACACAAATTTGGGTGAGAATCTTTGTTTTGGTGGCTATTTATGGGTGCAGAAATCTCAAAATGGATTACATTGATCTCTACCTCGTACACTGGTCAGTGAGTTCTAAACCTGGAATTTATGAGTATCCTGACAAAGTTTGAGAAGATGGCTGAATGCCTCTTTCTTTGATGATCTTTCCTTTAAATAAGAATTGTTGTACACGGCTAATACACAAATTATGATAAATTAAATTTTCAAATCTCAATCATAATTTCTGCCATAATCTTAGCAATTGACAGCCCACAACCTCTACCATTGATATCCCCCCTCAAATTGATGCTGAATGATCAGAAAGCATCAATTTGGTAACCAGAAAATGATGTCGTTGTCGTAAGAGGGCTTTAGTAAATACATCAGCAGTCTATTGATCAGTGGTGATGTAAGGTAGAGAAATGACATGTGCATCATATGCTTCACGAATAGAATGACAATCCACTTCTATGTGCTTGGTGTGCTCGTGAAACACTGGGTTAGCTGTAATTTGGATAGCACTAATATTATCTGTATGAAGCGGAGTAAGTTCCATTTGAGGAAACCCAAGCTCACCCAACAATCCTCAAAGCCAAACAATCTCAGAACATGCAGAGGACATAGCACAATACTCAGACTCAGTGGAGGATTTCGACACCCGATCTTGCTTCTTGCTTTTCTAAGAGATAAGAGAGTTGCCAATGAACATGCACCAGCTAGTAATGGAACGTCGAGTATCAGAACAACCAACCCAGTCAGCATCACTATATGCAACCAAGTGAATAGGAGAATCCACAGGAAAGAAAAGACCTCGAGTAGAAGTGCCTTGCAAATAGCGAACAATGCGATGAACAGCCGCCAAGTGAAGGTGCCAAGGGGCCTGCATAAATTGACTAACTTGTTGGACAGCAAAAGAAATGTCAGGTCAAGTAGTGGTTAGATAATTCAAGCTCCCCACTAAATGTCTATATAAGGAGGGATAAGGCAAAAAATCACCCTCATCACGACGATATTTAACATTCACTTCTAAGGGAGTATCAACAGATCAACCATCGTGAAGACCAGCCAATGTAATTATCTCCTGAATGTATTTATGTTGATTTAAGAAAAGACCAGCCACTGTAGAGTTCACTTCAAGGCCTAAAAAATAGCGTAAAGGACCTAGGTCCTTCATATGAAAAGATCTTTGATGGTGCTGTTGAAGCTGAGAAATCAATTTAGAGTCAGTACCTGTAATAATGATACCATTTACATATACAAGGAGCAAAACAATTCCTTTAGGAGTCTTGCAAAGAAACAAAGAGGAATCATATTGACTCTGGACAAAAGCGAAGCTAATAAGCGCGGATCGAAACTTATCAAACCAAGCACGCAGAGCCTATTTTAAACCATAGAGTGAATTTTTTAGTTTACAAACATTAGAAGAGGGTGTAGAAAATAACCTTGGTGGAGGAGTAATATAAATTTCTTCCTTAAGATCCCCATGTAAAAAGGCATTCTTAACATCCATCTGTCGTAATGACCAGCCCTTGGAAGTAGCAATAGCTAGAACAAGTCGCACTGTCGTCATTTTGCCACTGGTGCGAATGTCTCCTCATAATCAACTCCATACTCTTATCGATTTCTGAGTACCACCAACCTTGCTTTGTATCAGTCAAGTGACCCATCAGATCTCAACTTAATGGAATATACCCATTTACAACCAATGGGTTTAACAACAATAGGACAAGGAATAATATCCCAAGTATGGTTCTCTTAAAGTGCTTGAAGTTCTTCTTGCATAACTTTCTCCCAACATACATGTTTAGTGGCCTGAGAATAAGAGGTAGGAACCGTAATATAAAAAAAAATAGCAGAAAAACCATACCTATCAAGAGGATACTGAATACGAGTAGATCTTCAAAGAGCCACTGAAGTGGGCACTGGATCAGGGTTGGGAAGGATTTGCAATGATGGGGGCTGTCGTCGTTGATAGACAAAACCAGGTTTAAAATGCTCAATGGAGGGAGATATATCATCAAAGCTAGGAAGAAGGAAGAAGAATACCATGTGAAGGGAGATCCTACTACTGAAAATAGTACTCATGTTAAAGAAAACCACATTTCTAGAAACACGCAGTCGATTAGTGGCAGTATCATAACACAAAAATCCTTTATGAGTAGTGCTATATCCCATAAATGCACACCTTACTGATTGAGTTGTAAGCTTGTGACGTTCATGTGATGGCAAGTGGACAAAGCAAACATATCCAAAAGTGTGTAGCATATGATAATCAGGCTGCATACCAAAAAGACGGAAGTAAGGAGAATCAAAATTCAATTGTTGAGAAGGTAGCCGATTAATCAGATAAACTGTCATCGATAGAGCTTCCACCCAAAATCTAGGCAGAACTGAGGCCTCTAAGAGTAAAGTGCGAACCATATTCAGCAGGTAATGGTTTTTCCATTCAGCCACCCCAGTCTGTTGAGGGGTATAAGGGCAAGATCGTTGAGATATAATGCCTTTTTGTTGTAAGAAAGCCTGGAAATCATGTGACATATACTCACCTCCATTATCAGACCGTAAGACCTTAATGGGGTTGGAAAATTGGGTCTCAATATAAGCCACAAAACTTCTGAAAACAATTAACACTTCAGCTTTAGTACGTAAAAAATATATCCATGTGAAACGACTATAGTCATCAATGAATGTCATGAAATATTTATACTACGCATGGAAAATGATAGGAGTAACACCCCAAACATCACTATGTATAATCTCAAAACATGTATTAACACGAGTACCATAAGTAGGAAAAGGTAACACTTTACTCTTTCCTAATTTACAAACAAAGCAATCAAGAGATAAACTATTAGAAGAATACTAATTTTTGTTGCCAAGAAAACCATGCTTCATCAAATGAGACAATATCACATTATTTGGATGGCCCAATCATTTATGCCAAACGTCAGCCTTATTTTCAATAATAATAGAAGCCAAAGACAAAGTTTTAGGAATAATAAATTGCAATGGAAATAATCTGCCCACTTTAGGCCCCCTCACGATCACCTTCCCCGACCCCTAATCCTGCACAAGACAACCATGACGAGAAAAATTTACATTACAGTTATTGTCCACCAACGGCCCAACTGAAATTAAACTAGTAGACAATCCAGGGGAGACAAATACATGACGAAAGGAAGGTCCAATATTACCAATGGCTGTAATTGGAAGATTACTTCCATTAGCAATCTGAATTTTTTGTTTACCAGTATACTTTCGACGATTATGCAGCCAATCAGGTGATCCAATCATATGATTTGATGCCCCAAAATCAACAAACCAAGGAGAAGAAACAATCTTACCTTGACCATGAAGTCCAAGAGCAGAGAATGCTGTGATGATCATCCGTTGGACCATTTCTGGAGTCGCAAAAAACTGATTTGTGCCAACAATCGTGGTTGTAGAACTAATACTGGTAGGGTCTGAGATAGCAGCCTGAAAAGCTTGGCCTCGTCGATTTCCTAGGCATGTAGATAATATATGCGTTGCAGATAACCCCACATCTCCTTAGTTGTACTAAAGGAACGTAAATTGTTCACCATATAAGCTTCAATAGAACCTAAAATCCAAAAGATGATTCGAGCATCCTTTGCCTCCTATTGACTAGGTTTGTACCTTTTTAAAGAGTAGGAGTAGACCCGTCAATGTGATTCCAAAGCTCCTTCCCTTTCAGAAACATTCTGAACTGAAATTCCCATACTGCATAATTCTTTCCTGTAAATTTGATAGCCAAAGTCTCTGTAGACATTCCTCCAAGAAAATTCTTAGCAGACATTCTTCCAAAAAAAATTAAATCTCAAAGCCAAAGTTGTTGATAAAAAATTAATCAAGCAAAAAACATGAAAGCAAACCAAAAACCTTTGGGAGATAGAAGCAAAAAAGAAACTAACAAAGATTCGAAGATTCAGCTATGAATTTCAAAATCGGTCTCTGATACCATGACAAACTTTGAGAAAATGGCTGAATGACTCTTTTTTTGATGATCTTTCCTTTAAATAAGAATTGTTGTACACCTATTTTAGACAAGAAAATATTTACAATAATTACACTAATTATTACTAATCTACTTTAGGTAAGAATATATACCGCTAATACACAAATTATGATAAATTAAATCTTCAAATCTCAGCCATAACTTCCGCTATAATCTTAGCAATTGACAGCCAACAACTTCTGCCATTGATATAGAAAGAGGACTTTCGTCCCATGGATTTCAAGACTGTCTGGGCAGCCATGGAAGAATGCCACGGGCTTGGCCTCACAAAATCCATTGGAGTCAGCAATTTCTCTTGCAAGAAGCTGCAAGATGTCCGTGCCAGTGAAAATATTCCCCCAGCCGTCAACCAAGTGAGTTCCTAAGGCCTAACAGAGTCTTCATACCAAGTTTCTCATTGACATTGATTACGAGAAAACATAACATTCTGTTATAAAAATCCTTTCTTTGTGATGAAAAAGGATAAAACTGACAAGGGATGTGTCCGAATTTTCCAGGTTGAAGTAAATCCATGTTGGCAACAAAAGAAACTGAAAGAGTTCTGCAAAGCGAATGGAATTGTTGTAACTTCTTATGGTCCTTTAGGAGCTGTAGGTACCTTTCATGGCACTAACAGGGTTATGGAGTCTGAGGCACTAAAGGAGATAGCTCAAGCCTAAGGGAAAGACAATTGCTCAGGTTGTCCCCATACTCTTCTATTACTATCCAAGGAAAAAGTCTATCCTAGACTCGTACTAGTGATTCCATCATTCCAATCTCATAAATAGTGTAGATATATCTCCTACACCTGGAGCTCCCTCCCACTTAAATTGTATGAGACGGATTTATTGGCTCTAGTCTAAGATAAACATAGATAAACATTTCCATTCGTTAATACAAGTAATGATGCAAAATGCAGGTTTCGCTAAGATGGGCATATGAGCAGGGGATTGGCATTGTGGTCGAAAGTTTCAACAAAGAAAGAATGCAGCAGAACCTTGAGATATTCAACTGGGAATTAAGTGAAGATGAGTCCAAGAAGATCAGTGAAATGCCACAAAGTAGAGCTTGTCTTGGTAAGGACTACACTTCAGACTATGGGCCTTACAAGACCATGGAGGAGCTCTGGGATGGAGAAATATGATTCAGCCATGGTGGATAGTTTCTTATTCTCATCTATCAGAAAAGTGAATCTGTTGATTCAGATTCTTCCACCATGATTTTATAAGGAAGTTATGCATGGAATAATTTGAATGCTAACCAGTTCTTGCTTGATTTACTTCTGGTTATGGCTAGATTATCAGAATCAGATGCCAAAGTGAAAATTGACATTGAGAAAATAAATTCCTTGGACCAAATGATGGTAGGCTCAAACCCCCAAACCAAACAATTATAATATGTTAAAAAAAAATATGAATTGTGCTAGGCAGGACAATATAGTCAATAGCTCGTCCCTCCCCCCACCTTTGTTCGTTCAATATCAGACAACTTGGCAATATCAATAGTTAAATTCAAACTATTTGGACTAACTAGAAACCAGATGGAAAAGATCCCCTTTTATTTTGGTAAGCAATACAATAACATAATAGGATCTCAACTAAGTTAAAATTACTTTGATGCAGTTAGTTTGTCCAACATTAGATAGGGTTGAAATTCTGGTAAGTTGTCTAAAATTGCACATAAACTAGGGCGGAAAGTAAGAAAAAATTTATTTGAAATAAGAATAATAGAATATAATAAAAAATCATTAGTAGTGTGGAGTTAGATAAGGCTTAAAGTAGAGTTAAGGAGAAAGAATATAATATATTGTGAATTTATGACAAGTCTTGAAAAATAAAAATTATTTAAATTAATATTATTTTAAATTTGGTTTTAGTTTGAGTCAAGAAGAATTCCTTCACACTAACAACATAGATAAACAAAAAAAAAAAAAAGGAAGGGGGAAAGAGTTCAATCCGCTTCCTCCCTCCCCTAAGCCATACCCTTTGGAATCTTGATGTCATTCATGTCTCTAGTATTGTAGTAGGCAGGAGTTTTGGTAGGCCTTGTATTAATATTTTAGGCATAATGATTGATCCCGGAATTATGCCAAATAAAGCATCGGTCCACTAATATTATTCTTTTGTCAAAGACCCTCTTTTGAAACAAGACGGGTTGAATCAAAATAATTGAGGACATAAAAATGTTTTTAAACAATAATTGACCTAGAATGGTGTCTTAGATTCATATTGGATATTTTGTCGAAACAGCAGTAGATGTGATTGTAAATTTATAATTTGATAATCATTATTGTGAAAAATATAATATTTTTTTATATTTTTCAATATCATCTAAACGTTTTTTTAAATTATAAAATATTTAAATTAACTATCGTAGTTGTATACATAAAATATTTGACATTTTCAATTTCTATCTATACTAATAAATTTGTTATATTTATATTAACATAATTGAATAATATAAAGAATATTTTTCCATTCTAATAAAATCAATGAGGGAAAAAGCATTGAGATTTAGGGGGAAAATTTTGTTTTATTAAAGGGAGATACAAGATATTAATTTTATTGTAATATAGAAATAAAAATAATAAGAAACAATAAATATAATTATAAATCTAATTAATATTTTATATCTATTATTGGGGGGGAAAATAAAAATTGCGGTTGAATTGAGTATTTTTCTTCATCTTAACTTTTTATAATTATTAAAGGTTCACAATTCAAAATTCTAAATGTTTAGATTATTATAGTTTTCAAATAATTTATTCTTTTGAAAAAAAAAATAACTTTTAGAGCTCAAATACTCTTTTAATTATGCAAAGAAACTCCAAAACGGGCTATTGATCTTGCTTGATATTTGAGATAATTATGTGTCTAATTTTGTGAGACATCAAGTATCCTTAGCCTCATTTTTGTCCACTTTGGCTGCTGCATGGCAATTCACATTAGCGCACCTAAGACATCAGATATTTTTATGTATCCAATTCAATTCATCACTCTCACCTTCAAAATGGTCCCCTGGTTGTTGTTTAGTCGCTTCCCACTTGAAAAGCCACTGGTCCAACACGGCACTATAAATCCCTTGTTAAGTCCGGAGAACACCCATGTCCAAACTTGCAACATTCTTTGAAAAGGATTCTTCATAGTACTTTTGGGAGGAGGGGGGGGGGGGGTTGGAGAGCCGGCGGTACTTTTTGAGATCACGAATTGATTCTTAATTTTGTATTATACATTCACGATTTAGTTCTTCACGAAAATTTTCAATGCCTTTCACTGTATAGAATAACTTTTTACAGCAAGCTAATAAAATTTTTACAAGTCATACTCATTTCCACACCACGTCCATGTCCGTTTAGTACCTCACGCACATTTATTCTTGCACAGATTACAAACCCGTTGATATTCTTGCATTTTTAGAATTCCATTCCATTTCTCCTAATAGAATTCCCTTCTCTTTCTTGATTATTCCTCTCACTTCACTCATCTGGCCTTTTGTATCTCCCCTTTCTTTGTGTCTTTGTGTTCCATTCTTAAGTTCTTGATGTATAGTAGTGTGGTTATGGCATCAACAATCAAGCAATTTTTTGCTACTAATAAACTCAGCGGAAGACATTTGTAACTCCTCTAAAGAAATAAGAAATTGAAAAGAGGCAAGGCAAGAAATACTAATGGGAAGGCAAGAAAATGAAGGCAATAAATTTTGTGAAGGAAATCTAAGGCTTCCAAAGCAGATTCAAGGCCTCCATTTTGATAGAATTAGAGATTCTTTGCGGAGGAAACGGGTGACTTGCAAATACTTGATTTTGGGTTTCTTATCAAAATCAAATTATTTATATTTCTAATAAAGAATCCCAAAACTTTTGAGAAATCTCATTGGTTTTGAGTTTCTTATTAGAGTAGAAAGATCTATATTTCTATCAGTGACGAGGAATTCTAAGTTTTTGGAGAAATTCCAAGCCCCTAACAATGGTTTTTATGCTTTTAACATTAATGGCAGAGAGATTTTATAGATGCCAATCACTATTATTATTATTGTTTTGGATATTGATAACGAAATCTAGAGAATATTTATAAAACTATCTTTCAAACCTTTAAACCCAAATAGATGGTAGAGACGGGCAGCAGGTCGACACTAATGGCGTTTGTGGCTTCCATGCCAAACTACTGATATGGTAAAGAGTATTAAGTGTAAGAAAAATATTAATAAATTATTACACCATATTAAATAAATATATAATATGTAGAGTTGAGGGGTAAACTGTTGTGGGTTTGACAACTCAGCATAATTAGGTGAATAGCTATATTTTTTGTTGACTTTTTGATTGCTTTGCTAGAGAAGTATTTGTGAAATACTTTGTAGTATGGCTTTAGGTTTTTTCTTAGGTTTCTTAACTAGGCATGGATCTTGGTTTTAGAATTTTAGGTTTAGTTCATTGGTTTTGTTTGATTTTTATTGTCTTTAGAGTAGATTTTTTTATGAGAATGAAGTGGAATATTTATAGGATTTTGGGTTCTTCGGTTTTCTTTCTTCAGATTTAGTGTTATACTAGTTTGGATGCCCGTGCTCTGCACGGTTTAAAATTTTAGATATTTTGTTTATTTTTATTTATGAATTTATTTTGTAAATTTATGAGTTTGTTTTTATTTATGAGTTTATTTATGAGCATGGCAGGGTCCAACTTTTCCTTGTAGTTGGTGGTGAAAACAATGGTTCTTTCGTCTCCACAGTTCGACCATAGTCCATCTATGAAGTTCAACAATTCACATTAATTCCAACAGGTTTTGTGGTACGGTGCCCAGAAAATTCAAGAATTTGAAGATACTGTTTAAATTGGACTTGAGTAACAACAGGTTTGCCGGGAAATTCCCTTATGTTGTGCTGAGTTTACCCAAGTTAATCTTCCTAGACATCAGGTACAATGAGTTTGAAGGCACTGTGCCTCCAAACTTTATGCCTCGGCATCTGATCCTTAGAATGCAAGATAGTCCAGAAGCAACTTGCTTTGGCTTTATTTCTTATGTGAAACGACACATAAATACAGATTCCTTGTCATAAATAGTCCAATAGCATATAATAAAGGAACATGGAAAACCTTACTTTTCAGAAACAAATAGTTTATCAAGACCAGCCTTATCACGAAGATCCATCTGCAGTCAAAAGGAAAAATAGAGAGATTAAAGATATCAAATAAAAAGATAAAGAAGTAAACAGATTAGAATTACTTCAGAAGAAAGCAAACGCGAGATATGATAAGGGAACTACAAATTTCAACACAACTGAAATCATGAGCAGGAAACTTTGCCATAATACAACTTCAAGGGTTAGATAACACCTGAACTTAAATATTCTGCAAGAACCAATTTAAAATCTGTCCAATTTGTTTCAATTTCTTATCTTTTTGTCCAAAAGGAAACATTTTGACAACTCCAAGGATGTTTTGTTGGACAGATAATTTACATTCAAATCCAAAAATTTTCATGAATTGCCCAATTTTCAAAATCCACTCAGCTCACCTAAAAATCAAAATTTCAAAACCCAAGCTCAATCCTCAAAAACACACTATAAGTTTGACTTGTACATATTTTGCATGCATAAAAGTAAAAATCCGTCCGCAACAGCCCAAAAATCACAACTTTGGAGAGAAACAGAACCCCACATATTTCAAAATCACATAAAAACCTTAAAACAGGGCAGAAACACAGATGGGGAAGCAATCCAAGTGACTTAGAACAGACCTGCAGGAAACCAAGAAAAATAACCCTCTTTACGCACACAATGAGAAATGATAATACTTCAGAAACATGAAACCAAGAAATCAAAAAGACACGAAATGAATGCCTAACTATTGCACCTGCAGGTCAATTTCAATAAAGCAGAAATGAAAGTGGGCAATGAATTCGAAGCACCAAAAACCAACATCGTTTACCGCTGCATCAGAACCAACAAACTAACCCTCTTTACGCGGACAGTGAGCAAAACCTATAGATCATAGCCCAACAATTAAATCGCATCTTCAATCAAATGAAACCCAGAAATCAAAAAGACACAAATTGGATTGCTTCGAATTCCTTCCCAAATTAATGAAATCGATATAGCACTAACTCAGAAGAAATGAAACTGAGGAACCGAACATCCTATAAATAATCCACTTCTTTCTGCTCGTTGTTACATGTGGATCCCTTCCTTTCTCCTTTATAATTGAGGGCCACTGCTTGTGCAAGTGTCTAACATTTCATCTCTGCAAGAAATTGGCTTTCACTTCTAATTTTTCATTTTAAAGCTCTTGATATAGCAAATTTCCAAAAGCAACCGATTGAAGAAACGGTTGAACTCTCTCGGGAATACCTCAAATCTTTGTTCTTTCAATAAGTGAGGAAAGAAAGAAATCAATATGAGGCAGTAATGCAATAAAAGATCCTTTGTCCTGTTCTTCTTTTTCTTCAAGGTTAAATAAAAACGCCAATGGGGCTTCTACAAGCACTTGAGACATAGGAAAATTAAGGCCTCAAGATTCATGAAATCCCCATAAACTTCAAGAGATTAGAAATTAATTCAATCTCTTCCATCATTCCAAATTTGACAACAGGTGAGCATGCAGAAGCAAAAGAGTATTAATAAATGAGCAAATAGAAGCATGCAAGTAAACAATCAAGGTTCGGAGCAAAAAAAATCAAAAGGATAGCTTGGTAACAGATACAGAATTTAAATTGACCATGGAGGGGCATCTAGAAACAAAAGACTATCGTAACGGAGCAGATAGAAGCATGCAAGTAAAGATCAAAAACCAGACCCTAGTTAAGTGAATACAATCAGTATAAAAGTAAATCAACCAAATTTATGATAAATCAGTGGAATGGCTCTTCTCATGTTGTCCTATACTTAAAGAATTAGCTATATTGGATTGTGAGTGGATAGAACTGAAGAGTATACCATTTGTATTCCCTCATTAAAGAGTTTGATAATAGACGATCTACCAGCATTTGGCCCCACTGGTTATTCGAATGGCTGTGAAATCAAGATTGATGCCGCAAAACTCTCATTCAAGTATTGTGGCTATCTAAAAATGATATTCAGTTGTCTAATCTTCAAACATCAGTTGAGGCATCACTTGATATTCCCATTGCATACTAGCTGCAAGAAAAAAATTGCTCCTCATGCTGTCAAGTTATTTCAAAATGTGAAAGATGCTTATTCACTCAAAATATCTAACAGCACTATTGAAGTATTTATGAAATTTTGTGCAGATAATGAAACAGTGTGTGGTTTTTCAGCCAAAGAAAAAAAAAACAGTGTGCATAACACATATAATGAAATACTCCAATGTGTATATAACAAATAAAAAAACACACAAAGGTTTTCCTTCACAAAGAATGAGAGAGAAAATAAATTATATTTGGAGCAATGGTTTTAACATTTTTACTTACCCAATAATCCAGGCCCCACCAGTAACAAATATTACAACAGGCTTTGGGTCATCACTGCTTGCTGGTAAATATAGATCCAACCTGAAAAGTGTACCTGACTTTAGGTTCTACTCAAGAAATTTTAAACACTAAAAATAAAAAAGGAAAAGAGGAGCTGAATGTGAGAAACACTACCTATTTCTTGGCTGGTCTCCATAAACAATACTTCGACGTACTTGGCTTGAAAAAAAATAAGAAAAAGCAACTGCAAAGAATAGGCAGTTACACTTCATAAGTTGACAGCTACAGCTTAGTCCAAGATGGAACTACTAATAAAATATATGCATGTTAGAAAAGCAAATGATCTTGCAGTTACTCGAGTCAAAGAAGATGCAGACATTTATAGCTGCACTGAATTTATGATGGAACTCAAGAATATCATATGTTCTTCTGGTGTTCATTAAAATAACTACAGCACGCTGGAAATATAATCTGCTTCTACAGTGTACTGGGTTTATGCATGAAACCAGAAAGAGGCAAGATTCAAGTAACACTATGAAACACATATACAAAACAGGAACATAATGAAATTTTCTTCAATTCTATGGACATTTTACATATGCACTTGGTTCTAAATTTAAGTGATAATAAAGATTTTAATTTCCACCAACTCAAGCATTGTTATGATACTCTCTGGAGTAAATTTAAGCCAAAGACAACCAGAAAGAATTTTAAAGTCTTATTCTAGCAGTGAATTATGAAAAAAGCACCATTTGGTTGGAGATTAAATACTTCAGCAGAATCAACATTCGACAACAATCTAGGCTTTAGAAATTTCCTTACAACTGAAAATAGTTTACAAATTTAAAAAGTACCTCATTGTGAGCACAAAGATTATAAATTTAAAGAAAAACAGTATCAAAAGCACTTCATACCCCTGTTCTCTTCCTATTTTCCTTTTTTTAGTTTTTAGTTTTTTTGTTTCTTTGCCGTAAACAAAATAAAGCAAACCTGCTTTTCCTTTCTAGCTCTAGGATCAGCATCTCGGTCATAATTCTTGGAATCAACATCAACTGCCAAATCAACCTCTACTTCAGCACTTCCAAGCTTCACCCTCACCTGCAAAGCAAATACATTTCTAGTGACTACAGCACTGCATAAAATATTATCTCCAATAGTTCTAAACTTCTGTTTCTCAATTAGCAACCGAAAAGCTAAATATCAAGAACCATAACTCAATACGCACCCCTTTGCATAGCTCATCCAATTCATACGGTCGCCACAATGGCCTTATGGATACTGGAATACATAAAGCTGAAATTTGCCCCCAAAAATTTAGAAAAAACATTTACTCAAGGAAAAGAAAAAGCAACACTGTACTACAAAGTGTGTAAATACTGAAACTTTACCTTAGTGTTAGGATCAATAGCAGGATTGAAGTACACATCAATTTCTCTCACGACTTCATCTTCTCCATTCTCATTTAACTCCATAGCCTGGTCTTCCAGCAGCTCTTCCACGTCTATTTCAATTTTCCAATACATGATAACAGTCTCTACACATATATTCAAATTAGAATCAACCACTATATAAATCTGCCAATATAATTTGGACAAATTGCGAATTTCTTTCATAGATGATCATGAAACCAAAGTTAGTATCTTTTTTAGTCTGAATCATTGTCGAGAAAGAAGAGTAAAGGCAAAAAATGACACATTCCGAGGAATAAAGCAAGAGGAAGCATGAAAACAGCACTACAGAGGAAACGATAAGCCTCCGGTACGGGGCTGGAGATTGGCTTCACCGATTGAACCTTTACAAAATTTTCAAAAAAAAAATCAAATCAAATCAACAAAAGGAATTTCAAAAAGAATAGCATTCGCTGTTCTTCGAGTATAAGAATGTGAAGGCAAAGAAATTTCATACCATATTTGTTCTATCTTTCTCGAAGGCAGCGTCTCTTCTGCTGCTTGGCTTCAGTGACGACTTATCTAAAGTCTCTGAGAAGTGCAGCACGGTGAAGCAAAGAGGGCGTACATGTGGAGGATTTGGTGAAGCAAAAAGTTGACAACTGGGAACGTAGTTGGCAAAAATGTGAACATATATAGACGCCGGAGAGACTCTCCACGGTGCTTTTTGCAGTGTCAGCGGCGATGACCATTCGAGCATGAGGGGGTGCAGAGCCGAAGCGACGCCGCGTCTCGCTTGGTCTTTCTTCTTCCTTTTGGGCTTTGTTTAGCTTTGAAAGGGGGTCAAAGATGAGAGTAGTCAATAGGAAGAATAGTATCGGGGAAGATTTCGAAGATGCGAGTAGATGGTCCATATCGAGATCTCCAATGCAATTTCGTGTGGAAGACCAACAAAACAAATAAAGTTTAGCGATAATCCCAAAAAAATGTAAGGAATTCATTTCTTCTGAGTTAGTGCTATATCGATTTCATTAATTTGGGAAGGAATTCGAAGCAATCCAATTTATGTCTTTTTGATTTCTGGGTTTCATTTGATTGAAGATGCGATTTAATTGTTGGGCTATGATCTATAGGTTTTGCTCACTGTCTGCGTAAAGAGGGTTAGTTTGTTGGTTCTGATGCAGCGGTAAACGATGTTGGTTTTTGGTGCTTCGAATTCATTGCCCACTTTCATTTCTGCTTTATTGAAATTGACCTGCAAGTGCAATAGTTAGGCATTCATTTCGTGTCTTTTTGATTTCTTGGTTTCATGTTTCTGAAGTATTATCATTTCTCATTGTGTGCGTAAAGAGGGTTATTTTTCTTGGTTTCCTGCAGGTCTGTTCTAAGTCACTTGGATTGCTTCCCCATCTGTGTTTCTACCCTGTTTTAAGGTTTTTATGTGATTTTGAAATATGTGGGGTTCTGTTTCTCTCCAAAGTTGTGATTTTTGGGCTGTTGTGGATGAATTTTTACTTTTATGCATGCAAAATATGTACAAGTCAAACTTATAGTGTGTTTTTGAGGATTGAGCTTGGGTTCTGAAATTTTGATTTTTAGGTGAGCTGAGTGGATTTTGAAAATTGGGCAATTCATGAAAATTTGTGGATTTGAATGTAAATTATCTATCCAACAAAACATCCTTGGAGTTGTCAAAATGTTTCCTTTTGGACAAAAAGATAAGAAATTGAAACAAATTGGACAGATTTCAAATTGGTTCTTGCAGAATATTTAAGTTCAGGTGTTATCTAACCCTCGAAGTTGTATTATTGCAAAGTTTCCTGCTCATGATTTCAGTTGTGTTGAAATTTGTAGTTCCCTTATCATATCTCGCGCTTGCTTTCTTCTGAAGGAATTCTAATCTGTTTACTGCTTTATCTTTTTATTTGATATCTTTAATCTCTCTATTTTTCCTTGACTGCAGATGGATCTTCGTGATAAGGCTGGTCTTGATAAACTATTTGTTTCTGAAAAGTAAGGTTTTCCATGTTCCTTTATTATATGCTATTGGATTATTTATGACAAGGAATCTGTATTTATGTGTCGTTTCACATAAGAAATAAAGCCAAAGCAAGTTGCTTCTGGACTATCTTGCATTCTGAGGATCAGATGCCGAGGCATAAAGTTTGGAGGCACAGTGCCTTCAAACTCATTGTACCTGATGTCTAGAAAGATTAACTTGGGTAAACTCAGCACAACATAAGGGAATTTCCCGGCAAACTTGTTGTTACTCAAGTCCAATTCAAATAGTATCTTCAAATTCTTGAATTTTCTGGGCACCGTACCACAAAACCTGTTGGAATTAATGTGAATTGTTGAACTTCATAGATGGACTATGGTCGAGCTGTGGAGACGAAAGAATCATTGTTTTCACCACCAACTACAAGGAAAAGCTGGACCCTGCCCTACTCATAAATAAACTCATAAATTTACAAAATAAATTCATAAATAAAAATAAACAAAATATCTAAAATTTTAAATCGTGCGAAGCACGGGCATCCAAACTAATAACGTGGTACAATTGGTGCACTAAAAAATTTCTCCTTCACAATGGAAAGTTACTCAAATATTACTTTGATCTTATTACAGCTTTTCAAAACATCATTACCATTTCTGTTGTCCTGATGGCAGGGAAATAAAGTGTTTTTGCTATGCCCGGAATAATAATACTCCACTCTGAGTGCAGGGGGAACGCCAGTTCTTGGATTTGGAGCAGCTGCTGATCTGAGTCATCTTGGAGAAACAATTGTTTCTAATCGTGGTTGTAAAATTATAGTTTTAATTATAATTATTGTAAAAAATTAAAATTATAACACGATAATTTTATATATTTGACAATTTCATTCAAACATGATTTTGAATTATAAAATATTTAAATTAATCATCAAATTTGTGCACATAAAGTAGTTAACATTTATAATTTCTATCTATATTCATAAATTAATTATATTTATATTAAAATAGTTTAATAATATGAAGAAATAGTTTTCCATATTAATAAAATCAATGAGGGAAAAAGCATTGAGATTGAGAAATAAAGATTTTGTTTTATTAAAGGGCGACGCAAGATATTAATTTTATTAAAATATAGAAATAAAAATAATTAGAAACAATAAATAGACTTACAAATCTAATTTAATGTTCTAAATCTATTATAGGAAAACAAATTAAAAATCACGTTTAAATTGAATATTTTTCTCCACCTTAACTTTTCCTAATCATAAAAGGTTCACAATTTAAAATGTTAAATGTTTATATTGTTTTAATTATTAAATAACTTTTTTTTAAAAAAATAAACATATTAACTTTTAGAACTCAAATATCCCTTTGAACTCTGCAAACAAACTCCAAAACGGGCAATTGACGATCTTGCATGATTCTTGCGATAGGAGTCTAATTATGTGAGACATCAAGTATCCGCAGCCTCATTTTTGTCAAACTTTTGGCTGCTGGATGGTTTCAAATCAAATCAATTCAGTTCACATTATTACTTAGGAGATCAGATATTATGTATCTGATCTAATTGATTGATATTATTATCCTCATTGGTTGTATCCAATCCAATTCATCACTCTCACCTTCAAAAGAGTCCCCTCTTTGTTGTTTAGTCACTTCCCACTTGACAAACTACTGTTCCAGCAAAACACTATAAATCCCAGTCAAGCCCTGAGAACACCCATATCCAAACTTGCAGAACTGTTTGAAAAGGACTAAGATTCTTCACAGTACTTTGATCTTATTACAGCTTTCCAAAAAATCATTACCACTTCTGCTGTCCTGATGGCAGGAAAATCAAGTGTTTTTGTTATGCCCGAAATCTCACTCCACTCTGGGTGCAGGGGTATGCCGGTTCTTGGATTTGGAACAGCTGCCGATCCACCGGTGGACTCGGAAACCACTAAACAGGCGGTGCTCCGAGCAATTGAGATCGGCTACCGGCATTTTGACACCGCTTCTCTGTATCACACTGAGGAGGCTCTTGGTGAAGCTATAATTGAAGCAAAGAAAAGGGGCCTGATCAAAACCAGAGAGGAGCTTTTTACACCTCCAAGCTGTGGTGCAGTGATGCTCATGGAGAATATGTTCTTCCTGCTATAAAGAAGACTCTGGCGTAACGCTTCTTCACACTTGATAATTCTTTCATCAAATCATGACATTAGAATTTTTTAATTTTGCAAAATTATATTTGTTAAGCGTGCAATGATTTATCTGTTGAACAACATTGGTTACAGAAATCTCAAAATGGATTACATTGATCAATACCTCGTACACTGGCCGGTAAGTGTTAAACCTGGAGTTTATGAGTACCCAATTAAGAAAGAGGACTTTCGTCCCATGGATCTGAAGACTGTTTGGCCAGCCATGGAAGAATGTCAGAAGCTTGGCCTCACAAAATCCATTGGAGTAAGCAATTTCACTATCAAGAAACTGGAAGAAGTCCTTGCCATTGCAAAGTTTCCCCCAGCTGCCAACCAAGTGAGTTCCTAATAGTCCTATACCCCATTTTTCTTCAATGTTCTCTCATTCACTGTCTTCCCAGAACCTTTGTTCATTGAAACCTTTGTTCATTGAAACTGACCCCGCAAAAAGCTCTACAATCTAAGAACAGCCATGCACCACCACAAACCATAGAAAAATTATCTTTCCCAAAAACCCTTTTTTTATACCCTATACTTAACAAGAGAAAGTTTCTGTATTTGCCAGGTTGAACTGCACCCATGTTGGCAGCAGAAAAAACTAAGAGAATTCTGCAAGGCAAATGGAATCGTTATAGTTGCTTTTTCTCCTTTAGGAGCTGCAGGAACCTACTACGGCACCAACAGGGTTATGGAGTCTGAGGTGCTGAAGGAGATAGCTCAAGCCAGGGGGAAATCTATTGCTCAGGTTGTCTCTCTATTTCATTCTTAAACCCTGCTAATACTGCCTATGTGGTATATAGAATGCTACGATGAATTAGACAAGGCTCATTGTTGAGTGCCAAATGCAGGTTGCACTTAGATGGGAATATGAGCAAGGCATTGTTATTGTGGCCAAAAGTTTCAACGCAGACAGAATGAAACAGAACCTTGAGATATTCACCTGGGAATTGACCGAAGATGACTCCAAGAAGATCAGTGAGTTACCACAAGCTAGAGCTCATGTTGGAACAGACTACACCTCAGAATATGGGCCTTACAGGACAGTTGAAGAGATCTGGGATGGAGACTTATAAATAAATAATGTTGCCTTGCTTATGTCTATTTTCTCATTCCAATGGGAGGGTGCTTACCCGTAACCATATATATAAGAAACGATCTTACTAATACAATATTTTGGACATGAAATAATTTTTGCTTGATTTACTCCTGATTATAATATAGCTAGGCTTTAAGGTAAGGATGGCAAATAGAAATAACCACTTCGAATAAAAAGGCACATAAATAAGCAGTTTAGGAAATAAAAAATGCCACATTACTTTTAATTCCAGAAAATAAAACCATCCAAAGATCCATTCCATACCTAGATATTTGAAACTTATGATTAAGCTTCATGTAGATCCATTTAACAGCAAGAAAAGACTAGCGGGAAAGCAGGCTACAGAACAGATGCACCTTGAGAATTGGTGATTCCAAATTATTTGGAACATTTGTACAACACATTCATATGTTAATTAAGTCCAATAAAGTAACTATTTACAGAGGCTGAAAAACTTAAAAAAGTACCCGGGCAGAACACCAACAGCATGACCACGATTCACATGAAAAGCTCGGCAGGCACCAGATAGCCAGCTTTCAGCAGCACAAACAACTGCTGATATATGCATGGATCTAGCAATGAGAAGGTCTCTCATAAGTTGGAGGTAGAGAAGGACAATTCTCATTCATGTTGGCATATGGCTCCAAAGTGTTGTATAGTGGTAGTTCCATCCTATACTCGCCAAGAATCTGGCAGAATGGAAGTTGGTCATTGGCGTTGTTGCACCATTTTGGTAGGCGTGTCTGGTTATTCTCAAATATTTTGAGCATGTATGCATCTTTAATCTGGAATTGGGAAAAGCCAAGTGGTGATTATAATCATTAGCATGAGACAAGATTCATCCTAAAGACAATATATTCAGGCATGTCATAAGCACTCACCGTGAACTCAGTTACTTGAATTGAGTCAGAAACTGGAGCAAACACTCCAGCTTCCTTATACATTGCTAGAATAAAAGCAACACATGTAGTTGACTTCCCATCACTGTATATCCATTCATCTTGCTCCGGAATCGTCAGCAACTGATCAAAGGTTATGCCACGCCGTTCAGTCTCAGCAAGAATACCATACAAGTCTAGATCCTGAAAAAGGAAATAGTAACAGAAACAAGTCATGGTTTGTTACATCCTCAAGAAGAAAACAGGTCCAGGACTGTCAATTTCACAACTAATATTGTTGGATCCAGAGGAGCTAATCGAAATGGATTACTTTGAAGAGCTCAGCAATTTTCTGGTTTTTTTTTTTTTCCTTTTTGGGAGTGGGGGTGGGGTTTATTCAGATCACCTCAGTCCCAAGCCGCTTATTCAGAGCTTCATTCCACATATTAGCAGCATATGTTGGCTGCACTCTAGTCCACATAGACATGACAGAAATCACCTGTGCAGAGCGTCCTTGTGAGTTGCAAAGTTCTACAATGCTTCGGATAATTCAGAGAAAAATAAAAAGAGAAAAGTTGTTGACATGAGAGAAAGAGAGAGAGAAGTAAGATTTCACATGGCAGATTTAGTCAAGCCTAAACATCCTATCAATATCACTACTCCTGGCAATGTGGAAGATCAAGGTTACAATATTGCACTAAGCCACTAAGGAATCAAGGAGTTGGAATCCATGGGTATAGAAGAATTAGACAAAAAGTCGGGAGAAGCCAACCACCAAGTTCATCAATCAATCAACAAACACTGAAATCAAAATTAGGAAGCTAAAAACGATTTCTTTCCCCCCTCCCTCTCGCTCTCATAGTGTAAATGCAGGCGAACATGTATGGAACAAATCATATATTTCACCTCAACAACTCCACTAATTTTGCATTAAGAATTTGCAGAATGGGTGTTACAGTCATGAAAAACCACAACACGAAACTTAGAAAGTAATAGTGTCAAGCAAAACCAAAATAGGTAAGTAACAGAGTGATCAACACGTAGCAGCAAAGACAAGCCATTATGTAGCTACACTTTTAGATCACCAGTAGAATATTAACAGTCAACAATAAAGGACCCAAAGTATATACCAAGTGAGCATCAAGAGGTGGCGGAAAGTTATCCGCTATAGTATCGATCCAACTAAAAATCATGTTGTGGTAACCGTATGGCTTGCCTGCCATGCTCCTCACATACTCCCAAGCAGCAGTAGAATTAAATCTTGCACGTATATCAGGATGTAAGGGTAGCAATGCTATCTGTGGATTAGAATTATCCTTCAGTGCTGTTTCCCACCACTCATCCCAAGGGATTACAACAATTATTTCTTCTCCCTGCAACATGATCAGGAAATGGCATATAAGACATTTTGCTGATGATAATTTACACTTAAATTGCCTGGAGGGGCAACGAAACTGGTGTAGATACATTTAATTCAGAATCATGAATGGTAAACACATAATTAGAAGAGAGGAAAAGACTACAGAAAAAGATATCCTGTTCACAAAACCAGAGGACAGAATAAGCTATCAAGGTAATATTTCACTTATAATGCTTGAAAGCAGAAAACTTCAAGTAAATAAAGATTCCAATGTGCCTTTCAATCTTTTCTTTGCGGAAAAACAATATTCACTGCAGAAGCAAAAAAATTCTGAAGAGAGATTTAACTAATACCCACTACTGTTCTCTGTTTGGCTGAATCCAAATTGATAATATGACATGAAAAATACCAGTACAAAAATTAATGAATTGAGACCACATGATGGCTACTCAGTAGTGTGCTGTTGAGTGACGAATAACTGAGTATCTCCCGTTGAACTTAAAATCGCATTACACATTTAAACATTCAAGATACTAAGCACGGACTTTTAATTATTCCATTGGAACTTGGGTGACAATTAGTTTCATGAATGGTATCATTTTTCTTAAATAATTCTCAAATGGTAGCTTTTCATTTGTCTTCTAGTCTATAGTTGAATCGTAAAAAAGTTGTCTTTTCATACCTTTTCATTCTCATGTCCTGATTCACCAACCCAAAGATTATCCAATTCATCCTTCAAACAAACTGCTGTATGACCAGCAAAAGCACCAGTAACCCACTTCTCAAGCGTTTCAAATCCACCCCATCGACCACAGATCTTTGACACAGCCAGAAAATCACCAGTATGAACATCATCTGGATTAATTGTTGTACGCCATGGTTTAGAACGTTTTTCAAATTTTGCACCCATGTGGTTCTTCAGAAAAGCAAGGTTTGCATTCTGCCCCCAAGCCGTATTAGAAAAGAGGGGCAATACATCGACTAACGAAAGCAAGGTTCCCAGCATTCCTGATGGCATGAGAAACACTGAAATCCCATGTTGCTTTACCTGCTCAGTGTTCAAAAAAGTGAACCTTTGATTCGGGGACATGCACAAGCACACGCACACGCGTCTGCACACACACACACACATACACACACAGAGACAGAGAACAAGAGCTTACATATTCCTCTTCTGCAGGTTCCTCAAAAGAATCTATCTTCAATGTGTGTTCTCGAGCTGAAAAGTAGTAATCCCAGGTAACTCTATAAGGTGTCGCAAATACATACAGATCCATACATGTCCAGCTGTGAGCTGCAGCTGTCTGTGGATGGAGAAGATTTGACAAAAAGGGCAAAATAAACCAAGAAATTGGATAAATATATGTGCCAGCAAAACATCAGAGAATAAAAGCTCATTTACTTGGCTGACTAATACGGATGATTGAAGATCATCTGATCATCACTTCCACAAAATAATATGTTTCCTGTACACGAAAGACTTTTTGACAATGAAACATAATGAAACAAGTAATGTGATAGCTCTTCCCAAAAGGGGAGAGAGAGAGAGAGGCTAAGAAAAGTTAGTATCTTTTTCTTCCTTCCCCTTTGTTTTGGGTTTGGCAATAGTCATCAAGTTCTTATATTGATAACATTTAATTGCTATATAAATACAGTTCAGCAGTTTTTGTTTTTTACCTTTTGTCCTCTTCCTTCTGGTAACTACTTATCCCAAAACTAATCCTGACATTGAGATCATTCATGAACCTATCCAGCGCTCAATCAAAAGAAAAAAGGGGGGGGCCAGGGAAAGCCCAGAACTTTTTCTTCTCTCCCCTTGGTTCTGGCAGTTGTCATCAAGCCCTTATATTGATAACACCTAATTGCTATACAATCCTAGTAAGGCAGTTATTCTTTTTTCCCCCCTTCCTCCATGTAACTGCTTATTGAAAAATCATAAGCCTAACCAATATTCGTCAAAACAAAACCACAAAACCTGAACCATGGTTGAACCAGTTGGAGGGTGTGGTTGGGTCAAGAATACATTAAGCTTAACAACATAATTTTTACACAGAAGTCATTTAAAAAAAAAAAAACTCATCTTCAAAGACATCTAGCTCAAGCCATCAATTTTGTAGGCTATAGCCATTATTTGGCAAAATGGAAAGAGTATTTGCATATTAAAATATTGTAAATATTCCACTCAAGTTGCTAAACGTAAATTAGGACCCTCAACATTCAAACCAATACTAATAGCTAAAGGTTATGTATTATCCTTTTCCTTGCAATTCAAAATCTTCTAATCTAAATATCTTACATTATAACACTCCTCAACATGATTATAAAGCTGCCACTGCTCCAATCTCAATGCCTTTACCCCCAAAATTAGTTCTAATCCAAATACCCACTAGAAGTCCATATTTACCTACATACAAATAAAAACTATGGGAGCAGTCTGACTAATTACATTCTCCCCTATTCTGGAAATTGGCCCACATGCTTTCATACCAAAAACTCCATGTGTTTATACCTCAAATTCAGCAGCCAAAGTGCCAACACCTGAAATCATCTAAATCATCATTCTGTTTGATACGTTGCCAACAAACAAATCAATAACTCTATAAACTGTTAACTAAAAGATTTATCATTCAATTCACCACAAAGGATATGAATATACTGAACCTATTGCTCAAAGTATACGGATAACACTTAATTGCTATACAAATCTAGTACATCAGTGTTTTCCCCTCTTCCTCCTTGTAACTACTTATCGCAAAAGCGGTCTTGGCTTTCATATAATTCATAAACCTATGAAGTGTTCAATGAAAAAATATTTAAAAAAAGGAGGCAAAGGGGTTGGTTTTTTTCGTTTTTTATTTATTTTATTTTTTTTTGGGGGGGGAGGGGGGTGGAGCCAGTGTTGTTAAGAGCACTAGGCGCACCCTAGGCACTAGGACCCTCATATCGCTCTAGGCACAAAAAAAAGTGCATGCCTGATCAAAGTAAGGCGCACACATACAAAACAAAACTATATATATCATATAAAATAACTCTGAAGAGCTTTTTATTTTTTGTACTCTAATATATCCTAATTCAATTCTTAATTTAGTTTAAATCTAAGTCTATCCAAAAGATGCAGTAGAGGAAAATTCACATAAATGACTAAAAGCCAGTAATTTTTCTTTTTCTTCTCTCCCCTTGGGTTTGGCACTGAGGTCAAGATCTTATATTGATAACACTTGATTACTATGCAATTCCAGTACAGCAGTTTTTCAATTCTTTTTTCCCCTCTTCCTCCTTGTAACTGCTAATTGAAAAATAATAAGCCTATCCAATATTCATCAAAACAGGAATGCATAACTCGTACCATGGTTGAACCAATTGGACGGTGTAATTGCGTTAAGAATACATTAAACTTAACATCATAATTTGTACCCAGAAGTCATTCTAAAAGCACTTAGCTAATGACATCCAGCTCAAGTCATCAATGCCATTGCATATCGCCATGATTTGGCAAAATGAGAGGGGGGAAAAAATCTGCATATTAAAATACCGTAAATACCCCACTCGAGTTACTAAACATTCAACATTCAAATACTGTAAATATTATAGATGCATAAGACCCTCAAGATTCAAGCCAATAGTAATAGCTAATGGATATGTATTACTCTTCTAATCTAAATATCCTAGTCTATAACACTTCTTGATCTCATTATCAAGCTTCCACTGCTCCAATCTCAATGCCTTTCACCCCAAAATTAGTTCTATTCCAACTACCTAGTAGAACTCCATATTAACTTACACATAAATAGAAACCATGAGAGCAGTCTGACTAATTACATTCTCCCCTCTTCTGAATTTGGCCCACACGCTTTCATACCGAAAACTGCTTGTATTTATACCTGAAATTCTAAACCAAGAGTGCCAACACCGGAAATCATCTAAATCATCATTCTGTTTGATACATTGCCAATAAACAAAACAATGACTCTATAAACCATTAACTAAAAGATTTATAATTTGATTCCACCACAAACGATAAAAAATCTATTGAACCTATTACTCAAATTTTTTCCCACGAACCCAAATCACCAACCTAACCACTTTTCACACTACATACCCAAGAACTAAATATCGTAGCAAAAACAATAAAATTTGCAATAAGAGAGCTAAAAGCAACAAACCGAGAGATAAACAACGGCACCACCAATTCCACGATCCCCGGAGCTGGTGAACTCAACCCGGGCTTTGTTCTCAAAAAAGCAAGCCCCTTTCCATTCAATGGACCCATTATCAGGAGCCAGCGATCCAACATAAGACGGCAACAAATCCACAGCACTGTGGATATTATTGAGCACCGGCCATGAAATTTGACGAGGTAGCACCGGAAGAACATCTTTAACTCTAAAGGGCATTTTCAAAGCATCCCCAAAACCTAACCCAATCCCCAAAATCCATATCAATCTCAATAACCACAGCTTCTGACAGGAGAACATAACTGAGACACTAAATTATATGAATAACAAGAAACTGGATTGAAGATTTTTGTGATATTTTTTTTCCGATTTAATTGGGAGAATTGTGGTTTTGAGACATTGTGCGTGGAAATTTGGGGACTAGACCAGAAGTAGTTGATTGTATGGGGGTTGAAATCGAGACTTCGTTAAAACACCGATGAAGAGGACTTCGACAGTAATTTTTTTTTTCATTTTTAATCTTTTTTTTTTTTTTTTTTTTTGAAGGACAGACAATTATGGGTGCTCCTTCTTCTACTTACGGTTGGAGAGTGAAATATAAATACTTTTTTTTTCTAACTAAATATTCCTTTTTTTAAATACGCATTTTATCCAAATTAAAATTATTATCCTTTTTATAAAGAAAGGCTTTTTTTTTTCTTTTCTAAATATGCTTCCTAAATCAAGTATGTAAAAAGGTGAAATATATTGAGTAAAACATCACATTAAATATTCTATTTTTTTAATTTTATTTTAAATAATCGTATAATAATCAGTGTGATCTTTTTTATGATTTTAACCTGAATTCATATCTTACGTCTAAATTAAACGACTCAGACTAATTTGAATGAGTTGAGCTCATGGCCAACATAGTAAGATATTGCAAGTTCCAATTTACTGTATTATATTATGTGACTGTAATTCTAACATTACTATTAAAAATTTAAAATTTAAAATTTTAATCAAACAAAGAGAGGCATTTTAAACTTTTAATTGATTAGGCTTCATAAATTAAAAAATTAAAAACATGAAAGATGTAAAATGAAAATTTAAATTTAAGAATTACTATAGATATAATTGAGTTATTTCACATATCAAATATATATATAACTCTAATACTTTTATCCAAATAATGTATTAACAATCTCTTATAACTAAAGGCATATTGAATTGCAGCACACTTATCACTCAATCATTATAGATTAAATTTACTTTTTCTTTTATTACATGTATAATATATACACACAAATATTTTAATAGTTTTCTCAAATTTTATTTGTTATTGTGCTTTGGTGCTTGTTTTAAACTTATTAGTTTTATGATAAAGGGAGTGAATATTGTTATGAAACTATAGTATTTGGAGGAATCAGTGTTTTTGAAAACCTATGATGTGATTATACAATAAAATCAGTACACATTATATTACAAGATTTATAAAATTATTTGCATTGACAAATTATTTCTCACATTTTGAAATAATAGTTTAGTAAATATATCTATATATGATATAAAATATATTTCATTATTTTTTGTTACGTCTTATATATAGGTGAATTTTTACAAGATTAAAATTTGTCACATTGTTATTAGTGTTATGTGGATGCATAGTTACACCTTATAATTTTATATATAATTAAATTAGTATATGAAAAACTAAGAGAAGAGACCAAACAAATAGATATGTACACTTATAAGTTGAAGAGATCCATGTCTATCGTTACCTTCATACGTTTACATATTATAATTATCATCGTAGCAACTAGCAATTTTAGCAGACTTATGGTAAAATACAAACATTTTTGTAGAGTTTTTGAAAACTTTACAGAGGTGAGCATTATGATGGTAATTTTTATAGCTTGTGAATA
Organism: Voacanga thouarsii; assembly: GCA_026120185.1. NCBI lineage: Eukaryota > Viridiplantae > Streptophyta > Magnoliopsida > Gentianales > Apocynaceae > Voacanga > Voacanga thouarsii. The sequence goes on along the minus strand of JANUWF010003367.1, from coordinate 2,078,071 downwards.
AGAATAAAATGTACATTTTTATTATTTGGATAAAAATTTGTACTTTATCTATTTAAATTTAAATGTCCTGTTGACACAAAAAATTTAAAGAATATTTGGTTATAGATAAATTATCATCTTATTTATATTATTTTTTGAGAGGTTAATGGTATTCCGTAAATTACTGAAATTTATATATCATATACAAAACAGATTAGTTGTGAAAGTTTAAAAGAAAAACAAAATTATATCTATTTTAATAAAGTGTATATTTTTAGATATTTAAAAGTAGAAATGTTGTTGTGCAAATTAGATGGAAAAGATGATTAAAGGGTTATCCTTATTACGTATTGTTTTAACTTTCAACGTTGTACTACTAGTGCAGAGCATAAATATTCATTCTTGCTCCCAAATACATAAATTGCCTTTGGTTTTTTTTTTTTTTCTGTTTTTGGCTATATAAATTACCTTTGCTCATGGAGACTTAGAAAACAGTGTTTCAAAATATTCTCCATTTACCAGTTTTCTATTACTATGAAATATAGAGAAAATTTTCTCAGTATTATTGATTTGAATACGAAGCTATCTCAAGTGATTGCTGCTCCATTTGTCTTCTAGTCTATATTTGGTTGATACAAATTGTCTTTGCATAAGCTTTTAGTCCCAAATCTCCTGATACACCAACCAAAGATTACTTGATACATCCTTCAAATGAACACACACCAACAACCACTTCTCAAGAGCTTCAAAATCCATCCCATCAACAATGGATCATTGACATGGCTAGAAAATACCAATATGAACATCCTCTGGATTAATAGTTGTATGCCATGTCTTAGGATGTTTTCCAAATGTTGTACCCTTGTGGTTCTTTAGAATAGCAAGTTTATCAAGTTTAGCAAGGTTAGATTCACATTGGCTAGCTGCAGCAACCTCAGATTCACCATTGCTCCAGCGGATGTAGTTTTAACAACTTCACTATCTCTCCCTTCATCAAGTTGATCCCGTTCTTCAATCTCCAGAAGGTATGTGATTGCAGAGGTCAAATTGGGCTATTCACGAAATTGAGACCAATCTATTGATTTTAAACTCTTGATCCCCTCGAACTTATTGTCCAGTATAAGATTGATCCCTCTGGTATTTTGTGTGCCCCGTCTCCAAATCAAGGCAGTTATGTACCTTAGCAGTCTCAGATAAAAAGTTGTAAATTGAAATAAAGGCTAAAAGAGATCATACCTTCCCACAAAGCAAAACACTAAGCACATCTTTACGTTTCAAGATTCTACCATGCATATGAACATCTGATAAGTTTTCTTGCGCAACAATCTGTTTTCCCATCTCTCGAATTTGATCATACATCCATAACTCCTCCCCCAACGAATTTTACGAGAGACCTCAAAACAAGGTTGGTGAGTGCAGCCTCTACTGCAAAACCACAGACTCTCAGTACAATTACATATTCTCTGTTGATTTCCAAATTCAGAAACAAACATGCAGTGGCAAGGAAGACACTGAACCTTAACATGAAGTGCTTCAAAACTGATCTTCAGCACATCTTGAAGCTCATGAGGACAAATTCACTTCAGCTTTTCTAAAACGTCTTGCCCTTCCCCAACTCTTCTCTTATCATATATAAATGAACCAAACACTTCCAAAGCCAAAGGAATTCCACCAATTTCTTTGGTTATTTTCCCACAGAAACTAAGCAATGTTTTGTGGGCTTCTGTCTTTAGAACACTTGGTAACTGAAAAGTTCAAGTGAATCAGAACATCCCAATTTCTTCACCGCATAAATCCGATCTACAGAATCAGTTGGCAAAACTGCAGTATCTCCTGTAGTGATGATTGTTCTGCTCCAATCGTGGTACAACAGTTTTGAGCCAGATAATGCTTCTTGATCGTCAATGTCATCAATTACGAAAAGAACTTGATTTCTTTGAACCATGCAGACCAGAATTAAAGCTATCGTCAAGAGGTCTCTTCCATGAGGAAAGATCACTAATAAGTTTGTTTTTATAAATCTTGAAAATCATTAAATATTATTTTTATTTTCCCCCCTTTTTTTTAAAGTTATGTACGTACATATTTATTTATCTCTTTTTTTTCTCCCTTCTGATATGAATATCATATTAAAAGAAGCTAATAGCCGAATACTCAATAATAGTATATATTTGGTAAATCTCAAATTTATTATTTATTTCTGAGCACATAACTACCATTAATATGGACTTGAGGATTGTTTAATTAAGAAAAGTAGCAAAATATTCTAATTCATCCTTGACCCAGAAAGAATTTGCAGGATGTAACCAGGGAAGAGAGAGAGAGAGGATTTTGAGAATATTTGTTGTGGCAGTTTGTGGCAGTTCCTTTTTCAAAAATGAACCGAAAGTATGAATGCTTGCATTAATGGGTTTTGCAGTTAACGAAGAGCCTGTTATGAATTTTAGTAATCAATAATTGCCATACTTAAGACCATTTATCTAATGAAGATAATCAAAAGAATAAGCATGCCACATAGAGAAGAGCTGAACTGAATCATTAGGACTCTTGTCAAGTTGATGCTGCATTTTAACAGCACATTTTGCTAGCGTTGTAAATATAGGAAAACAATGCAACAAAAGAAAAACATTGGAAGTACCAACATCACCAATTCCCATCGGCAAGCCTTAAGATATGTACTTGTTAATGTATAATGAAACAATAATGCCCGAAAACACGAATGATGAACCTACCCTCCACTCCATCCCAACCATGCTCCAGATTGGTCAAAGGCAAGCCCTAAGAGCATATAGATGAACAGGCACAAAAAGGATCAAAGTAACTTCTAGAGATCCAGTGAAAATAGTCAAACGGGTAGAGGAAATCACCAGGAAGAATAAACAAATCCGCAGGTTCAAATGCCTGCATAACTGCAATGGATAAATATTTCAGATAAAAACTAAAATCCTAGTGCTAAGAAGGAAAATAGCAAGCAATGTGGGGGGTTATCTACAGAATAACAAACTGGATCTTTCCCCATGATATATGGCAAAGCAGCACCAATGACAAAAGGAATAATCCTAATGGCTAAAAGATTATTACTGTAATGTTTGAAAAAAAAAAAAAACTTAAGCAATTATTCAACTTAGAGAATTTAATAACATACAGAAGAGTAAAAAGGATACCACCTTCACGTTCATTTCCATCAGAATTGAGTGGAGCTGGTTCCAAAATATTCATTGAACTCATTACAAGATCATCCAAATTTGATATCTTGAGCATTCTCATGTTACTGAATCTGTCCTCTACACATGGAACATACACCTTTTTCCTGCTTGCAGCATGTTCCTCTTGAGATTGAAATAGAAATTTGCAGTATCTCTAGAATTCCAACTGACATTATTTAGAGAACATTTTGTAATTCATTACTCCCAGCAACATGCAACACATATAGCTAAAAATATTACAATTATTCTACACAGGCACAACTATCAAAACTTTTGCAGTTATATTCAAATAAAATGCATTATAATCTGGTCAAATTACATTCAGCATTAACATGTGAAATGCCGTGACCAATTTCTAGTTTTAGGAACATGGCTCTTCAAAATTTTCCTTCAAGTGATCATAAAAACGTGTTGGTTGAATAAAACTTAGGCCTATTAAACATGCCTGGGTTATTTATTATTCTTGGGAAATAAAAGAGGGTAAGACACAGGATACCAAATTCATGAAATGGATGAAACAACTCTTCCATCATCGTCACTATACAGAATGCTTAAAGCGCCTCTACTAGCACCAATCAACACGTTGGTGGGGGTGGGTGTTTGGGAGGGTGTGTGTGTGTGTGTGTGTGTGTGTGAGAGAGAGAGAGAGAGAGAGAGAGAGAAGGAAAGATAAACAGACTAACAGATACACAACAACATGCAATCTAACCACATTTCCAGAAAGGAAAATCAAGGTATTTCCCAGGGCAAATAGCAATCATATGAGATGAAGCACAGAACAAAAGACCATTAGTTGGCAACTTCTGTCAAAATTCTTGATGCATCTACTTCCAGTAAAGCAGCCAGACTTATATACATGCATAAGCTCTTAGTGGATTTGAACCATGGAGCTTCCAAAACAATATTCTGTATTGCATCATCTGATAGAAAAACATAAATGCACCATGGATTACTATGATTCCCCAATTAGGTATAAAAGAGAGAAAAATGAGCTGTATGAAATTATGACTTCTAGGTCGTTTGAGGTCATTTTTCCTATGCATTGCATCAACTAGTTGAAAAGGATCTTCCATTGCAGCCATAGAACTTTTAGTTCCTCACCTACACGTTTTGATTTGGAATAGCATTTCCCTCGTTATAAAGCAAATTTAACAGATATTCGATATAAGCAAATGATTGGCTTTCTAACAATTTATATGCCTCCAAAACATCCGAGAATTGAGTATAAATGATAATAATTAAAAAAAGGAAGAATAAGATCGTCGACAAAGACAAATAACTCCCTTTTCCCCTCGAAACAGGGAAATTGCACCAAAAAAATAATAATCATATAGCTCTGTAAAACTCAATCGTTCAAACCATTCGTCTTAGCTAACTTAACATATAAATATTAAGAAATCAAAATAACAGGAAAGTCGAGCAAAGCTTGGAAAACTTCTGAATTAGCAGTCACCATGTCGACTACATCTAGAATATATGCAGCCAAAATTAAGAAAAGGAGTGAACTTTAGCCATGACCAGTCGTTTCCCTCAGTCCCACAAACACCTCTTCATACTCTTGAACGAAATAAATCCCAAAGCTAAATAAATTCAGCTTTTCTACTGAAAAATGAAACAATTTCAGATGATTTGTTCCTCTATTATTAGACAATTTACTGATTTTTGTATGTACAGAAACTGAAATATGGAAATGTAAAGAATGATGAAAGAGTGCTAAAGATCAAACCCTCTTGAGATCTTTGAATTGGGATCATGTTCTTGAGCGCTTCCCGGACTTTGGTTCGGAGATTCCATTTTCTCCGAAAAATGGCATCAAGCTGATCAGGGACGTCGATACTGCGCGCCGTGGCCACGGTGACTGCGAGCATTTGACATCTGGCACACGATAGCGGAATGCAATGAGAACAGGAGTGAATATGCAGCGGGTGCTGCTATCTTGCTCCGAGGGTACGTCTCTATTCCCTGTTCCACCGGCCGGTTTCTCCTTCATCTCTTCATCTGCATAAGTGGAAGATGAAATGAATAATCCTTTTTGCTGAAAAAAAAAATGAAATAAATCTTAAAAAGTAAAAAGGAAATTAGCCAATAGTCCTTCAACTATGTTTTATTGCATCCTTAAATTAATTTTTAATTTCAGTTCTAAAATCATTTTATTATTTTATTTTCTTAAAGAGTCCTAAAATTATTTTGGGCTATCAATGTAGTCTTAAAAAATCAAACTTGTAATGTGATGTGACCAAAACACAGCATACTAAGTTCACATGCCCAAATATATAAGGATATTTTATTCCTCTTCTTTTCATGTCAAAATTTTTAAAATCAACCTCATAAGTTGAGTGAAAAAAAATTATAAAAAATGACCTAACAAATTTGATTAATTATTTGGGATAGATATTGATTTGTCCAGATACCATAGGTATCATCTTTTAAAACTAAATTGATTATTTGAATATCACTCAAAAAAAAGTACGAAAAAAGTTTAAAAAAATATTACGGACAAATATGTATCATTTAAACAAAAAATTAATTTAAGGTGAAATATAAATAGTATTTCATAAAATTAGCTTTGCACATAGAGTATTGCTATAGATGGTAAAACAAATATAAAAGCTTTTCAAATGATAAATTGCTATTGCATGACTTCTTTTTGGCCTTTCAATTTGTTTTTCATTGCTCCAAAGATGAAAGAAGAAAGAAGTATATTTGTACTCTTAACTACCTTTGATCTATCTTTTTATAACAAAATAAGTGAAAGTTTTTTGGTCCATTATGAATCTTTACTCTTTATCATATTGATCACTAAATAACGATTAAAGAGTTAATTATAATTTTATTCCAAGAAATTGACAAGACAAAACATTCCACGAATCAATTCCAAAGCAGTTGTCCATTCAAGACAAATATTCCTTCTACTTCAAACCACTATTATCTAATCAATAACTCAACGATAAAATAGTTTATTCAATTCAATGAAATATTTGATAATACGATAAACGGATCCCTTTTTAATATTGAAATGAAGCACCTGGCAAAATCAACGGAGACAAAAAGATGTGATTATTCACATAGATGTTCGGCTTTAACCCAATAATTAGGTACGTATTTGCTTCTATTCCATAACATTGATTGAAGAATCTTCAATTGTATTGCACTTGGTTGCTGGCAAAGTTTGCATATGCTTACATATATGTTTATCATTTATTCTGTGTCTTAAAGATACAAAAAGTAACAAAACCAAATTAGGAGAACTAATGCACAAAGTTGTCGTGTACGAATCCATAAAGAGAGGATAAGGTTTTTAATTACATATATAAAATATGCTATTGGAACGTCGCATTTTGTATAGTGACATAGTACAAAAAGATTATGAAAAAGGGGTTTAGTGGCTGCCAATTGTTTTTTATGCTTACACTAGTTAGATTTTGCATCTAGAAGCAAAATTTTTTTCTACTGGTGATGTTTAATTCCTTATTCCCTTCAAGTTCCTGATATTTATCGTTTAAGGTTTTACGTCAATTAAGAAAATTTTTTATTTTATGAAATTTAGAAGTGAAAAAAAAATCAAAACTAAAACACTTTATGCTTGTATTTTTTGAAATTAAATATAAGGAGGGGTTAAATTTGCACCCTTCCAATCTAAATCCGTTCTTATCGATTAATATTTATTAATTAGATAAAAATATCATTCTCCTCTTTTAATTTTAATTTTTTTTTAATTTTTAACTTTTAAACAAAATTATATATTTTAAATAAACATCAAACTAATCTAAGTACATGAAATTATGTAAAAATTAAATTATTAAAAAATAATGACTTGTACAATAATTGAAATTCATATATTTATTAGATATTGAAAGTTTTATTTTTCATCTATTCTCTTTCATATTTTGTGAAACTTGTAAAATTATATAGTAAGCATAATATAGGGTTCTATTTAATTAAAAAATTATTAATTTATTTATTTTTAAAACTATGCATTTTATTAATAGATTAAAATATTGATAAAATAGAAGCCTTATCAAAGTTCAAAAGAAAAAAGAAACAGAGACTAGATCCATTAAGAGAAAAAAATATAGTTAATAACTATTCAACTTCCATTAATTATTTATTATTAAAACAATTAATATACATGCATAAAAAATAGTGGTGTAGTTGATTGGAAGTAAGAAAAAGGAATGACATCCTTACCTAATTAATAAATATTAATAAATAAGAGTGTAGATTTAGTCCTTCCTTAAACATTCATCGTTAATAAGTGCATTTGAAAATAATAAAAGATCATTTTGATTTTAAAAAATCTTTATTAAAAGTTATATATTAGCTTGAAAATTAAAAACTTATTAAATGTGATAGTTTTTCACAACAATGGCAAAAGCAGAAAAAAAAAAAAAAAAACTTATTGGTTTACCAAACACATAGAATTTGAACGAAGAAAATGCCAAAAAATCTATAATTAAATTAGATAGGAGGAAATACATTGTTGGTGGGATTGGCCGGACCAAAACTTAGCTCTTTTTTATTTTTATTTATTTGTTAAAAATTTTGAAATGAAAAGAGGATTTAAGGCAAGTTCGAGATGTTTTCCATTCAACCTAAATAATCATCAACATGAGAAGCAAATTTGGCTAAAGGCTGAGAAAGTACATGTTGCACGCTCTTAAACCCCTTTATAAAAAAAAGCTAAAGGGAGAATGCTAATACTTTTTTTTTTTTTTTTGTTCCATATAGAATGTCTTCATTCTTATTTGAGCAAAAGATATATAATTCTATATGTATCTCTTACATAAAAGTGTGGATACACCTTTTTTTTTTTTTTAGGAAACCATAAGACAAACTTATTTGGTTGTGTATTTGATCTTGTCCCCAAGAGTCATTTCCATGAAGGAATATTCACGCAAAGCTTTTGACCCATGCAAGGAGGAAGTCCTCTTTGACTCAAAACTATGAAAGAAAACAGAAAATACTCAAAATAGTCACATAATCCAATCATAAGGAAATCACCACTATATGTTTTGGATATTGATAGGAGGATAGTAGATTTAGATTTGCTTTCCAAATCCAATAAAGTTGAGACTTCTTTTTGAACTTTCAATCTTTAATGCATCCCTTTTCTTCCCTTCCCCTACCAAACCCCCCTCTACCAACCCCCACCCCCTCCCATTTTTCTTTCATTACTAAGGACAAATGAACCTCTTGATCTACTTTCATCTTGAGTCATTTTTCAATAAAGTTGTCAATACTTAGTTCACTAAAAAGTCTATTTGAGATTTTTATTATAATTTTCTTATAACAACTTTATAAACTATGTAATATATAATAAATATTAACCTATCAATGTCACGATTATTAAAATAATATCTAGTTAACTAATATTTTAAAATTAAGAATTCGATATATGATATAAGTTATAGTCCTTATATACATCGCGTAATTGGAGTAAAGTAAGAGGAGGAAAGTTGCACACAAAGTTGGCACATTATGTGACATAGGGTACTAAACTTGCAAATGAAGCTTTAACTAGCATTGATTCTCCAACATGCAACTTTTGCTGTATGTTTATATTGTTATTTGATATGCTATGGATAGGACCAAATGTACAATTGTTCTATATTCAAAAATGGAGGATGGTGTGCTATATTCCATACCATACCAGAAAGCTTCATTTCCAAGGGACCATAGCTTGTATTCTATCTCAAGTTAGGTAATACAAATTCATCCCTAGTTCTTGAAAACCTACATTTTAAATATTTCAAGTAAATATTCCTCAAAAAGTTGACATATATCTCAATTAGAAGATTGAAACTAGCCGTATCACTAAGAGTGGTTCTAGTGATTTTGGGCATCTATGTGGACCAAAGCAGCCGCCATAAATATAAGTGTTATAAAACATGTTCAATAATTTTTTTTAAGGTATATAAGATGAAAAAGGATGATAATATTATTATTTTTTAATCAGAAATTCATATATAGCTGAATTAATTGGATGATCCTGTTAGAAGTATATTTCCTATTTTTACTTTTTTGTTTAAAGTTATTTATATCAAATCATATTTATAAGAGCGCGTTTCACTAAAAATATATACGGATTTTGAGTTGAGCAAAAACGGATGAGAATTTGTGAATATTATTATATGTCTTTCTCTTACTAATTAAACAGTTCATCCTTCACTTCTTATAAAAATATATTTTTAAAAAGATTCAAAAATTGTAGAAGATACAAATATTATTCAAAGAATACAAAAGTAGGATAGGAATACATATTGAACAATGGCTAACCATTATGCTTATCCCTACTTGGGTTGGCCAAATCCTGCACATAGCTATCTATCTTTCTCCTAGAGGAGTTTTTTCTTCCAGTCTTGTGTTCAACAAGCATTTAAATATAAGAGACAAAAAGTTTTGTGATGCAAATTTAACTTGGTCCCTTCCAGACAATTTGTTAAAGAGAAAAAGGATTAAAAACGAAGTCAATCAAAAGCTCTAAGTCTACATATACTATAGTTCAACTAGTGAAAGAAGACACTATTGATAGAGCTAATTTTGTTCAAGGTATAATCGTACATTGGAGTAGACAAATAAGAATCATGTTTTTTTTTTTTTTAACAAAGGAATTTATAGTCGCTATCCGAATGTACATTTTGGATAAACCCCACTCCCATAAAATAGTTTACAAAACAATATGAAATGAGCAAGCCATACTAGACAAATTCTATGCAACCGGTTCATATCCCAAAAGAGGTTTGAATCCTGATAAAAGAGATAAAATTTATCCACGCTAACTAATTAGGTCAACTGGAATAATGGTTGAATGATATGTACACAAGTATCTGATCTCTTTATTGGTAGTTTCATCAAATATATACTCATGTGGAACTGTTGTGTTGGTTTATTCTCATTGCCTTTTGTAGTCGACAATTTCTCCAAAAATATCCATTCCATTTAATCCGGCCAGGCAGTGACCAAGCATATTGCCCAAACTTTGGGGTGTGGAAGGAACTGCCGATACTATTATTTTCTACTCAAACTAAACTCGCAAAGGATTCTTCTGTCCATTGGAGCAACTACAACATAGGATAAGCGTAGTGTATACTATTTCTTTTTCCTTCTCTTTCCTCCCAGCACCTCAGCCACTCATTTATTCAAGGGTACGTAATGTGATACCAAAAGCATTTCTCCATTTGTCATTGTAATTGATTAAATGACGGCAGAAGAACATAACGTGTAAATTAGTAATATGTAACTTTTTTTTTTTCACTGAATCTGAGTTAACCAATTCAATATTTGATTTTGAGGCATATGTAAATGTAATTGATTGATCTATGAAAAAATGTAATATAAAATAATTAGTGGCATGTAACATTGTTTTTCATTAAAATGCAAATTATTGACCAATATTTAGATATTTGATGTTGAAATTTGGGTTTAATTTATGCATATATATATATATATATATATATAGTCATTTTTTTATTTATGAGGCAATCGAAACTGCTATCTAAAAATGAATACAGACTTAAATTTTAGGAGAGGTTCGAACTCAAAACTTCGGAGGCACAAACATATATAGTCATTAAATATAAATATAATTAAACAAGATATGTTAGAAGCAATTTGTTCACTTGAATATCTAGCACTACAGTCTGCATGGCATGGCATAGCTATAAAAATGCATACCTTAGCATATAGCTAAATGTATATGTTCGAAAAATGTCAATATAAAAGTAAACAGAAAAGAGATTAAAAAAAAAGTACTATAATTAAAGTGAATATCAAATATCTAATACATATGCATCAACTAATTATGAGAATTACGTTGTTTAACTTCAAAGATGTACACCAGAATCCAGTCATCGTTTCCCTGTACGTAAGGAATTTGAGCAAAGGACGTGCTGGTATATATGCTGTAATATTGTGCATGAAAATACACAAACCCCCAAAACAAAAAAAGATTGCCGTATGGGGGAGCCTTAGATCAGTATAAAGCTATAGATGTTCCCTCCATGTCACGTTCGAACCACCTCATCCCTCTCACTCTCTCTCTCTACATTCGAGAAAAAGAACAGAATCACTCCATTCTATAAAGAAAACCAACCACCCAAGGCAACCTAAGCTAGCCACCCATGCAGTAAATCCTTCCTTACCCTCCAATATATCATTCTGTCTTCTTGGTTTCTTTTGCTGCAGAGTAGAGAGCTATATTTTCAGAAAAGGGAAAAAAGAAAACCATACAAACGATTCTTTGGGAATTTTGCTGCTGCTTCTTTTATATTTTACAAAGACAAAGGTGTTATCCCTCTAAAATTCAGACAAAGAAATATACCAAGAGATAAAGTGAGTCATGGAAGGTAGTAGCAGCTTCTACAAGAGCAGATTATGTAAGGTGATATTTCAAGTGCTTGTTCTTCTGGGCTTCTTCTGGTTGCTGCTTTTAGGCGTAGTCGTAGATAGTCGAACAACGAAAGTGATGGCAAGATTGAATGCTCAGGTTGCCGGATTTCGCAGTGTGGAAGTGATCGTAGGCCAGAGGCGTACTAATAAGGTTCACAGAAGCTTGGAACTCAACTTCGTTAGCAAAAGAAGAGTTCCCAATGGACCCGACCCCATACATAACAGGTTTGCTCTCCATTGCGTTTTGTATTCTTTCTTTTTTTTTTCTTTTTTCTCTATAATAGAGTGGTGGAGGAAGAATCAAGCTACCTCCATGGAGACTTTTCCTTTATTTTCATTCCTTTTTTTGTTAAACTTGAAGACTGTTACTCAATATTGAGACTTCAACATCTTAGGAATTAGAAAATATATTCCCTTAGTTAAATTCGTGTTTGTTGTACTAATGAAATGGAAGTTAAAGCTGTTAGCACCTTGTTCTTTAACTTTTATTTTAGGTTATCACGCATGATCTTAAAGATATGAGAAGAAAATTTTCTATATATTTGATGCATGAGACTTTCTCGAGAACCGATTGAGAAAATTATAAAATAATAATAATAATAAATAAAATCTTGTTAACATGTAGGGTCTGCATGCCTCAAACACTATGTTCTGTCATCTCTAGATTGTTTGGTTTGGTACAAAACAAGAAATCTAAAGTAGAATGCGCCAATTCTCTTAATTCTTGTTTATAATTAAAGCTTGTTAAATTTTGATTTTTGTTCTCTCCACTTACGAGGCCTTTAAGGCTTTAACCTTTTTATGTTGTCATCTTTTTCAACTTCATCTTTTCCTTCTTTTCTTTCCTTTTTTCCCCTTTATCACTACAACTAAGCACCTTCATTACAGATATAAGTATTCTTGGTAAATGAGTGCAGCAGTTTTTGGTCAGGCATCTTCTTTTCCAAAAGTGAAAATTGTACTTCTTGGACTAAATTTTAAACTAATTTAATCAATCTATATTGAATATATGGTCTTTAATTATGACATGAAACCAACTCATGAAAGGGATCTAGATAACTTCAAAACAATTGTTTACATGTTTTTGTGATTATCGATATTGATTTGTATTCTTCTTGTTTCTAAACCTTAACAGAAGAGCCGGCAACTCTAACCAACCACCAGGCCGAGCACAGAGAGTTGTAGATGCAAGAATTAAAGGCAGGAGACATTGAGGGACATTTCCTATCTTGTATGTACTTGAAATATCACTATATCTTGTTGACAACTTTGGAGGAAATCCCAGTTTTTTCTTTCTATTGACTTAACATTTTTATTAGGTTCTTGGGGTTTAATGAAAAAAAAGAAAAAAAAAACTGTTCCGACATGAAAAAAATTCTGTGCGATGTCAACCAAAGACAAATCTTGTGCTGGGATCCCCAATCTATAGAATCTTTTGTGTCTGTACAATTCTTGTTTAGGGGGAAGCTCAAAGATGCAGCCTTGATGTGCTTAAGAGTCGAGTTGAGTTGAGATCAAGACGAAGTGTTGGATTGTGGAAGAACAATTAGAAAAGTGGCAGAGGGGGGAAAGTTGATGGAACACAAGATTAGCAACAAGAAGAAAGGTGTTTAGCAGCCATGCATGCACGCAATGCAGAGCATATTAGGAAAAAATCCCTTATCTGTCTAATCAGTTGGCTATATATGCTTTTGGCTTGTGTTTTAAAACTTGTATTCTTGAAAGTATTCGTTTCTGTTTATATATATAAATAAATATATTTGTTCAAGTTCTAAAGAGTTAGCATGTGTTCCAAAACTAAAGCAAATCCACCATTAAAGGTGTTTGCACCTGTAAAAAAGAGAGGAAAAGAAAAGGTGCAGGCATCTTTGTGTTAGTCTTTTTCACTGGATTCTTTGTTCGGTGGTAGTAACAGTAGACACTGTTTTGGTCTTTGGTCCATTCAAACTTGCAGAGTTATGTGAGATTCTTTGTCTCGTGGCTGGAAAAGGGAAGAACAAGAAGGGGGGAAAAAAAGAAAAATAAATGAAAAGGAAAATTGTGGCCTAAAACATATACTTATATCGGGTCTTGATCTCTGTTTCTTTAAGGTTTAAAGCATTTTGAGGAACAAAGCATGCAGTTGTGAGCTATTCTGCTTTTGATCTTCCTTTTGTTGTGGAAGGGATTTAGAAGGAAAGAAGTCTTGGTCTAAAGTTTTTGAGATTCAAATTGGGACAATTATCGAAAAGGGGGAAAAAGAAAAAGAGATTCAGAGGACAGGATCTTTAGGGTTCTTTTCTTTGTGTGTGTGTGTGTTTTTTTTAGGTGCTAATTAAGTGGACAAGTTTCTTCAAGTTGCATGAGGTAGGGTGGCTGTGTAACTTGTCGGGATAATGAGTTCCATGGTGGGCATACTCGGTCTTGTAATTATTAATTATTTCCTAAACTAATTAAATTATATGGCTAAATGGACCTTACCTCCTTAAACTTCTCTTGATTAGCACATTACTTCTTTCAATCTTTCAATTACTTCAATAACCCTTCAACTTTCGATCAATTTAAATTAATGAGATTTAGATTTTGAAGATACATTTAGACTTATTACATTTGACGTATTTTGATATTTATCTTTTTTCCTTTTTATTCGTTCTCCTCCTCTTTCTCCTCTCCGTCACCATCCAAAAATGAATTAATTGATCTACTTTGCTGCCATCAATCCCAGAATTTGATGGAGAAGAAGCATTAGAATTTGGAGAAGAGAAGCAAGAGGAGGATGAGGAAGAACCGATCGAGAATGGGATTTGGACTAGAAGAAAAGGAATATATTTATAAATTGTAGGGTATATTTGGTTCTAATGATGATTTTGTCTTCTACTATCTAGGACAATAAAGATTATATTTGATTCAAACAAATTAGAAAATTTAAGGGCTTATTGAAGCTACTGAAAGACTAAGGAGGTAATGTGCTAATTAGTGGAAGTTTAAGGGGATTAAATGCATTTAACCCTAAATTATATATTGATAACATAGTTTAATTGAATTAACTTTAATTGAAGGTTTGTACCATGTTGTCTGATGATTAATATCAAATACATCGACTACCTGATTGTTGCATTGTTGAGGGAGTGAACAATAGGCAATCCCTGCTTCCCATTCCCCATTGTTTTTATTATATATTTTTTATTATTATTTTTTAAGAAATCAACGATCAACGGTAATAGATTAATACCCTCGAGGAATCTTATGGAGCTGGTTTTATATCAATTGGTAAAATTTGACTTATTTGAGCTTGTTTTCGTTACAAATTTTTATACGTTCTAATTTTGATATTTACTTTTGTTTAATGTTATGTTTGATTGGAGTGAAATATTAAAAAAAAAATAGAACGTAAAGTAAATATGAATATAAATAGTAATATTTATACCACTTGATCAGATTTATTCGGAAGAAGTAAATCTCTCGCTTCATATAAGAATTTTTTCCTACCAAATTATAGCGATTAGAAGTTTGGTTTTTTTTTTTTTTTTTTACTTTAAAAGTCAAATGAGAGAGATAATGAGAGATAGATAAATAAAATAAATTAATAGTTTTCTTTCTTTTTCATTTCTGCTTTTTCCTTACCAAACAAAAAAAAGTAAAATAAAAAAATACTTCTCCTATATATGTGAAATATTTGTTTCCCTTCCCCTTCAGTGAAACGAACATAGTGTCAGAAAAGTTGGATTTTCACTTTTTTTCCTCTTTTGAAAGAGAACATAAAATTCGACAACTATCATTCTACAATCACTTTAATTTCATAACGAATATATAGAAGTTTATAATTTTTCCATTTTTTAAAATAATAATTTAAGACTTAGAGTTTAATTATATATACACATATTTATGACAAGATAAATATAAATCGATTTTTTTTTTTGTCTGATAAAGAATATTTTCATCGAATAGATTATTATCTCATCACAAAATCTTGTTAATAAATCTATCATAGTAATATAAGGAAAAACTGGCAAAGCAATAGAAATATGGACATGGTATATTATTCCAAACAGGCAATCCAACAGAATGTGTCAGGATTTATTGCAAATTCACATAACAGTATATTTGGTTAAAGATAGAATGGGACAGAAACTTTTATTTTTATTAGAAAAATTAAACATAATTTATTTTTATTTTATTTAATTATAATAGAGGAAAAGTAAATTATCCAAATTTAGATAGAGTGTTTATACGTGGAGGTAGAGTATTCTTTTCTAATTTACTTTTTCTTTATAATTAAATAAGATAATTACGTATTTATCTTTAAATTTATATCTCCACTCATGTTTCTCTCTTTTTTTCATTCTAACTAAATATATCGTAAAATTTGACCACTTAAAGGACTTATGAAGAATTAAATAGTTTATTATCTTAAAAAAATTAAGAATCAAATTATGAAAATATATTTCAAAACATTTAAAAAAAGAAAAAAAAAACTACCAACCAAGCATAAGCCATGACTCAATATTGTCCAAAAAAAAAAAAAAAACCCATAGCCACTTTTGTTGACGTTAAGATTTCTGCATAACATTGTCATTGTGGCCTTTGGTGTTGATGGAGTACAATACAAGAGACAAACATATATGTTTTTTTTTGTTTTTTTTTTTTTTGTGTGCTTTAGCTTGGATTTGGCTCTAAGAATCTTGATATGCTAGAGACATGATTGTTTGAATTTTGAAACCATAACCCTCTATCGATACACATGTATTGGATACGTTGAATAGTTATATTACCTGTAATAGAAATATTACAGTAAATATTATGTATAACATTATTTGTAAATGGTATAACTACTCAATGTATCAATGCTCGTATAGCAGATGCATAGAAGAATTTCTCCCTCCGTCCTGTCAGTTTTCTTCAATTTGAAAATCAATTTTTTGACTCAAATCTACCTTCTACCTTCAACTATACGTAGCTTGACTCACACAAACCATAATTCAAAATAACGAAGAATATGTTAAAATTTCACACACTGCAGAGGCCAAAATGTTTGGAGAGGGCTGCTTTCTATTATCCCTATCTAAAATTTTCGAGTTCGAAAATTAAAGTTTTGAAGTATTTATTATCAAATTAGTAAATCTCGAACTGTAAATTTATTAAATATATTTATTTATTTTGCTTATAATAATAGCTTGAAATATTACTTTAATAAATATAAAAAGTTTAATTACTATGTTGATTTTTCCCTTATGTGAACACCATCAAAGACCGCATGCATAGTCGTCTCATTCTTCAAAAGTCCATTCACAATAAATGAACTAAGAATACACAAAATCAGCGGCCATTTTTGGAGAACTTGAAATTTGGAGTTTGTATGGTTTTGGCAAAGAGAGGAAGAAAAATTGGAGGTAATTAAGTGATTTATTTTATTTGGTTAGAAAGAAAAGATAGTGTGAAAGTAAATTAAGAAGTCTAAGGGTCAACTTCTCTTTTATATCAGTAAAATAATTCATTTAAATTTAAACGAATCATAAGTATTTATCATTTATTTTTCTTTCACTTTAACTAAATAAAATAAAAATGAATTATATTTATTTTCCTCTCATCTCTTCTTTTTTATCCTCTTCTTTTGTGAACTTAAATATTGTATTACTAAAAAAATAAAAACTATTATTTAAATTTTAAAATAAAAAATAAATCATCTAATCTCTTCGTCCCAACTAAAAGTAAAAATAATCTTTTTTTTACACGAAATTTTATATAAAAATAAAAGTTAAAATATAATAATATAGTATAATAAAAGTAAAAAATATGTGAGTTTTATAATATTTTATGTCAAATTTAAATATATAAAAATAATATACGTAGAATATATTAAGTATTTTATAATATATAATATATTTAAAATATTTTTTTAAAAAATTATTAAAAATTTTAAAATAATTTAAAATAATAAATAGGATAATTTAGTTGAGACAAAATAAGTACGTTAAACAAACGGATCTAAACTGCTCGAATTCTTGAAGTAGACGATCTACTAGAATGAATTGGTCCAATATCTCCGCCATAAGAAGCAATTAACGACTGGGCTCGAGTGCGGGCCTAAGATTTGGCCCAATCATTCGCTATCCAATGTTCCTAGGGCACGATGAAGCCAGCAGCTCCTCAAATGAAAACAATCCACACGCACGACACGTGTCAGAAAGAATTTGATTTTGACCCGGCGGAGCCACCGGAGCGAGAAATTTCGTTCTTCGACAGAAAACGCATTTTAACACCACAACAAATAATAATAATTAATTAATAATAAAAAACAATTAAAAAGAAAATTAGTAACAGCCCATGGAAAGGCCGAAACAGAGCTCATCTTCATTTGCATTTACATTTCATTTCGCTGAATTTTGAGTTTCATTTCACATTCCACTCCTAACGCTCTCTCCCTCTCCCTACCATTTCTCTTCTCTTTCTCACACTAATCTCTCTCATAATATATACATATAGATACATACAAACCTTATATAAAATAAAATATGTTCATATATAGGTGTAGTCTAATATAGCTGCAGATATTATTTTTTTCTCTCCATTTCCTGGGTGTAATGGAAGCGAATTTGAGGAATAGACAATGATATGAAAGCTAGAGCCCTAATTTGTTAATTTTCTGTGCCGAGTTGTTTTTTTTCTTTTTTGAATCTGTTGCTTTTGGCTAAAAAATAGTATTTGGTAATTTGAATCTGTTATATATGAATTAATCGGGTTAGTTATTGCTTTGCATCTTGGATTTAGTTATTTGAAATTCGAATCGATCGGGCAGGAAGTTTCAGATCAAAGAAGGAAAGGAGGAATATAAAGTAAAAAAAAATAAAAAATTGGGAAAAAATGCCGTCTCACGCGGATCTGGATAGGCAAATAGAGCAGCTGATGGAGTGCAAGCCGTTGACGGAGACGGAGGTGAAGACGCTTTGTGAACAGGCGAGAGCGATTCTGGTAGAGGAATGGAATGTGCAGCCGGTGAAATGTCCGGTCACCGTTTGCGGGGACATTCACGGTCAATTCTACGATCTTATCGAACTGTTTCGGATAGGTGGCAAGGCTCCGGACACCAATTACCTCTTCATGGGTGACTATGTTGGTAAGCATTTCTTTATGTGCGCACGTATATATATAGTGTATGTGGATTGGGTTATGCTTCATAAGTTTTTTGGATTTTGGGTTTGTCCGCAAATGAAGGCCATATGTGCTCTGATCTATGGTTCCCGAATCTAGAAGGTCTATATTCCCTGGGATGTGAATAATTGTAAAGTGTCTTTGTTTTTTGAGAGATTGATCTTGTAAATGGTGTATGGATTGCGTGGTTGGTTTTCATTTAAGATGAAGGTACTTTTTTCCCCCAACGATTTAAAGATCTATTCTTTGTAATGAAACGAACTTATTTCAGCATGGTCCAAGTGAAATACCTGCTGTGTTGTTTTTGTCTAATAATCATTATGGTGCTCTTGTTTCCTGTTTCAATTATTAGTAGTGGCGATTGGTCTTTGTAGCGGCATTATCGACTTTATTTGTTTTTATCGGTCAATTAATTCATGTTCAAGTTTATAAAATACAAATAAGGTAAAAGGAAATAAGTAAAGAAGAGAGGATTGCGCTCAAGTTGTTGACTTTCGTGTGAATTTCATTCAGATGGGAGGGCAATATTTAGGTGCAGACTATGGTTGATAATTTCATTCCCGGACTCTGTTGCCTTTGGGGTGTTACTTAACATGGGTAGAGTCAGATGAATCATTACTGGATGAAAGTTGGGTATGCTGCTCACAAAGTTCTATAAGAAGGTAGAATTCAGGAAATTTGGTCTCTAAATACAAATTAAAGCTATTATGTATCACCATTCTTGTGTCTTGAAGAGCTAGGATTACTTCCTTCTAATGTGAGTTGCCATGCTGAGTTTATTTTGTGTAGTTTTTACCTGGTGAAAGCATTAATTGTGAATTTAGAGTTCTCTTGGCTTTTAGTGGGTACCAGCTATTATTGGATGTTAAAGTTTGTAGCCAGACATTCTATTTGTTGAGAAAATGGAATTAGATGCTGAAGTGCTGTTTCCGTAAAATGCCCGAGCCTTTTCACCAAAGCTATCCATATTGGCGACGTGTAAGTATGAGTTTGGCATACATGAGTGCTGACGTTTGTGGAATCCTTAGATTTTTATGTTGTATTAACTTTTGGCCAACCATTGCTAAACTATTTGTGTGTTAACTATTGGCAAACCATGGGGTATCCCCTCTCTTCCGAGAAAAAAACATTATTGCCAAACTGTTGCTGACCTATATGTTTATTATTCTTAATCCTTACTTCTACTGACTTTTGGCTTTCTGGTGAGTTGACAATTATTAGACCTTTTTGCTCTTTTCTTTCTTTATTTTCGTTCTTGGCGTAGGGGTTCACACCCTTAAGGAGTCTGGAAAATTTATCCACCAAGTCAATATACTGTTGCAATTTGATTTGTGAATTTCTTTATACAATGGGAAGATAGTGAAGATTTATGTTTTCAAAGTTATGGGTTGTTGTCACCTGGTTGAAGGAAACATGGAATATAATTTTCAGGATATAAATAGATATGAATTTGGCATTGGTTGCTGATGATAGCTTTTGTGATATCAACGTTGAGTCTTCCTGGGAATGTTTGAGTTGTTTAGAGTTTGCTACTTCTTACCACTTCAAAGGATCACCTTGTTGCTAAATCTATTTATTGTAGATGCTCTCTAGTATTTCCCATACCATACAACATTACCAAGTTTAAAAATGTTATCTGGTAGATATGCTTGTCTTGTCTTTGCTCCCAATTAACCATATCTTTCTAATTGGATGTTTCCTGTTTTGATTTTGTGTAACCAGAGCCTGCTCTCGTTATACATTTAACTGTTTACTTGCCATCGCGCTTTAGTGTTCTTTTAATGACTATCCATTTACTGCAGACCGTGGATACTACTCTGTGGAGACAGTCACACTTTTAGTGGCTCTGAAAGTTCGATATAGGGATAGAATCACAATCCTTAGAGGAAATCATGAGAGTCGGCAAATTACTCAAGTGTAAGTCATTTTATGTTTATAATTAGCTTGCTATGTAGAGTATGTGTTTGGTTTAGAAAGGGAATTCTTTTATTGCCTCTCTTATGCAAAAAATCTAATTTGTGCAATGAATCTAAATATGTTAATGGTTGTATGATGAGAACTAATGTAAACGTGCAATATTAGTAGGGAGCAGATAGATGATTTTGGGGATATAAATGATATTATGAGAAATGAGTGTTACATTATTCTGTTGTGTATTTAGTGTTTTGGATACATACGGAGGATTTGTTTTCAAAATTATTTTTTCTTGCTTCCCCCTTCCACCCCAACCCAACCCACTCTTTGAGCCTCACGCCAGGTGGGGGGGGAGTGGGGGGTGGAATAGCTAACTAATTAATGACTTCCCCAGGCATGAACAGAATGTGGTCCTTTTGAGGTCTGGCCCAGCATATTGCCTGGCCTTTCCTAAAGTGTGCTTCATTTTCATTTAAATGAATTGATCCCTTGTATGGATTTTGTCTAGTGGTATTTAATCAAGGTTGCTCCTTTCTTTCGCTGTTAGTTGTAATTATGGGATGCTATTTTAATTCATTTCTGCTCTGCTTTAGGAGTTATTCATTTTCTTTTTTTCAACATCAGGTATGGTTTTTATGATGAATGCTTAAGGAAGTATGGAAATGCCAATGTCTGGAAGTATTTCACTGATCTTTTTGACTACCTGCCGCTGACAGCACTTATTGAGAGTCAGGTTTGACCACTAATCATGCAAATGCCTCCAGCCAATTTGTCTTGCGACCAATTTTGATAGTCACATGTTGCTGTATTTCAGATCTTCTGTTTGCATGGAGGGCTTTCACCTTCTCTGGATACGCTAGATAACATTCGAGCCTTGGATCGCATACAGGAGGTACATATGTAATGCTGGCCAGAATTTCCTTTATTCTATTCTTCTGCGCCCCCCCACCCCCCCTTCTTTTTTTTTGGGGGGGTTGGGGGTTGCTGGGGAAAGAGAGAAGAAAGAAAAGGGCTTTGTTGAAACCATTTGTTGGCTTCTTCTTTCATAAAAGCCGCATGTTTCCTATACCTTATTAACTTCCCTTCCCCCCCTCCCTCTCTTGTTGCTGTTCTTTTAATATCAGGGTGTTTATGGTTTTGCAGGTCCCACATGAAGGACCAATGTGTGATCTTTTGTGGTCAGATCCAGATGATCGCTGTGGGTGGGGCATATCTCCTCGCGGGGCTGGGTATACCTTTGGACAGGATATAGCAGCTCAGTTCAACCACACAAATGGGCTCACTTTGATTTCAAGAGCTCATCAGTTGGTCATGGACGGCTATAATTGGTGTCAGGTTAGTTTTGCCTGTTTTGCAGACAATATCCTCCTGCCCCCTCCTCCTGCTTCGATGTTATGGTTATATTCTAACTATTCAAGTTTTGATCTTGTAGGAAAAGAATGTGGTAACCGTATTTAGTGCTCCAAACTACTGTTACCGTTGTGGGAATATGGCAGCAATCCTTGAAATTGGGGAAAATATGGAGCAGAATTTTCTTCAGTTTGACCCTGCACCCCGGCAGATTGAGCCTGACACTACAAGAAAGACTCCAGATTATTTTTTGTGAACTTATTTGATCTGCCAGCTCTTTGTAGACCTCGCTTGCCATTCTGTCACTGTAGATGTGTCTTAAAAAGAGGAGTTTTGTTGTTTGAGGATTATTGCCGCCATGGCACCATCCATTCTTTTGTTTGGAGTTTGTCTGCTGCTGACTTTCAATATGTGCTCAGGATTCTTGCCCCAAGAAATGATGGGAAGGCACCAAGTATTTTGTCTTTTGTATATTGCTTTTTCAAATGGAAGGAAGCAGCAATAACATGTTATATTGTGTTATGTAATTTCATACCCTTGATAGCTAGAGAGCAGGTCGCAGCCGGTTTTCAGTGAGTTTTCTGCTCAGCAGTCGGCTGAAGTTTTCAACCATAAATGCTAGAAATGTTAAACAGAGTTGAATGGTGTTTCTGGGAGCTGCTAAATTAAATGTTAAAAAGGAGGAACAGGTGAACTAGCGGCAGTGGACGTTGCTTCAAACCTGTAGTTAATTACCCCTTGTATGTGAACCAATGGTTGACACATGAAAAGCCCTTCTCTCTTGTTATGGGCTAATACCAGCTAGCTTCAACCGGTCCTATCGAATAGTCACCCTCGTGCCCAAATTGGTTTTTGCAAAATAAGTTTCTTTATAATCATTTTCTAAATACAAAATGAAACATTCAATGCACACACAGATTCAGGTATAGTTGAACTAGATTTATCATGCGATGATGTTGCTGTCTCTGGATGTGTTTCTTAGTCTTTAATTATTCTTTTTTCCCCCCGCTTTGTGTATCTGTAATTATTCTTTTCTTTTTTTTTCTTTCCCATTTGTATATCTGGAGATGCATAAAGATGGACTTCTTGATAGATTTTTGACATTTATCTATATATTATGGAATTTATGGGCTCTTTTTTATGCCGAGGCATGATTCTAACACCTCATCACAGTACCAAAACAGTAAGAAAATCTTTCCGAAAACACATCTTCTCTGCATCACGGATACAATTGATCATTTTATTACACCGGACCACATCTCACATCAGATCATTTTATTTGAGCCTTCTTAATATTCAAGAATGGCCATCATGGTCTGATGATTTCCTGATGTGCAAAGCAAGAAGATTACCAGTTTGACCATGCACAGCATCCTCGGCTAGCTGGAGGTTGTACGATGTGAAGACATGCAACAGAAAATATGATTATCAAAATCATCCCTGCATTTTCATTGGCAATTTTATGGAATTTCTATTATCTGTATCTGGAAAAGAGTAACTGATTTTTACATTTAGTTGGGTGCATGTCCAGGGAAAGCAAGTTGCTAACATAGAAAAGAGAGCAATAGAATGAAAATATGAATAAAAATCTTGCAAAAGAAATAAGCCCCCCAAAAAAGCCCCAAACAGAATGAACTCATGATCCTCGTCATCAATTTGTCAGGGCAAAATCCGAGTAGAATTTTGAGTTAAAACCTAGAATTATTTGCAACTCTCACTGCTCCATTTGGTACGGCATTGGCTCTCTTCCTTTTGAGGTATATGATCGAACCGCTCATAAGCAACAAACCCAACATAATCTCCTGTACAGAAGAGTTCAGAATGAGATGCAAGAAGAGTTTGGAATGAGATGCAAAAAAAATAAATTGCTCAACAAACAACGTAGTGCCATAATAGATATTTGATAGGTAAAAAATGTGATTCATCCAATCATGTTCATCCTGTTATAACTAAAGGTTTATAACTCAAGTAACAAATCCAAAGGGGTCCACAGAGGAGAGCATGGAACAGAGAGAATAGGATAAGATGGAGATGAATGAAGCAGATGGCTTAATTGATTAATCGAGTAAAACTTATTTTATTCGATAATGATTTAGGCTTATATACAGCCTTTACAATTTTGCACACAAGTCCCTAGAATTATCTATACTCTTCATTTCTCAATGAGACCCTAACAAATATACAAATCTCAACACTCCCCCTCAAGATGGGCAAAAGATATCCATTAAGCCCATCTTGTCACACAATCTTGAGAGATCTAATGAACTAAGTCCTTTAGTAAGACAATCAGCCACTTGCTCTCTAGTAGCTACATGTCCCAACTCCAATAGTCCACTATCTAGCTTTTCTTTGATGAAGAACCTATCAATCTCCACATGTTTAGTTCTATCATGTTGCACAGGGTTGTTAGCAATGCTAATTGCGGACTTGCTGTCACACCATAGCTTCATTTTGACTCCTTGAACCACCTTGAGCTCTACTAACAAAGCTCTCAACCACACCATCTCCGCAACTCCTAAAGTCATAGCCCTATACTCAACCTCTGCTGTCGACCTTGCAACCACTGACGGCTTCTTACTCTTCCAGGATACCAAATTGCCTCCTAAAACATGCAATAACCAACTGTGGACTTTCTATCATCAGAACAACTTGCCCAGTCAGAGTCACAACAGCCCTCAATGTTTAGATGTCCATTTTTCTTGAAGATCAACCCCTTCCCTAGTGCACTCGTCAGGTACCTCAAAATTTGGTACACTGCGTCCATGTGGCCCTTCCTTAGGTCATGCATGTAGCGGCTCACCATACTCACAGCAAATGATATGTCAGAACGAGTGTGACTCAGATAGAAGAGACGTCCTACCAACCTCTGGTACCGCCCACGATCAACCGACTCTCCTGCCTCTGCGCTCAACTTGAACCTCTGATCAATTGGTGAAACCGCAGGCTTGCAACCCAACATACCCGTCTCTGTAAGTAAGTCTAACGCATACTTCCTCTAAGATAGAACAATCCCCTCTTCTCCACGAGCCACCTCAATCCCTAGGAAATATTTTAGCTGCCCGAGGTCCTTCACCTCAAACTCTTTGCCCAATTTTGCCTTCAGCTGAGCAATCTCACCCTCGTCATCACCGGTGATAATCATATCATCCACATACACTGCTAACATAGTAATGTGACCACCCTGTTGTCGAAAGAACACTGTGTGATCGGCATTGATTTGCTGAGAGCCCATGCTTACCATAGCTCTTCTGAACCTGTCAAACCAAGCTGTAGGAGACTGTTTCAACCCATACAGTGACTTACTTAATCTACAAACCTTGTCCACTGTCTGTTTTGTACCAAAGCCTGGGGGAACCTCCATATACACCTCTTCTAGCAGATCTCCGTGAAGAAATGCGTTTTTAACATCCAACTGATGTAATTTCCAACCCCCATTCACTGCAATGGAGACAAGTGTCCTTACTGTTCCCATCTTGGCCACAGGAGCAAAGGTCTCATCATAGTCGATGCCATATGTCTGACTATACCCCTTCGCCACCAACCGTGCCTTGTAGCGATCAATTTTTCCTTCCAAGGTCTACTTCACTGTGAACACCCACTTGCACCCCATTGCCTGGTGGTAGTGACACTATCTCCCAATTTCTATTCTTATCTAGAGCTCCAAGTTCTTCTTGCATAGCTGCTTTCCACTTTGGATCCTCTTTAGCATCCTGCCAACACTTAGGTAAAGTAACAGAGTCCAAAGATGTAATAAATGCTCCATACGTAGGTGATAAGTTAGAGTAGGAGACAAACTGAGCAATATCATGTGGGAAACCATAACGGTCGGGGGGAACTCCCGCATTATTGCGAGTGGTCCTCCTTACTATCATGGGAGTGGGATGAGAAGAAGGAATTATATCACCTGTGTCTTCTGAGTTTGAGGGTGGTATGGGTGTCTCAAAAGTTGGAGTAGGCCGAGACAAGGGACTTGGTGGCACCAATGGTACTGCAGATGCTGACTCTGGCACATCATTCTGCCTCCTCCTGGTATACACTCTCAACTCCCCCTGTGCCCGAGTCCCAACACCTACGGATTCCTCCTCTTCTTTGTTCTCGTGCTCCTCAACTGATTCTCTCCTCTCAACAGAATAAGGAATCGATATGGGAATTGATCCTACATTCACCAACCTCTCACCATTCTCCCCCTCTCGCCTGATACCTTCTTTATCAGATAAGTCACCAATGGGTGAGGTCACCTCAAGTGTATAATATGGCTCAAACTCTCGAAAATGCACATCCATGCTTACAAACAAACTTTTCTCTACTGGACTCCAGCAAACATACCCCTTCTGGGTAGCAGAGTATCCTACAAAGACACATTTCACGGCTCTAGGACTAAGCTTCCCTACGGATGGTCTGTTGTCCTTCACAAAACACACACAACCAAACACCTTCAATGGGAGGATCCCACCATTATCTCCTTTCAACATTTCACACGGAGACTTCCAATCCAACACTCTTGAGGGCATCCTATTGATCAATTGAGCAGCTGTTAAGACCGCTTGCCCCCATAACTGCTTTGGGACATTCATCGCGATCATCATGCTTCTAGCTGTCTCTAGAAGGTGTCTGTTTTTCCTTTATGCTACCCCATTTTGAGCTGGTGTGTATAGACATGTAGTCTGATGTTGTATGCCTTGAGCTGACAAATATTCCGCAAATGCTCTATTGGTATACTCTGTACCATTATCAGACCTCAATATTTTCACCACTGCTCCATATTGAGTCTGAATAGACCTATGAAAGTCTTTGAAGCAATCAAATACATCACTCTTATTTTTCATCAAATACAACCAAGTAACACAAGAAAAACAATCAATAAAAATCACAAAATATCTAAAACCATTTATAGAACTCGTGGAATAAGGTTCCCAAACATTAGAATGTATCAAATTAAAAGCACAAGAGCTTCTATGACCAGAACTAACATAAGAACTTCTAGTAAGTTTTCAAAATTCACATGCATCACACACAACTTTATGTTTATTAGTATTTTCAAATAAAACTGGATACAACCGACTTAACACACTAAACGAAATGTGTCCCATGCGTTGGTGATGGAACATCAACACATCCTCAGCACTCATCTCAGATCCTCCTACTCCTACCTTCTCTACCATAGATATCAATGCCGAGTCCATCCCCCCACGATCCAGGTGCCACAGTCCATTACGCCACGTGCCAGTCCCAAGTCTCCGGCCCGGCTCCTTCTCCTTCTCCTGAAAGATCACCTTGGGAATATCAAAAGAAACCACACATTTTAGTTGGAATATAATGGCACTAATAGATAAAAGATTTAATGGGAAAGAAGGAGCATGCAAAACATTGGACAGTTACTGAACCCGTACAATTCACTGTACCCTTACCAACCACAGGCTGTGCTGTCCCATCAGCGGTCTGAATGCTCTTTGGCATCGCTAAGTGAGTATAGGAAGAGAACTCACTAGCATTACCTGTCACATGTCGAGATGCACCAGAATCTACGATCCATTCTGGTGATCTAGTGGTGGAGATAGAGGCAAGAGCATATGTGTTACCAGTATCTTTGATCAATTGAGCATAGGTAGCAGTGTTACCCATGGGCAAAGAGGAGGTGGATGCATCCTCAATCGCACTCTTCTTGTCTCCATCACCTGCTGCTCTCTGCTTCCTTCTCAGTATTTCTAATAACGCTTGGTCTTTCTCAGTAAAGACCACACCCGCCTCTTCCTCTTCCTCTTCCTCTTCCTCCTCCGCTACCATCATATTGGCCCGATAGTCTCTTCCACCTCTTCTGCCCCCACGGCCGTGACCACGACCTGCAGACTGTCCACGTCCACCTGAGTCTCTCTCCTTGGGTGACTTAGGACAAGCCTGTTTCAGATGACCTACTTCACCACAGTTGTAGCACTGCCTAATCTCCCGTTTGAACCCTGTGTTACCTGAGTTGGAGACCACTAGTGCTAACTTCATCCCAAGATGTCCGCCTGTCCCAACCTGTAGCTTAATACGACTCTCCTTCTGTATCATGGCTGAGACCACCTCCTCAAGTGAAGGGATCCTCGTCTGAGCTAGCAGCATCGCTATCCTTTGCTCAAATGCTGGGGCTAACCCCTGGAGAAATAACATAGTCCTTTCCTGAATCAAGGCCTCTCTTTCCTTAGACTCAAGATCTTTACAGCCAGCTCAAGGCGAGAAATGATCATGATCTAGCCACAAGCGCTCCAACTCTGTGGCATACTCTTGCACTGTCCTATCTCCTTGGACTGTAGCATAGATGTCCCTCTAATCTGGAACACCCTCAAATTGTTCCCCACACCATCACAGGTTCTCCTCAACTTCTCCCAGACATCATTGACCTTCTCGATGCCATCCACTATCACAGCAATAGACGGGACCATTGAGTTGAGAAGCCACATGTACACCAACATGTGAGTTGACTTCCACTCATCTCTCCTTGCAGTGCCCTCAACTGGCTCTACTTTCTCAACTGTCAGGTACTCTCCTAGATTCCTCCCTTCCAGAGTATACCTCACCCAACGTGACCAGCTCGGATACGTTGTTGGCCCATTGAGTTTCAGATCAACAGATGGAAGCTCCACCTTAACAGTAGGTGGCCTCGCAAAATTTTCACCCCCCCGACATCCTCATAAACTGCATCAATGTCGCACGATCTGCAGGATCCAATTTCTTAACCACCTCCTCCATCGTATTCTTGCTAGCCTCTGTCATCGACTCGTATTCGGGTTCCTCACACCTATTACACGAGTCTATCACACACTTACCCTTCTTCTTCTCCTTGACCCAATCTCGATCTTCTATACATCAAGATCTGTCTAGAACTTCTGCATCTTCATGCTATCTCAGGACCCTTGGGGTATCGCCCTCCCCACACGGGCACGGAGATAGAAACAAACTGGAAGTGGTGAGGGGCCTAGAGAGAAAGGAGGGTTACTATTACTGGAGCGATTTACTGTAGCGGCGGAGCGGATACTGTAGCGGGTTACGGCTAGGGTTTGGCTCTGATACCAAATTGATTAATCGAGTAAAACTTATTTTATTCGATAACGATTTAGGCTTATATACAACCTTTACAATTTTGCACACAAGTCCCTAGAATTATCTATACTCTTCATTTCTCAATGAGACCCTAACAAAGATACAAATCTCAACAGGCTTTTTCCCATTAAAGTAACTGGATTGTGGTAATTAATTTCTAATGCATTGATCAATATCCAAAGGACTGCCACCACAATGGACTTGAAAAACAATCTAATGTAACTAAATACATAGTGCTTGCGGTATTCATTGCCGGTCTCAAACCCGGATAAAGGAGGAGAGTTGCGGTAAGGCCTGTGACAGCCAGCGTAAAATATAGTCACATCCATGACATGAACCAATCGATTGTTTTCGTGGGGGCGTTCCCTACTCAGCGACGTGCTGCACTTCCTAGACCCGAGCGTAGTGATAAATATGCAAGGGTTGCTAGGTCGTTGCCTGGAAGCAACGCGCCGTGTCGGTCCCAGAATACGGTGTCAAATATGCAAGGGTGTAGGGGAAAAAAGACATCCTATAGGGCTAAGATACGTTCAGTTACATGGAATATAGGATCTTTGACCGGTAAATTGACAAAACTAGTTGAGGTAATGCAGAGGAGAAATATTAGCATTTTGTGTCTTCAGGAAACTAAGTGGATAGGTGAGAAGGCGAGAGTAGTAGCTCCGTGGGGTTATAAGCTTTGGTATTCAGGTAGAGTTAGGAATAGAAATGGAGTCGGGATTATTATTGATCGTAAGTTTATTGATGATGTGGTTAAAGTACAGAGGAAGAGTGATAGGATTTTGAGCATCAAGATCATGAATGGCGGCGAGATTACTACTGTTATTAGTGCGTATGCACCACAAGTGGGACTCGATGATTCGGTTAGACAACAGTTCTAGGATAATTTAGATGAGATTGTTCAAAGTGTACCATGTACAGAAAAGCTTTTCATTGGTGGTGATTTAAACAGACATGTGGGTACTAATAAGAGCAGGTTTGAGAGTGTTCATGGAGGTCAGGGTTTCGGAGCTAGGAATGAAGCAGGAACTGCAATTCTTGACTTTGCCTTGGCTTATGATTTGACCATAGCAAACACTTGGTTTAAGAAGAGAAATTCTCACCTAGTGACCTTTAGAAGCGAGTTAAATGCCAGTCAGATAGACTTTTTTATTATGAGGCGTAGGTTTCGTAGTAGTTGTACGGATTGTAAAGTTATTCCAGGCGAGAGTGTAGTTACGCAACACAGGCTGTTGGTCATCGATTTTAATTTTAGAAAAAAAAGTAAGCAACGGAATCTTCGGGTTGACCCTAGGATTAAGTGGTGGAGGCTTTAAGGGGATGAAAGAATAGCCTTTGTCAATAAGGTAGTTGAGGCGGATAACTGGTCTTCTGATATGGATTCGGATCCAAATACCATGTGGAAAAAGATGACTCAATGTATTAGGACAGTAGCTAAGAAAGTGTTTGGGGAATCTAAAGGAAAAGTACCTCTCAACAAGGACGTGTCATGGTGGAACAACGAAGTAAAAGAAGCCGTAAGGAGTAAAAGAGAGTGCTATAGAAACTTATAGGAGTGCAGGAGTGATGAGACTTTTAGAAATACAAGCTTGCGCAAAGAAAAGCTAAAGAAGCTGTTAGAAACGCAAGATCCATAATTTATAAGGATTTATATGAAAAGTTAGATACCAAAGACGGGGAGAAGAATATATATAGACTGGCGCGTTACAGGGAGAAGAAGACGAGAGATATAGGTGTAGTGAAATGTGTAAAGGACGACAATCACAGAGTTTTAGTTAAGGACAACGAATTAAAGGAGAGATGGAGATCGTATTTTGATAAGTTATTCAACGAGAATCAAGTCCAAGTTCCAAGTGTAGGTAGCCTGGCGATTTCAAACGAAGAGGTTAACCGTGCGCAGATTCGTCGTATTCAAAAGCATGAAGTCCGAGATGCCCTTAAAAGGATGAAACCAAAAAAAGTTGTAGGACCGGATGGTATATCGATCGAGGTTTAGAAGTGTTTAGGAGACATAGGTATTACGTAGCTGACAAGATACATAAAGTTAATAAGATACCTTCAGAGTGGAGGAAGAATACTCTGATTCCTCTGTACAAGAATAAAGGGGATGTTCAAGATTGTGCTAATTACCATGGGATTAAACTCATGAGTCATACTATGAAGCTTTGGGAGAGAGTGATTGAACAAAGGTTACAGGGCATTATACAAATTTTCGATAATCAGTTTGGTTTTATGCCTGGGCGTTCCACTACGGAGGCAATTTATTTATTACGGCAGATGATTGAATATTATAGGGAAAGAAAAAAAGATTTATATATGATATTTATTAACCTAGAGAAAGCTTATGACAAGGTGCCTAGAGAAGTAGTTTGGTGGGTGCTAGCCAAAAAAGGTGTATCAATAAAGTATATTACTCTCATTAAAGATATGTATGATGGATGGAGTATGTACAAGTTTAAGGACTTGTGCCGGAATGACTCCAGAGTTCCCTATTACTATCGGGGTGCATCAAGGATCAGTGCTTAGCCCTTTCCTCTTTGCAGCCGTTATGGATGAGTTGACCTGCATTATACAAGATGCGGTGCCATGGTGTATGTTGTTTGCGGATGATATTGTGTTGATTGATGAGACTAGAGTCAGTGTAAATGCTAAATTGGAGTTGTAGCGGCAGACATTGAAATCTAAGGGCTTCAAGATTAGTAGGAGTAAAACAGAGTATATGGAATGCAAGTTCAGTGGTAGCAGTAACATAGCACAGAGTGTAATTTTGGAAGGTAGAGATATACCGTTAGCTGATTGTTACCGATATCTAGGATCTATTATTCAGAAAGATGGAGAGTTCGATAGCGACATTGCCCACCGAGTTAAGGCGGGTTAGTTGAAATGGAGGAGTGCAACTGGTATTCTCTGTGATCGTAATGTACCATTAAATCTAAAGGGAAAGTTTTACAAGACAGCCGTAAGACCTGCTTTGTTATATGGTACGGAACATTGGGCAGTTAAAAGGTGTCATATTCAAAAAATGAAAGTAGCTGAGATGCGTATGTTACGGTGGATGTGTGGATATACCAGAAAAGATAGAGTTAGAAATGAGATCATTAGGGAAAAGGTGGGCGTGGCATCTATTGAGGAAAAGATGAGAGAAAGTCGTCTGCGTTGGTTCGGACATGTTCAGAGAAGACCGAGGGATGCTCCCGTTAGGACGATGGAGAGAGTGAGGCAGGGTAGGTTAGACAGAGGTAGAGGTAGGCTTAAAACGACATGGATAGAGGTGATTAGGAAAGATATGTCTTTGTTAGATTTGAATAAGAGTATGACGTGCAATAGAAGGAAGTAGCGAAAGATGATTCATGTGGATGACCACACATTGCCGGACGTTGGTTCATGTAGCCAACCCCAAGTTACTAGGGATTAAGGCTTAGTTTGTTGTTGTTGTTGTTGTATAGTTAGCATCATACCAAGCAAAGAAAAATGAAACTTTCAGATAACAGAACCATGCTCCTATTTAAACATGCAAAAGCCGTCTCCAGAATAGTGAAAATTATTGATCCAGTCATGCTTTTTCTCGTGAATGAGCAGTGAAAGATGACAAATAAGCACTTTTGCTTTACGTACATAAGGGGAAAAGAACTCAGAAAACCATTAGTCCAATCGTGCCTTAAATAATGACATGAATCATCTACATCTTTTGCAGGGAAAATCCCTAGATGTCCCCGCAAAGTAAACCATAACCAAGAAAACAGAGAAATCCATCTAAATTTCCAGCAAAATCAATGTATAGAAAGAGAAAGAGCCAAAATTCGCTCCTTTCCTTCTGTTATGAGGACAAAAGGCTATGATTTAATCAGAAGGTTATGTAAATAATAATAGAATAGAAATGCAAGCAACGAAAATGCAATGGAAGGTTAAATCAATAAGTGGGGAAAATAGGAAATGAAAATAATCAACATAAAGACATTAAGTTGATTGTCTCAAAGCTCAATTAAATATGCCTACAGTTTTCAATTTCAGAGCTAAAATGTGAAACAAACAAACAAGTTTATTCGTTGATCCAAACACCATTGCAAAGGCACATATTTGGGACATATCAAATCCCAACAAATTGATTTGATAACTTGAATAGTTAATATATTCAGGTCTTGAAACATAAGTTCCTTGGAAGGTTCTTTTTTGAACATTTATAGAAAACAAATTCAACCTAAATTATATATTTTCTAATGTGCCCTTTAGATCACAATTGAGCTTCACACTACCCAAAGTATGCATTACACTGAACTTTTGCCAATTCGTGTATAGATAAATATATGAGCAATAAGACAGTTATCAGAGGATTTCCACCGATTGTTTATGAAGATCTAGAAATCAGTGATCAATGGCCACAACTCACAACCACGAGATAAGATAACATATGAGATTGATCTAATTATAACCCAGAATATCAACTGAATATGACTAGGGCTTTTGCAATACATGGAAATCCACAACTTAGAAGGTTAAAAAAGCCAAAACATCATTGTGAGGGGCAAATAGATAGAAAGAACTTACCTCAAAACCAAGTACAGACAACCTTTCTTCACTTACTGCAGGTATACAACTTCGGTATGTAATGTAAACTTGATTGTCACCTTCCAATGAAACTGAATCATCTAGTAAACTTCTCTGGGTTATAGAAGAGTCAAGTTCATTCACATGTTTGACTTCAGCATCCTTGCGCTCTAGTGCAGATCTATCTTTTGGTTTCTTAGATACAGTGTCCACACATTTTAAAGGGATATGATATCCAGTTTCACTGCAGCGGTACTTTTCATCATTCTGCAAGAAACATGCAATTTGAAAACTCAATCTCCGAATATCAATTTGTGGTTGGAGTGGGGGGGGGGGCGTTGTTGTTGGAGGGAAATAAAAGCCAAAAGGGGAGAATTAAAGATGGAGATAAAAGGTGAACCATTTTATCCTTCTTTTCAATTTTTGTCCATTTTGAAGCTTAGAACATTCTGTCAATGTACATATATCGATCATAGATCTATGTCAACAGTAAATCACTTAAGCATTAATAAGACATGATTTCAGCTAATTGGCAGAAATATAATTCAATAGTTGCCAGATGGTGCATTTAAAAAATCTACAATTCATTCAAATGGACAAAGATATGTTTTTCACAGATTTTTTCGTTCTACAGCTGGACTATTTTTTATACCAGACTTCTTCAAGGCATGCAGCAAATCTTATGTTCTCTCAAATTTAGCTAACCACACAACAAAAACAGAATCAGATAAATGGAAAATTCCTAAAACACACTGTTGAGTGTTTCAAGTCCTAACATCAACTAGTGAAAGTGAATTTCCAAACATACTAACTAAAATTGAGGTGGGCAAGCAATAAAAGAGCTTTACAAGAGACTGTATACCTTTTCAGAGTAAGCACAGTAGACACAAGGGCCCGATGGAGAACAATCATAGGTAACATTTCCACCATTAGGGGTTTCCTTAAAACCCATCAAAATTCTACGCCCAACTTCATATAACCGTAACCTTACTTCTCCCCTCCCTACTTCCCCATCACTGCATAACCAAATTAACAAGAATCAGAGTTATATATAAGAATAAAAAAACTAGCTTTACACTAAGAATACCCAATTCAAAAGGCAGTAGAGATTATCGCACTTTTGAACCTCTCCATAGGCGGAGACTAGGGAGATGAAGAGGAAGAGGACCACCCAATTTGCACAAGCCATGAGAGGGTCCAAACGCTGTAAAATTTCGCCGCTTCCGTCAAGCTCACATGGATGATGGATCTCTCTTCTGACCTGAGTGATTATTCCCTTGTGTTCTTTTTCCAGCCGGGGTGAAGGGAATACAGAGCCTGATCTTTACATGCTTCAAAGTTAATTGGATTGAAGAGTAGGCCCATTAACTCCCATCTATCCTCAAAAAAAGCCCATTTAATTGACGAAATCAAACTGATCACCCCTTAGTTTTCAGGTTATTACAGATAATTGCCCTCTTGTTTTAAGATTTGCATATGTCGTCCTTAAAGTATTGTGTAGTATATATTGGCCTCCCTTCTAAATGCTTTATTTAATAAGATTAATTAATTTTGGCTAGTTGAATCCACAAAAACCCTTTTTGGAATAAAAAATTATGCTCTATTTAAAGTTTTTTTTGAATTACAAAAGGTTGGCATAAAAAGTGAGTTTAAATTAAAGTGGGATCAATGTACAATACTAATTTATGAGAAGAGTTACCCATTGTCACAAATGAATTACGAAGCATAAGATTCACTCCTACTGAATTTATGAGAAAAATGGAATCACTATGTGCAGTGTATAAGTTTTCATTTCATAAAAATTATATAAATCACTTTCCATGTTAATATTTTTTGGAGTCTTGGACAAACAAATTAATAATAAGAAAACAAATTCGTTTTGACATATTTATCAAAAACAAAATCTCAATGAATTTGTGTGTGTGTGTGTGTTTTTTTTTTTTTTCTTTTAGACATCAACAATTACCATAGAATTGGCAAGGACATGGATAAAAATAAAAATAAATTCAAGACCAATTGTCCTAAACTTCTAATTAGAGAGAGTGACCGTGTAACAATCATTAGTAAGTGGTCCAATACTAACCTGGTTGTTACTATGACCCATCTTTTCACTTTGTCCCCTAAAATAAGAGAGAAAGTGGACTAATTAAGTTACTATTTTACCTAAAATGAAAGTTTATTATGATAAATATTTTTCTTGATAATTAAAATTTGCACACCTAAGTAAAAAATAATAATACCGTTTAAATTCAAATGTTTCATTTTCATTTGATACAAAAATTTAAAATAATATTTAAGTATGAGTAAGGTACATTATTAACCTTGTTAAAAAAAGAGTTAGTAATGAGACTAGTTGTGAAAGTTTTTTAAAAATATACATTTATTTTAAAGAGATAAATATTTACCTTTGAGACATTCTGATATAGAAATATGAATATTCAGAAAATAAAATAAGGTACAAAGAGAAATTGCAAAAAAAAGTGCAGTTCCTAAAACTAATATTAAAGGACTCCAATTAGCCTAAAGGTAGTGATTTATGCTGTTTTCACACTATATGAAGGGAATCAAAGCATATATGAACAGAGAATCTCAAATACAGACAGCATCTTTCACAATCTTAACAGCATCCATCCATCAAACACTGTACACAACAAGGAATTCTCTAACCATCTAATAATCAAATCTCAAAGCTAATCCAACCTAACCCTAATTTAATTCTACTTTACAACAGAGATAACATTAATTATGATTTTTTTTTTTTTAATATTGTATGATATTATCAAGCAACACTGATAATGCTATCTCCACTATTGCTGTCAAAGCTGCTACTAGGCATCGCCTGAAATGCTGATGTGTGTCTCGCCGCCGGGGGAGACTTCTGATCCGACGATGATGATGGCGGTGGTGATGATGGTGTGGAAAGATTCAGTGACAAAGGCAAAGGGTCTGTGATGTTTGTCTGGTTTAAGTTGAGATCGGCCATCTTTAAGGATGAAGGTATGGGAACGACGGGTATTGGGCGAATGAGCCTTGGAGATGGGCTTTTCACTTGATTGCTGCTTTGTCCTAATGTAAGACTTTCTGATGGTGGTGCTCCAGTTACCGGTAAAACTGCCGGCGTGAAATTTAGAGGGTAGCTGGACATGTGAAACTTTCCGAGATTGTTGATCAGATTTTGCTGGGGTACCGGTGGTTGCAGCAGGGCTTCTTTCTGTGCTCTGTCTTCCACGGGAGGACTCAGAACCTGGCAATGAATTTAATTTCGTTGTATAAATAGCTTAGAGAAGTACATTAGGATTCACGTTTCGGCAATTTTTTGGCAAATTTACAGACAAAAGTTCACGACAAGTGTCACTAATCACTATCACGGTTCAAAAATATGAAACTGATGTTATATAGTGGTATAATTCTTGTTGATTGATTACCGTATCAGTTGTAATGTCAAAGAGACTGGATCTCCGGCGTCTCCGGCAGTGGTTGTTTCGCCGGAGAAAGTACTTCTGAGCATGGCTTGCAACCTGGGTAGGAGTACGTGTCTTGACAAAGTTTCTTGAAATTCCTCTCCAATCTCCTTTCCCTACCTTCTGCAATCCTAACAAAAACAGCCGATGTTCCTCCTCCGTCCATGGAACTCCTATACGAATATTCATAGCCCAAGAACAAGCAGATCAATCAATTTTCTCCGACCAAAAGAACAAAAAGAACTTAATCAAAATGCTCGAATATTATAGAAAATCAGTGGTTTAGAAATGTATACGGTTGATTTTGTGAGTACCTCGCTTTCTCTCACGGCTCCTAGCAGAGGGATGAACAACATCATCAGAAGCATAGCCAGCATTAACATCATTATTGGAGTCTTGAGGCTGCTCAAACTGAGCTAAATTGTTCATACTAGCACACTTCCTGAAAGATGATCCCTCCGTGAGCCTAACACCAAAAAGCATGAACCCTTTACCGCCATCAGCCACCGCAGTCCCACCGTTGCTTCCACCTCCAACCTCCGAGCATGTTCTCGAGCTATGACCCTCATTTCCACACTGTGAACAAGAGCTAGACATGGCTGCTTCAACCACTTTCAATTCTTATTATCTTCTTCCTCAAGAAAACCAAGAGTTCTTAGGTTACAACTTCTCAGCAGCCCATACAACAAAAAACAGAGGGAAAAAAAAGGAAGGAAAAATGGCCTTTGAAAATACAATGAATGAGAAGTTGGGAAGCTGCAGTTGATATAGCATTTAGGGTTTGTTTAATGCTTTGTGCTTAATACTATCTTCGTACGAGCATTGTAATACTAAAATATTCCCATGTTTCGCAGCAGCATTTGGACATAAAAGAATCCACAGAAACCACAAGAATCAAACCACCAT
The DNA here is from genome assembly GCA_026120185.1 of Voacanga thouarsii. Classification (NCBI taxonomy): domain Eukaryota; kingdom Viridiplantae; phylum Streptophyta; class Magnoliopsida; order Gentianales; family Apocynaceae; genus Voacanga; species Voacanga thouarsii. The sequence goes on along the minus strand of JANUWF010003367.1, from coordinate 2,040,114 downwards.
CCATCCACAAAGTCCTGGATATGATATGACTTCTTGTCTGCAAATACTTAAGTGTCATTATACAAAAAAAGACCACGTGTCTCCATTTTTTTATATTTATAAGCCCCATGGTTTCTTCCAATGAAGGAAAAGGCATGCACTAATTACAAAGGGAAAAGTAACCATCAACTACTACTTCCCAGGAGATACCAAACTTTTACTGCTCAAAACCTGTTGACTTTCAAGATATGTAAAAATTTTGGAAATCTCAACCATAGTTTTTCACCATTCTTGAAACATTTTATAGTTTTATGACTTTTTTTTTTTTTTTGGGTTGGTGGGGGAGGTTTCGATGCAGTCAAGAAGTTATCGAATTTACAAATTTACAGCTGTGAACGAAAGTAATTTTAATATAAATGAGAAGTAGCACTATATATTTTTCGTACCATTATCAAATTTAATTTTATATATATTAAGATTTTTAAAAATAAAATTATTTTATAATTTTTTTTTAAAACACTCATATTTAAAAGTCTTAGAAACAAGAGGAGAAAAAAAGAGAATAATGTTATGAATTATTGGAATCTCCATTAATTAGTGGAGGCTCCACTAATTATGGATTTATGTGAATTATTAGAAGATTTTTATGGATGTCCACCATTTAGTGGAGACACCATTAATTGAAGATGATGTATGCCATGATGTATTTCACTAATTAGAGCTCTATAAATAGAGCTATTCTCTAAGCTTGTAATACACCATCATTTTGTGAAAGAAAGATTAGTGAAAGAAAGATTAGAGAAAGAATTGTGAGAAAAAGAAAGAGAGAAGTTTGAAGAGAAATTTTTGTGCAAAGCATAGTTAGAATTTTCTTAGTGTGTAGTGTGTAGATGTTATTCTAACACTACCCTAATTTTATAACAAATAACAAATAATAATAAAAATATAAAAATAATTTTAAAATCTTCTTGAAAAGTCTCTAACAATTTATAATTTGAGACAACAAATATAATTTCTAATGACTTATATTATGAGAAAGAAGTACTAGTATATTTGAATAAATCAAAAATGATTTAGAAGGTTGTTAATGAAAGGAATATGTAAATGAGAGTATTCACGTAAAAGTTATAAATTTAATTTCTAGGATAATGCAAATACTTGTGATAGAACGTTACTTAAAGAATGGCTTAAAAGGTTATAGTTATTACTCTTTTCATTTCTTAATATAAGTTACTATATTTAATTTCACACATATTAAAATTCTTAAAAATAAGGTGACTTTATTTTTTTTTTCTTAAAATACCTATATTTAAATGTCTTTGAAACAAGAAAAGAGAAGAAAGAGAAAAATAGAAAAAAAGAACAATAAATAAAAATAAAAATATAAAAATAATTTTAAAATTGTATTGAAAAATCTCCAACGATTTATAATTTAAGATAATAAAAATAATTTCTAACGACTTGTATTATGAAATGAATGAGTATTAAAAAATATTTACTTCTTCTGGAATATAGATGAAAAGATGGATGATAAGAAAATAGCAGAAAAAAATAAAGAAATTATGTGGGTAATAAAGGGGTGGTGGAGGGGCAGAGAGGCTCTCCACCGTCGAAGAGGCATATTCTCTTTTTTATTTGGAAAAAGATTTTGTTGTCTCTATTGCATTCTTCTTCATTTTTTAGTCACCTTTGGTGGTGGGTGTGATTTGTGAGGATAAGGGCCACTAAGACCCCATCCAACCCATCACGCTTTCCCTCAATGCCACCCGTCTATTGCTTTTCCATCTCCCTTTTTTTTTCTTCTTTTTATTTAGTATTAGTTAGATAATTTTTATTAGTATATATATTCCTTGTTTTAGAATATTCATGGTCTTATTTTAATTCATGTTAGTTAAATCCACTTTCTTTTCCATTTTCCTTTCAAAAAAAATGAGAGAAAAAGGCAATTCAAAACTAAATTATAGAAATTTTTCTTACCATGCCATGTTTAAGTTGAATTAGTATAGTCTCTTATTAATATCATGTAAAATGTCTCAAAAAATCAAATTTTCTTGATATAAAATGACTTTTGACATCTAAAAGGATAAAAAATCATTAAATTTAAAAAAAAAATTATCAACTAAGTTAGTATTCGAATTCATGGTTTGAAATGACTATACCAAGAAACTAAGGATTCAAAAACTCCAAAGTAGAAATGAAAAGGGAGTGCAAGTTCCTCATCGATTTTGGAAGCACATGTTTCATCACTATCCCTAGTTCATTTTCAATCCCTTTCATCCAATTGTCCACAAGTAAGGCAAAGTGTGCTTGCCCTAATAAACCCCGTCCCGTCCTATTGTGGCGTGGCATTGTCTTGTCGCCATAGTCTGAACATTTGGTACCTCAATTGTTTGGTGATTGCTTTGTAGTTTTGACCTTTACCAAATTTGTTGAAGCTAATATTGCATATCTACCTGCCTCTTCCCTTCAAGCAATTTCATCTCGTTCAAACACAAACTTAAGAGATAATATCAAAAACATGTTCCGAGGCTTAAACTTATTAAATACTTTCTTTATCCTTTTTTATCTGTCCACTTTAATCGATTTATAAGTTTTTAAAAAAATAAAAAATTTTGATTAATTAATTAACATTTTTTATTTTAATATCAAAGAATTTTTCTTTTTATTAAAGAGTAATCAAATTCTAAAATTTTATGTATGATAAGTATATTTAATTTAATTCTATTTCTGACTATAAGTATACAATATTTATTATATTAAAAAGAGTATTTGTAGAAAAATAACAACTAATATTGTCTTGATTTGCTAATGAGACAGATAAATTGAGACAAAAAATTCAGTTAAAATAAACAAATAAAAGGAGACGGAAGGAATAATGTTCAATTCTCTCTCTATATTGTCAATTACATTTATTTATGAGGGCACATAAAATACATTTTTTGTATATTAGAAAGATTTGATTCTAGCGGTTACAAAATATTGACATGGAAGACAAAAAAAAAAAAAACTGGTAATTGGTGAAACCTTTGAGAATTTTTAATGGAAAAAAGGTTTGCTCTCTCATTTCTTTTTTTTTTTTTTTCCCTATGCGGGAGAGGGGAGGGGGGCAGCTATGGTGAAGATTTTCTTGGTCAAATGCTATTTCCAAGTTGAAATTAAAAAGGTACAAAACATCTGGCTTTTTTCATTTTATTCTTTTAAAAAAAGTAGTAGTAATTGACAGTACTAAGGTGAGGTGTGCCACTACCAAAACAGGCTTCTTCAAACTACAGAGGGATCTAGAAAAAGGCGGACTGGTATTCATTTTCAACATTTTTAAAAATTATTTACTTTTTTTTAAATTAAAAATATATATATTATCTTTTATCCTTAAAATTTTTTCAAAATTTAAAACGTTATTCTCTACTTTTTATTTTTTATAATTTATTCATAAATTTAAATTTTTTATTCTGTCCTGACTTGAAATTATGAATGGATGGTATTTCATTAGGAACATTTATTTTTAGCTAAAGCAGGAGATGGAATGTAAACCTACCCTAATCCATCTTATTAAGGTTAGTAATTTTGTATATTATTCCAGCCAAATTAGTACTTAAAAAAAAGAAGATTCGGCCATAGTTTAATCTAATGTACATAAGCTTCTTTTCCAGTGCGAAAACAACATTCTCCAATTCTATGGCTGCAATTATTTGCTCTTTTCTCTTTAATTATCATCTGTATCTTCACTTTAATCTGGTGGGAATGGATCTAATGTGGTCCTATATTTGAAGTGCTTATTCAATCATAACAACCAAATAAATAAATACTTGGTTTTTCTTTTTTTTTTTTTATGTCAAGTGTTTGCTTTATAATACAGAAATTCTCAAGTGAATTAAATCTTTATATATTACAAATTTTAAGTTATTGTATAATTTTACCTTTTAATTTTTTTCAAAATTTATAATATTATTCTATAACGTTTCTTTTTTTATTATTTGTCCATAATTCCAAGTTCTTACACTATATTTAATTTACAAAAAGGAAAGGGAAGGAAAAGAGAAAGAGAAACTTTTACTTCTATTAAAAAGAGTAAACATAATTTATTTTTTCTTTTGTTAAAGTGAAAGAAAAGTAAATAATAAATATAATTTTAATCAATCAAAATTTAGATTAGATTGTGTTTTTGATATAGAGTTTTTTCTTGTAATTTACTTTTCCTTCGTCCTTCTTTCTTAATTAATAACGTAAATTTTATATTTACGTCTAAATTTACCATTTTTTTTTTTTTTTATTCCAACTAAATATGATGTGAATTCTATATGCCATAGCCCGAATCAACATGTGGGGCTGAGAGTAGATTTACTCTTTTCTTTTTTTTTATATATTGTTTGAAGTTGCTAGAGATAATTTATTCATATGAAATAAACAATTTACATAGAGGGACTAGACAGATCATAATAACAGAGAAAATACAATATTCTTAATCTTACGTGGGTAAAATGCAAAATATAAAAAATAAAATAACTTTACATCAAAATCTATTATGGTTATCACATCAATATCCACAAACAATTTTGGCATGAGAAGACAATAAGAAAATCAAACTCATCATCGTAAATCTTGAACAGTAATTTGAAAGCTCTAAACATATCAAAATTTTAAAAAATAGTCTAAGAAAAAGAGGAGAAGCTCGTAGAGGACTTAAAAGTAAAGTTAGGTAAATCAACCCTTTTGAGTAATAAAAAAAACAGGTCAAGAAATGATAGATTTAAATAAAGAAAGCCAAAAGATAAAAAGTAGTACAATAACAATACACTTAAAATTAATTTGCCAATGGTATACTCATTAATAAGGGACTATCATCTCATCTGGTGAGTCATCATATTAATTTCCCAATACCTACGCCTAGAGGATGCTGGAAACATACTATTGTATATACTTCATGTTGGATGGAGACTTGCAAACAAAACGTGTGGTTTTGGAAGAAAATTCAATGATTGGCCGAACCATCCATGTCGTGACCTCGACGGGCTGCCTGCTAAGTCCCAATTCCTCTCTTTGCAGGCATCTACTTTCAGCCTTTTGGATCCAATTATTATTAAGCAATGTGGAACATGATCATAGATTAAATTGACTTCCCTCCTCACCCTCTCTTTTGAGACGTAATCAAAAATTTAAGTTTAAATATAAGTTATATAAAAAAATATTTTTTAAAATAATTTTAAATTTTAAATTTTTTAAAAAAATAAAATACGAAAATTTTAATTTTTAAAAAAAATTAAAGATAAATTATAAAATTTTTAAAAATTCTTTCCGTCTTAAATCAAAATTTAAATTTAAAATAATATTAATTTAAATAAATTTTATTTTTTAAAGATTTCATCATATATTCACAATACGTCATATTCTTTTTTTTATTCCACTCTAGATCTCACATAATTTTATATTTTAATAAATTTTTATTAAATATAAATAATTTTATTTTAAACAAATTTCTATTCACTTTAAAATTTGACCTCTGCGGTGGGTGTGTACTTGAATTGTAACTTGTGTAGGAACATTTTTTTTTTAATTGAAAAAGATTTGAATTACAAATATATATATAGAAATAAGAGAGAAGATATAATATTATGCAAGTAAAGTAAATGATAATTTTTTATTAATAAAAATTATTTAAATTATTTTTTTCCCAATCAAGTTAAGAAAAATTTCTTTAACTCAATTATTCAACCTTACTATTAGCATTGACCGATATCAAGTTTGAGAAAAACGAAATCAAGTGTAATATCCTTTTTGTTATGAATTATTGGAATCTCCATTAATTAGTGGAGGCTCCACTAATTATGAATTTATGTGAATTATTATAGAAGATTTTTATGGATATCCACCATTTAGTGGAGACACCGTTAATTGAGATTAGTTGAAGATGATGTATGCCATGATGTATTCCACTAATTAGAGCTCTATAAATAGAGCTATACTCTAAGCTTGTAATACACCATCATTTTGTGAAAGAAAGATTAGTGAAAGAAAGATTAGAGAAAGAATTGTGAGAGAAAGAAAGAGAGAAGTTTGAAGAGAAATTCTTATTCAAAGAATAGTTAGAATTTTCTTTATGTGTAGTGTGTAGATTTTATTCTAACACTACCCTAATTTTATAACACGTTATCAGCACGAGTCTCTGCCGTTATTAAAGCCAAAAGACAGGTACGCATTTATTGATCTCGCTAAATTCGAATTTGTAGCCCTTGATATTTCTGGGAAAAAAAAATTATATGTCATTCAGAAATGCATCTAAATGCTAAAAAAAGGAGATCCATATGTCATGTGGATAAAAAGAAAGATTTGACCACCCTGAAGATGGTCGTACTACCCACTGCACGGTATGAATGGTTGCACCTGAAGTTGCAAGATTGTAAAACCGTGAACTCCGTGATGTATAAAACTACATCTTAGTTAAAAAAATTTACGGAGAAAAAGTTACTGATGAAGTTATATTGGAGGAGACATTCTCCATTTTTCATGTCCTACAGTAACAATATCGAGAAAAAGGGTATCCAAAATTGACAGCTTTAACATGAGTTATTATTGAGAAATCATGAAGCCAGATGAACTGGCTCAACATCACTCCCAGAAGTGAATGTTGTTGGCTCCAGTAGAAGCCATCGTTATAGTCGTAGTTGTGGCAGTGGCCGTGGTCATGGTCATGGACACACTCGATATTTCCCTTATCACAGAGAAATACTGGCCACCTGAAGTGGAACAGAAAATATAATAAGGGAAAAAGATATTTCTATTAATAATAAGCATCACATCTTTTATTCATATCACTAGTGTTCATATGAACTTGAGGATACATGCTTATAGTTGCTCTTTTGTAATTGAGCATTTGATTGGTGATGGAAGTGTTCAAAATAATTAAAAGTTTACTTTTATATTTTATATTTTTGGCATTGTAATAGTATTTATCGTTTAAGGTTTTTATTGTTTGAGCATTTACATTTATAAATATTTTGTTATGCCCAAATGGCTATTATTCCGCTTACCGGATACACAAATGGCATTGAAGATATATGCCTAATTGATAGTGGTACAACACACACCATATTGAAAGATAAAAAATATTTCTCTTACTGCGAGATGGGAGAAACAAATGTTAATACTATAGGTGGTAGTGTAAAGTTGATTGAAGGCTACGGAAGAGCTAATATTGTATTACCGGAGGAACAAATGTTGTTATTCCTAAAGCGTTATTTTCTTCAAAATCTCGAAGAAATTTATTAAGCTTTAAAGATATTCGCCGAAATGGATATCACATTGAAACAATGGAAGAAAATAGTTTTGAGTATCTATGTATTACTCAAATAATGTCGGGTAAGAAATCTTTATTAGAAAAGCTACCATCTCTTTCTTCTGGCCTATATAGCACAAAAATCCATGCAATTGAAATGCATCATTCAGTAAATCAGAAATTTACTGATCCTATTACATTTATCATTTGGCATGACCGTTTTGGTCATTCAGGAGCTATTATGATGCGAAGAATAATTGAAAATACGCATGGTCATCCTTTGAAAAGTCAAAGGATTTTGACATCTGATAAATTTTCATGTGATGCATGTTCTCAAGGGAAATTGATTATTAAACCATCTCCAACAAAAGTGGAGTTTGAGTCTCCAGTATTTTTAGAAAGAATTCATGGTGATATATGTGGACCAATTAATCCACCATGTGGGCAATTCAGATACTTTATGATTTTAATTAATGCATCGACCCGATGGTCGCATGTTAGTTTATTATCAACTCGCAACCTGGCGTTCGCGAGATTGCTTGCCCAAATAATTCGCTTAAGAGCGCAATTTCCAAATTATCCGATCAAAAGGATCCGTCTAGATAATCTTTGGAGAATATTCCTCCCAAGCTTTTGATGCTTATTGCTGTCAATTGGCATTACTATTGAACATCCGAGTAGCTCATGTTCATACTCGGAATGGTCTAGTTGAATTATTCATTAAACGGTTACAATTAATTGCTAGACCGTTATTAATGAGAACAAATATCCCGACAAGCTGGCAGGGACATGCTATTTTGCATGCTGCAGCACTTGTACGCCTAAGGCCAACAAGTTATCACAAATTTTATCCCTTACAATTGGCTTTTGTTTCCGAGTCAAATATAGCTCATTTAAGAATTTTTGGGTGTGCTGTATATGTTCCAATTGCACCAAACCAACGTATAAATATGGGTCCTCAAAGAAGAAAGGGGATCTACGTTGGATATGATTCTCCCTCTATTATCAGGTATGTTGAACCCCTGACAGGAGATGTATTCACAGCAAGATTTGCTGATTGTCATTTTGATGAATCATTATTCTCTAAATTAGGGGAAGAACCAAAACAGCATAAAAAGGATCTTGCTTGAATAACATCATTAAATTATCTTGATCCGCGCACAAGCGCATGTGAACTTGAAGTTCAAAAGATAATTCATTTGCAAAGCATTGCAAATCAAATGCCAGACGCTTTTGTTGACTCCAGAAGAATTACAAAATCGCATATTCCAGCTATAAATGCTCCTATTCGAATTGAAGTTCCAGTGAGAACAAAATATTATACCTATAGCTGTTGAGTCAAAAACACGCCAGAAGCGTGGCCGACCTCTTGGTTCTAAAGATAAAAATCCTCGAAAGAAAAGAGGATTAACTGATCCAGAAGATCATATTGAAGAAAAGAATGATAAAGACTAAGAGAGAACTGATGACAAAGAATCAGAAGTTGATGAAAGTAACATTGAAATTTCTATCAATTATACCACTTCCGGTAGAAGTTGGAATCGGATAGAAACTGTTATTGATAATATATTTGGATACAATATATCTCTTGATGTTATACAGGATAATGATGATCCTGAACCAATATCAATTGATGAATGTCGGCATAGAAAATATTGGCTGAAATGGAAAGATACGATTCAATCGGAGTTAAATGCACTGACAAAAGGTGAAGTCTTCGGATCTGCAATCCGAACACCAGAAGGTGTAAAACCTGTTGGTTACAAATGGATATTTGTGCGAAAGCGCAATGAAAAGAGTGAAATCGTTCGATATAAAGCGCGATTAATAGCCCAAGGTTTTTCACAAAGACCAGGTATTGATTATGATGAAACTTATTCTCCTATTGTTGATGCTATTACACTTCGATATCTTATCAGTTTGGCAGTACATGAAAAGATAGATATGCGCCTATTAGATGTTGTCACTGCTTACTTTTATGGAAATTAAGAAAATGATATTTACATGAAAATCCCCGAAGGATTTCATATGCCTGAAGCATATAAACATTATTCTCGTGAAAATTACTCCATCAATTTGCAGAAATCATTATATGGTCTGAAGCAATCTGGGCGCATGTGGTTCACACGTCTTAGTGAATATTTATTGAAAGCGGGATTTAAAAATGACCAGGTATGTCCATGTGTTTTTATTAAGAAATCTGGTTCTAAATTTGTGATCTTAGCTATATATGTTGATGATATTAATCTTATTGGAACTCCTGAAGAGCTCCAAGAAACAATTGATTATTTAAAAAGAGAATTCGAAATTAAGGATTTTGGTAAAACCAAATTTTGCCTTGGTTTACAAATTGAACATCTGGAGAGTGGAACATTTATTCATCAATCAACATATACAGCAAAAGTGCTAAAAAGATTTTACATGGACAAAGCACATCCATTGAGTATTCCAATTATCGTCCGATCATTAAATGTGAATAAAGATCCTTTCCGACCTCAAGAAAATGATGAAGAACTCCTTGGTCCTGAAGTACCATATCTCAGTGCAATTGCTGCATTGATGTATCTTGCTAATAACACACGACTCGATATTGCTTTCATTGTCAATTTATTAGCAAGATTTAGTTCTTCACTAACACGACGACATTGGAATGGAATTAAACAAGTCCTTCGATATCTCCAAGGTACAATTGATCTCGGATTATTTTATTCAAATAAAACCGAGTCCAACATTGATAGGTTATGCGAGATGTTGGTTATTTATCCGATCCACATAAAGCACGTTCTCAAACGGGCTATCTATTTGCATGTGGAAATACTTGTTATATCATGGCGTTCTACGAAACAATCTATAGCGACTACTTCTTCAAATCATGCTTGAAATTATAGCCATTCATGAAGCAAGTCGAGAATGTGTATGGCTAAGATCCATGATTCATTATATCCGAGAAAGTTGTGGATTATCATCAATCAAAGATATTCCAACTCCTCTTTATGAAGACAATGCAGCTTGCATAGCTCAATTACGAGGAGGATATATTAAAGGAGATCGGACAAAACATATTTCACCAAAATTCTTCTTTACTCACGAACTCCAAAAGAAAGGTGAAATTGATGTGCTACAAATTCGGTCATGTGACAACCTCGCAGGTATTTTCATGAAGACTTTACCAACTGCAACATTTGAGAAGTTGAGATATAAAATCGGTATGCGTCGGTTTAAAGATTTAAAGAAATCATCTCATCAGGGGGAGTAATAAACAAACATATAGAATAGTGTACTCTTTTTCCTTCACTAGATTTTTTTTTCCTACTGGGTTTTTATCTAGTAAGGTTTTAACGAGGCATATTCTTTATGTATGGATGGACATCCAAGGGGGAGTGTTATGAATTATTGGAATCTCCATTAATTAGTGGAGGCTCCACTAATTATGGATTTATGTGAATTATTAGAAGATTTTTATGGATGTCCACCATTTAGTGGAGACACCATTAATTGAGATTAGTTGAAGATGATGTATGCCATGATGTATTCCACTAATTAGAGCTCTATAAATAGAGCTATGCTCTAAGCTTGTAATACACCATCATTTTGTGAAAGAAAGATTAGTGAAAGAAAGATTAGAGAAAGAAAGAGAGAAGTTTGAATAGAAATTCTTATTCAAAGAATAGTTAGAATTTTCTTAGTGTGTAGTGTGTAGATTTTATTTTAACACTATCCTAATTTTATAACACTTTTCACAATGATCAAGTTTATAGTTTTATTCATAAAAAAAATTAACCTATTTTTAAGGCAATATTTTCACTCAGTTAATAAAACCTTTATTTATTAAGTGGAAGATTTAAAGTTAAATTACATTTCTCGTACCATCATGGTACTCATCGGAACTTCTTGTATGAAATAAAGTTTTAAATTTCACGTATTTGATTCCTTTCCTTAATTTACAGCAAAACGTATTATTAAAAATTATATTAAGTAGAAATTTTTAGTTTAATACAACTTGCGAAATAAATTTTATGTCAATATTATAATTTTAGTCTCATTAGCGAATTACTTTAATGAATATTTGATTTATAATTTTTGTATTACAAAGGAAAATATTAACTTTTATTTTTTAAGGGTTAAATTAAAAAAAAATCTATGTACCTAATTATTAAAATAAAAAATTTAAATACCCAATTATCAATCATATAAAAATATAAGTACTTAATTATCAAAATTAAAATTTCAAGTAACGTTTTATCAATTGCCTAAAAATAAAAGTATTTAATTGTTAAAATTAAAAATTTAGATACTCAATTATCAATGTATAAGATTGCTTTTTTTTAACCTTTAAGCTAATAGTCCAACCATTATGCTAATATTTGAAAGACTCGCGATTATTTTCTCAAATTTCAAAAGAGTCCCCTCAAATCAAGCTAATTGTAGTCCAGTACAAGTACTTGTGGCAGCATTATCTACTCGAACCAGTCATAACTAACCCGCCTAACTGACGGATATCAATGGACGCGGGAAATTTGCTCCGCCCTATCCCGTCGAAATTACGTGTCCAAAGCCAACTTCATATGATGAATTATTGCTTCTTCTCGTCCCCGCGCTCAGTCACTATCAAGGCTTCGTCTTCTCTCAATTCTCAGGTGCGAAATGTTTATCTGGGATATTGTTTGTAATTTTGGTGGTTTCTGCATAATCTGTTTTTGAGGAATGGACAGGGAGATTACAGAGGGCCGAAGCCAAAGAGGGAATGGGTGGCTGATTGGGTGTCAAAAAATGACGACTTTGTGAGGAGTTTACCGATATATGTTGGAGGAGTGTCCCTCTTGGCTGTTCTTTTTAACCGCACTGTCTCCGGCATTGCTCCAGTGGCTGATGCTAGCAGGTCTGTCCAACTCTTCAGTCTTCCAAGAAATTTCATTGATTTTCGCTTTTTCTTTTGTGGGGTGGTGGAGGGGGAGGAGTTGTCCCTTTGAAATGAATGGGATTAGCGTAAGGAAGAATTGAACTTGGCCATCAGAGAAAAAAAAGTAATTTTTGTATAGGTTAGAATTCAAAAGGAAATTAGAGAGCACTGAGTACAACAAATTGTTTTGTGAGGGTGATGTTAATTACCTGGAATGTGAAAGGGTAAAGATGACTGGATAGACTATAATTTGTATTAGGTTCATCCGGATTTGGTTCATAAGTACAAGGTAGATTGTTTAATGTTATAAACCCAAGATAATGGTTTAAGCTGTTTGTCAAGGTTAGCTTCCAACCTATATATATGCGAAGCCTCATCTGTGGACTCCTCTACAATTCTCTCCTTGATACTTTATGCATTAGCAAGTATTACAAGAATGAAATCCATTATGAAGGTAAGGTGCTTAAGTGAAATAAGATTGTCTAGTGGTGAGGTGATCTCTTGGGTTTTATTTAGATGGATAGCAGGCTGGCAGCTTTGGGATAATCCTTCTTTTGTACAAGCAAATGGTATGATATTATGGCAAGTGTCCAACTAAGGACTTGAAAATCTAACTTTCTTTTTATTTCTGCATTAACTTTGTGAGCTTTGTGATCTTTTGAGTCTTAAGGGGGCTTGAGGCTTTTAAAGATTCTAATATGTTTGAGCCTGCAATTTTTCTTGTCTCGCTTAGCCTTGAATCCTTACATTCATCCCGAACCCTTTTTACCTGTAGTTCGCAGTCTAGAGGAGATCTGCTGACACTTGGTTTGGCAGTGACTAATATTCTGAATGGTTTAGTATGGCTTTCTATCCGGCCAAAGACCATATCATCAGTGAGTGCCTTCACATTGCATTATATTTAATCTTCTCCTTCTCTGTAACCCTTCAAAACCACTAAATCAAGAAACTCCATATTGTGCAATTCACAAAATTACTAATGCTCACACATTTACAATTTGATTCCAGGTTAATCCTGACGGCGTCGAATGCCAAATCATATGTTCTTACCTTCCTGATTTTGTAGTTACAGAGCTACTATGGTATCCATTTATGCTTCATCTTATTCCTAGTTCATGTTTGATGCTTGCATTTTCTTAGAAGTCAAGATAATTCTAATAGTTTCAGCTACTCTGATATCCTTATTATCCAATTTGAGCATCAAGTTTTTTTTTTTGTTTTTTTTTTTACCAAAAAAAAAAAGAACACTAGTGAACAACAAATCTTTAATAAGCATTTTCTGATTGATTGTTGTTGCAAAACCAGATGTGCACTGTGCATATAAGATATAAGATAAAGTGGTGCTGTGTGGACTATATTGCTTTATTGCTTCTTAAACTTCAATCTTTTCTAAAATATTTCTGGGGATATACAAAATGAGGATGCAAATGCCCTCCACTTGAGAGCTTTACAGAAAATATATTATTTGATACTGATCAAGGCTCAAGATTTTTGTTTCTTCAGGAATTACAACCTAGGTATACTCTAGCAAAACCATCACTATGTTTCCAAAAGCAGAACTGCAGAATAATTGATATTGTACATAGTGGAGTGGGAGTTGGGACGAGGCCTTGTTGAGTTCAGTAGAATAGCTTCTTCCTCTGGTAACTCATTATCAAAAAGGTGCAAAATGGCTGAATCAGAAGGTTGGGATAAAAAAATAATAATAAATAAATGAATAAATAGGTGAGAATTCACCGCAAAGGATTTAGTGATAAAATTACATTGTTCACTTAATCTAGAAAATGGGAAAGAACAAAATTTTAATATATTAAAAGGTGGAATATCTTCAATTATATGTTCTCAATGATTGGGTAACATTGTAAGACATAGCTCTTCCGCTTATTTCAGGGCATGGGAGTCTCTATCAGCTGTAACATGTTGCAAATCTCTAGTTATTGTTTATGATAAGAGATGTATCATCCAAATTGGCTATGCTGCTGCATCTGCCTCTGGTACAGATGATGCTATAGGTGTGGATGTTGACACATTGATGCAAGGATCACTTTACCAGGGTCTTATAAAATCTAAATCCCGTAAGAGACGTACATTTGCCTGTATATGATTCTGGCTATTTCAGTTTGACAACAACGTCAATTTCATTAGTCGAAAGTTTTCACCATCTTTGCAGAAAGCTACTTGGCCAATTTATCTCTTTATCCTGCAAAGTCTGAGCTACCATTTCTCCCTTTGAATACACAGGTAGACATACTTTCCTTTCTTGTATAAAAAAATTGTAGAAAGATGCCAAGGGTTTGTACTCTAGACCAATCAATTATCAGAGGAAATTGAGCAGTTACATATTACTTGGCATCTTGGTTGACTGTTGATTCCAACAAAGTATTGGACATTGGTCAAAAATGTACTTTTGTGTCTAGTTCAAGAGCACTGATATGATCTGGAATTGTGAAACATTTTCTGCGGTTGACTATAAAACCCTTCCAAATATCCTGCAATCTTTTTCAGCTTAATTTTCTTTCTTTTTGTTCTCATGTAATGTTTGCTCTGTAATATTACTGACGACAATGATCATAAACTAGGCAGTCATCTTGCAACCTCTTGGAACTAAAGGAATTGCAATAATTGGTGGTCACATAATTAGGGGATTCACTACTTCTGACCAGGTTAATCTTATTCCTCGAATATTGATGCTCAGAATTATCTGCAGTTGCTGCAATTATGCTCTGTCCATCCATAATATTCCGAGATTTGTTTCAGCATTATCACATTTGCACTTTACACAACGATATTGTTCCTTCAATGGCATTACCTGTTACTCAGACTATCAGTCAATCAGTGTTTAATGAAGGTCTCATCCTTTTCACAAATATCTCCTGCTCAATTTATTTTCTTGTTAAGTAACAGGCATGGATCACTTTGATTGGGGAGAAATTAGATGCTACACTTGCAAAGGTTATCAATGATATTTCAGTGGCAGCAAAACAGACAACTTGAAGAAACTCAGATACTATCATCTTCTTATCTACATATTATTCCTGGAATCTTCAGTGGAGGTGCTTCTTTAACTTATAGCCTTTTATATATCTCTGCAATTGATTACTTTTGTCAGTGAAAGTGTCCAGAGGGTAATTCCATTTTTTGTTGATGAAGATTCTCTGAAGTTTCAGTTTTACAAAGGTAAATTTTGGGGATAGTAAAATTTGGGGATAACATTCGGAAAACTACTGATTGGTGGCATTCCTTGCAGCCCTCTGATGCTGTTCGAGAGACAAAGATCAATCTTTACAACTGTGGAAGTACATTTAAACTTGTCCCTCACTAAAACAAGGATTTCAAGATTGTGTTTATTTTACAGCATTCCTTCACCGAGATGATGCTGGAATTGTTGTTACCCTTAAAAATGAACTGATCTGCACTTCTGCTCTAGCAGTGTTGTCGCTGAAGCGTGGAAGAGACAGCAGGAAATGTGTCCATAGGGCTCATGAGCTGACATTGGTGTTTTTTGTCTTTAAAGAAAAACACGGAGAACGTTTAGGCATTAACTCTGAACCCGTTTTCTGTTTTCTTTTCTCTCATCCACAACCCTTTGTTGTCAAGGGATTCTGTATAGAATTTGGTTTCTATCGCTGTTCATATGAATAATAATCGGATTTGGTCCTTTTGTCCTGGCAATTCACGGTTTTTCTTGCCTAGCCGAAGTATCCCCAAAAATTTTATCATCTTCTGACATGTAATTTCAATGCCAATAATTTGTTTCAGTGAAAGGTTCTGCTGGATCATTTTATGATGAGACTTATCTGCAAGACTAATCATTCACACTTGAATGAGAGATCATAGAAACGGCAGCTAGAATGTTATTGTTCCGTCTTTTTGAAAAGCAGTGGGGAATGTTTGATTTACTTAAATATTTCCCCACAAATTCCAAAAATTTTGTTGCACGGACATTGTTCAGTTTTCAGTTTTACAACCACAAAACAGACATCGAGTTAAGTTCAATAATAGACGTAAAGACAGAGGGTTGAAATAATAAATCATTCATTAGAAATGTTGAAGGTGAAAATACTGTTACACTGCACAAAATGGCAGATCTGTCGAAAAAGAATGATAAGTGAAAAAAAATAAAATAAAATAAATACCGATCTTACATGTTTCTCCTTTAGTGTCTATAAAGCAAATATGAGATATTAATGGTAAAACAATGGAAAGAATGGTATCTGTAATATCCTCAGTTTTACACAGGAACCTGTACTAGAAGAAGCTCTGCTATTTTCATTGGTCTAGAGGTCTTTCCCAAGGCAGCCAACCATTTGAGGGATCAGCCAAGTTTGCTAAGACAAAGTCTCGTAGGCCTGTGTCCCAAACCTCACAAAACTGTTGTGACCAATTTGGGGGTTCAATGGCCTCAGTCCCCAAGCCAGGAGCTCTATCCCTTGACCCTTCATTTTGGTTTTCCTGCCAGTCAGCAACATAAGTAGCAACTCTTCGGTAAAATTTGGCTTTGAAAACTTCCCAGACCTGATACTTATAGTGATTTATTACAGCCGTGCTCTGAGGCAAATTCACGTATCTAAACCCTTTTTTCAAGCGAAAATGATGAACCACATTCAAAAGGGTAGTGTCAAGGGCCTCAGGACGTATGATTGATTTGTGCCGCTCAGGACTCTGAAGCCGGCAAGTGTATCCTGCAGTTACACCCTGGGAAGGAGCTGAATCCAACCCTGATGGTCCAAAGCTATGACAAGTTGTTCTTATCTCTGCAATTTTTGAGGACAATGAAAAATTTGCCACCAGGCCTCGAAGCAACCCCTGACCAGCATATCCCAAATTCCTAAAACTTTGGTGCCCTGGAGAGGAATAGGGGAAGTAGAAGAATTCATCTACATCCATGAATGAGACCCAATTGCATTCATCCTTGGCCCTGAGAGCACAGTGTGAGAAACCAGCTTCCTGCGTCTTAATCCAGGGCCATACATGCCTGGTGACATTGTACCTTTCTTGATCAAGTTCTTCAATTACCTCTTTGATTCTATCATCACTATTGTTATCATAAATGAACCACTTCTCAACTCCTAGCCAACCATGATACATAATCCATTCGCGCAGTGCAGAGGCTTGGTTCCATACCATTGTACATACACAAAGCTCATACTTGCCCTTATGTTTCTCCCTACCCTCGGACTTAGAATTGAAAATCTTAGCCACAGATGGTACAATCATACGCTCATGAGATCTACCATGAACATGGTGTGTCATTCCAACTGTTACTCGAATTCCCTGAGCCTTCTCTGGGTTCTTCTTGATACTCCGTGGCAACAAACATCTCACAACCTCCTGAGCAGCCGTGAGAGCTTTTGTTGTGAACCTAAATTTCGTATCATTCTCCCAGTTTCCTAATCCAAAATGGCAACTAAACTGCCGGGGGTCAGATTCTCTAGCGGGTCTGAGATTCAAACCCTTAACAAACACCACAGCAGTGTCCCCATCCACAGTAGCAGCATAGGCCACATTTTCCCAAGAATGAACAGTCTGATTATTCTTCAGCCACAAACCATTTTCAAGCTCTAATCCATTTCTTCCGCCCCTTTTTAACTTCACCGCAGCTGAATAATTCGCTGGTGGAAGTGGACATCGCACAATCAATCTAAACTCATCGTATTCATCCACCGAAAAAGCATTCAGCTTAGCAAAAGCACTCTCTCCCTCCTTAACAACACTATCACTGCTATTTCTATTCAATAGAGATGTCTTTTTTCCATACACACATTCCAATTCTAGATTTTTCTTTACAAACCCATCATTCTTTACCAACAAAAGGACATGATCAGGCAGCAAAATCCGATCTTCTATCTTAAATGGCAACGATAACAACTTATCAAAATCTTGAACAGAATCACTACTTGAAGACAATAAAGACAAGCTGGAAACTACCAGAACGGGGCGAAAAGCCGAAGAATTCCGAACATTATAGGATAAAAGGCAAACAAAAACAAGAAAGCTGAAACAAAGCACAAGAGATCTTACTGAAAACAAATGGGAAGGTAATACTTTTAAGTATGGCTTTGGTGAAGTTCTGATTAAGCGTTTCCGCTTGCGGCGTTGCTCTGAAGAGTCCATTTAAGGTTTCGTTTCTTCAAAGATTCCCGATCTGCAGGGACGTTTAGGATGAACTGAAGGTTGTCTTTTGTGTGTTTTGCAGATCTAACGCGGGTAGCGCCGACAGTCACAAAGGCTCTTTTCAGGTTCTTGGTGTTATCGGGAAATTGTCGGAGACGACGGAGGACGCGTTTGCCAGATTGCTTACTCCACCAAGCAATGCTTTTGGAAGTGTTTTTTATAGGCTAGTTGTAAAAAAGTCCAAACCTGTTTGCTGGCTTTGTAGGGAATGTTTGCTTCACTCATCACATAGCGCGTCCCACTCAAAAACAAGCACTACTACTACTACTACAATGGCATTTCATTTTCATTTTTTGAAGAATTATTCACTTTTTCCCTTTTTTTCGTTGGTTTTTCATCCTACCATATGTTTTTTGTTGCAATTATTGCTCTATATATATATTTCATATTACATGTTTTTTTTTTTGGACACCAAAATCTTTTCAAGACAATATCAAATTTAATTTAATTTATTGTAAGTTGGCATGTAAGAATAGAATTAAAAATTTAGAATTAAAAGATAAATTATATAAAAAGATACGTTAGAAAATAATGATATAAGTAAAAAGTAAAATTTTTAAAAAATATATAATTTTAAACAATTTTGAGGAATGAACAATACCACCATTCCTAGTTCCATCCGGGCTAGTATGCATTAGCCAACCAAAGGGACACGCACCAACTTAGCAGATGATGAGATTTAGGATATTGTATTATCTGAGTGTATTGTCTAATACTCTTCTTCATTGATGGCATAAGAGTCAATGTAAATTATTATGAATAATGAGGTTAAAGTAAATGTATATGAAGAATATTTATATGTACTTTATCTCATAAGTTACCTCAATGATTTAAAAATATTGATAAAAGTTAAGATTCTTATTTAATGTCAGATCGCTTGAATTTGTCAAGTTATTAGAGATCAAATCGTGATTTACCTCTCCCATTAATATAAAATCGACTATAAGAGATCTGTAAGGGTGCCTTAGATCCTTTTTGCATTAACTTCATAACAGAGACAGATCTAAGGGGCAAGGGGTGGCGTCTACCCTCCAAATTTTTTATGTTACTTTTAAAAAATTAATTTAAAAAAATTCTTTAAATTTTACTTTTCGTTCTCTATAATTTTTTAAAAAATTATAATATTATTGTTTAATATATTATTTAATATAATTTGTTTCCAACTTCAAATCTTTAGTTCCATTCCTACTTTAGAAGAGACTGGTGAAGCCCAAATAGCAGGAATTGATTATGGGCAAGGCAGGGCTAGCAAAAGGACCCAATTTCTGTTAAGTTTGTACAGGGGCAGTGAGTTGGTAAGTGATTTAGATGGGAGAGTAGCATAGCATGGGTGCATGGGTTCGTTTTGAGTTTCTTCAGAGAGATGTCATAGTTACCAGCCATGGCTTCTACATGAATAATTTGCAGTGGCAATTAATGCTGTACTTCGGAGATCCTTGTCCTTGTAGATGCTCTTAATTAGCAACTGTGATTCCCTGCTAAATATAGCAACTGAATTAAAAGTTAGGAATCAAAAGTGATACTTTCTCTATTTTAAAATATTTATTTATTAAATTTTTTTATTTTATTTTAAAATATTTATTTATATATATATTTATAAAATTATATAATTAGTATCTTCTTATTTTATCTTCATTTATTCTAAATTAATTGTATAATTTTTTAAAACTCTTCTTTCTTCTTGTTTTTTGAGAATTTTCATCAATTAATAACTATCATGTTTTTAATATGAAAAGAATATGAATTTTATCTAACTTATTGTATTATTTTCAACACCTGTGTATAAAAGACTTCATGGACAAATATTTTGAAACAGAATGAGTATAAAAAGGTAAAATAGCAAATTTATACTAAATTCTGCCCTACAAGTAGTAGCAGTTTGATTGAAAATTTACCAAGAAAATTAAGCATATACATATATAATTAAAATAGGAGTAATTATTATGATAATTTTTACCATTATTCTTTCAAAAAAATTTACACAATTACAAGAAAGAAGGAAAATAGTGAACAGCTTAAAGAAGCCGGCAGGCCCTCACCGCCATCTCTTCTTCGTACTCTCTTCAAGCCAGCTGAACGGAGTTTGGCACACACGCGAGAAGAATATGCTACTGCATGCTGCCTCTCTCACATTCTCTTCCATCGTTGGATTTAAAAAAAAAAAAAAAGTTGTTGGAGAATTTTCATAAATAAATTATTAAATTTTTAAAAAAATTACGAATAAACATATAATCATTGACTTCTCGTTAGAATTGTCATTAAATACTACATGAACAAAAGTAGCTTGTATTTTCTATATTAACTTATTTAATTATTTTTTGGGAATTTTAACTAAATTTAAATTTATTTAACTATTTTTTTAAAAGTAAATTTGGTATATAAAAGAGTCGAATAAAATTGTGAGATTAAATGATGTCTACATCAAAGTGACTCTTTCTATATGCTTTTTTCACTAATTGAACTTTGATTTATTCTCAAAACTCTTTTTCTCTTTTATAAAGCTATTCACTATTTGCCTTGTTTATGGTTATAGCTAACCTAATAAAGAAATAAAGATACATATGCAAAAGGGTGGCTTGTCCTCTTGGACTTGGACCACAATTATTTGGATAAGATAAGCTAATTTTTGTCACAAAATTATTGTCTTTTAATAAAGTGTAAAAAATCGAAGTAACATTTAAACTATTTCAAAATTTAAATTTTATAATTAAACTAAAAAATGTTTAGAAGTAATATTTATACTATTAAAATATTTTAATTTTACACGTTTATCAAATTTAACTATTTAACAACTTTTTTTTTTGTTGATTACGTAACCCTCACCCTCACGTGATAATATTTTTATCTTTACTATTACTCTATGCGCGCTAACTCTTTCCTTCTATTTTCTTCCTCAACATACCTCAATTTTTCAATCTCTTCAAAAAATAAAATAAAAAAAAAAAGAACAAGGCACTATAATTTGAAAATGTCCAAAAGTCGAAGTCCTCCATTATCCACTTTTTAAAACCTGATAGATTGATAAGAATTCTACAAGAAGATTCGCAAGTTGTGATAATGAATAAGCAAATCTCGATATTTTTTTCACTACTGACAAAGCAAATATTTAGTGATTTCGTACTTTATGTGAATAGTAAAGATCTAAAATGTAAATTTTGGGTGTGGATTAATCCCAAAATGTGTAGTAGATTTATGAAAATTATTATCGATTTATTGTGGCGAATTCGTCTGTTTTTTTTTCTTTTAATGGACAAAAATATACTCAAAAGACGTCACGTGAAAGTCACGTAATCAACGAAAAAGGTGGTTAAACGATCAAATTTAATAGAAATATAATATCGAAATATTTTAATAGTACAGATGCTATTTCTGAACGTCTTTTAGTTTAAACGTAAAATTTGAAATTTGAGATAATTAAAGTGCTATTTGGATTTATTAGAGACTACAATAGTAAAAAAAAAAAAAAAAGTAAAGACGACAATATTATAAACCCTAAAATTGACAGATCAAATAGGTTAATTTTTTAAACAAAAACTTAATGATTGAATTGTTATGAATTATTGGAATCTTTATTAATTAGTGGAGGCTCCACTAATTATGGATTTATGTGAATTATTATAGAAGATTTTTATGGATGTCCACCATTTAGTGGAGACACCACTAATTAAGATTAGTGGAAGATGATGTATGCCATAATGTAATCCACTAATTAGAGCTCTATAAATAGAGCTATTCTCTAAACTTGTAATACACCATTATTTTGTGAAAGAAAGATTAGTGAAAGAAAGATTAGAGAAAATTGTGAGAGAAAAGAAAGAGAAAAATTCTTGTGCAAAGAATAGTTAGAATTTTCTTAATGTGTAGTATGTAGATTTTTTTCTAATACTACCCTAATTTTATAACACGTTATCAGCACGAGTCTCTGCCGTTATTAAAGCCAGAAGACAGGTACGCATTTATTGATCTCGCTAAATTCGAATTTGTAGCCCTTGATATTTCTGAAAAAAAAAATTTATATGTCATACAGAAATGCATCTAAATGCTAAAAAAAAGGAGATCCATATGTCATGTGGATAAAAAGAAAGATTTGACCACCTGAAGATGGTCGTACTACCCACTGTACGGTATGAATGGTTGCACCTGAAGTTGCAAGATTGTAAAACCGTGAACTCCATGATGTATAAAACTACATCTTAGTTAAAAATTTTACGGAGAAAAAGTTACTAATGAAGTTACATTGGAGAAGACATTCTCCACTTTTCATGTTCTACAGTAACAATATCGAGAAAAAGGGTATCCAAATTTGACAGCTTTAACATGAGTTATTATTGAGAAATCATGAAGCCAGATGAATTGGCTCAACAGCACTCCCAGAAGTGAATGCTGTTGGCTCCAGCAGAACCCATCGTTATAGTCGTAGTTGTGGCAGTGGCCGTGGTTATGGTCATGGACACACTCGATATTTCCCTTATCACAGAGAAATACTAACCACCTGAAGTGGAACAGAAAAGATAATAAGGGAAAAAGATATTTCCATTAATAATAAGCATCACATCTTTTATTCATATCACTAGTATTCATATGAACTTGAAGATACATGCTTATAGTTGCTTTTTTATAATTGAGCTGACAAATGTAAGATGAAGGTTTGTAATTGTTCTTTTTCAATATTTACATTAGAGGAAGACAAACAATTAGTAATTATGGACTTCAACTCCCCTTTTTCGACATCCTTCTCCTTTTCTTTCCCCTTTGAGCCAGTATCGAGACTAGCAGCAGAATTAGCCGTAAAATTACTCGAAATGAGTCTTGAGATTTTATGATCTCCTTAAGTTTATTATAATTAAATTTCTTATTATATTTGGCCTTGAAGCATGGTTGTCTCAATTTCTGTGTTTGGTCCTCTAACTGCGTATTAGGACTTTCTTCCACCAACTGTTTTTCACATTCCAGTATCGCAATGGCTTCTTTCAACTTCTTCTCAGTCATATGTCCTCCTTCTTCTTTATTTTGCATCTCCTGTAAATCGAAGTGATATCATCGGTTATTTACTTATAAATCTTTCATAGTTTCATACTTGCAAATTATAAGTATGTATGAGAGAGAACCTGAACATTCTTGATTATGGTCTCCAAGCTCACCAATTTCCTGTGAGGCCATCGACGAATTCCTAACTCCCTACATATTTTCTTGAGACGGGTTATGCCAATATTCAGTTCTTTGGCTGCGCTCTTGATTGGTAGGTAACAGTACTGCGAAATTGTTTCTCTTGATAGTGTCTGGGAGTTATTGCCCTTCTTCTTTCTCTGCCTCTTAATCATCTTCTTCTCCCTAGGAATTTTTTCTGCAATAATATCTTGAACTTCGATATTATGCATTTCATGAGTACTTACTCCGACTTCGTTGCCAAGACCACTCATTATTTCTCCTAGAAAAAGAAAATAATATCAGTAAAGGTAATACCATTCAAAATCCATGTTTAAATGTATAATAACCTGGAAACATATTCTGGCTTTGTTCAAAATCCATTAGAGAGTAGAAAGGATCATGCACAAGCATATCCTCATTCAAAGGAATAGCATCAAGAGGAACAGTATCAAAAGCAGTCTCTTGTAGGGGCAGATCAACTTGGTCCAAAGCAGTATGTTCAAAACTTCCATTGATTTACATAAAAAACAAACCAAAAGAGAGTTTAATTTCATTATCAAGCATACTAAAAACAAATGGAAACCCTCAAAGGTATCTCACCTGAAATTAGGAGGAAGCGGTTGGTTTGGAAAGGAAAACATATCAAAATCTTCTGCGTTCGAATTAGGCAGAAGCGGTTGGTTTGGAAAGGAAAATACATCAACATCTGCTGCAGAAACCGAGTCAAAATTTGATCATGTCTCAAATGAATTACGAGTCTCCATATCTGCTTTGTGATTTTTGTTTTTGATGTTTACTAATGACTGATAACTGAGATATATATCGATACATACATATATATATATATATATATATATATATTTGTATGAGGAAGAAGAAGAGGTAGATGGTAGGTAGAGGGTCGGAGGAGAAGAAAAGACAAGAGAGGAAGATGGAAAGTCGGTACCGGGAAGAGTGAAAAAAAAAGGAGATATTTTTCTTGGCATTTCCTACTTGTCATCATTTTCTTATATTTCTTTTCTTATTCTCTTGTGAAATCATTATTTCCTAAATTAGGGGAGAACAGAAACAGTACAAGAAAGATCGTGATTGGACAACATCATTAAATTATCTTTATCCGCATACAAGCGCGTGTGAACTTGAAGTTCAAAAGATAATTTATTTGTAAAGCATTGCAAATCAAATGCCAGACACTTTTGTTGACTCTAGAAGAGTAACAAAATCGCATATGCCAACTATAAATGCTCCTATTCTAATTGAAATTCCAACAGAACAAAAGATTTTACATATACCTGCTGAGCCAAAAGCATGCCAGAAGCATGGCCGACCTTTTGATTCTAAAGATAAAAATCATCGAAAGTAGAGAGGATTAATGGTCCAGATGATCATATTAAAGCAAAGAATGATAAAGACCAAGAGAAAACTTATGACAAAGAACCAGACATAAATGAAAGTAACACTGAAATTTCTATCCATTATACCACTTCCGGTAAAAGTTGGAATCGGATAGAAACAATTATTGATCATATGTTTGCATATAATATCTCTTGATGTTATACAGGATAGTGATGATCCTGAACCAATATCAGTTGATGAATGTCGGCATAGAAAAGATTGGCTGCAATGGAAAGATGTGATTCAATCGGAGTTAAATACACTGACACAACGTGAAGTCTTCGGACCTGCAGTCCGAACACCAGAAGGTGTAAAACCTGTTGGTTACAAATGGATATTTGTGCGAAAGCGCAATGAAAAGAGTGAAATCATTCGATATAAAGCGCGATTAGTAGCCCAAGGTTTTTCACAAAGACCAGGTATTGATTATGATGAAACTTATTCTCCTGTTGTTGATGCTATTACACTCCGATATCTTATCAGTTTGGCAGTACATGAAAAGATAGATATGCGCCTATTAGATGTTGTCACTGCTTACTTTTATGGAAATTTAGAAAATGATGTTTACATGAAAATCCCCGAAGGATTTCATATGCCTGAAGCATATAAACATTATCCTCGTGAAAATTACTCCATCAAGTTGTAAAAATCATTATATGGCCTGAAGCAATCTGGGCGCATGTGGTTCACACGTCTTAGTGAATATTTATTGAAAGCGGGATTTAAAAATGACCAGGTATGTCCATGTGTTTTTATTAAGAAATCTGGTTCTAAATTTGTAATATTAGCTATATATGTTGATGATATTAATCTTATTAGAACTCCTGAAGAGCTCCAAGAAACAATTGATTATTTAAAAAGAGAATTCGAAATCAAGGATTTTGGTAAAACCAAATTTTGCTTTAGTTTACAAATTGAACATCTGGAGAGTGGAACATTTATTCATCAATCAACATATACAGCAAAAGTGCTAAAAAGATTTCACATGAACAAAGCACATCCATTGAGTATTCCAATGATCGTCCGATCATTAAATGTGGATAAAGATCATTTCCGACCTCAAGAAAATGATGAAGAACTCATTGGTCCTGAAGTACCATATTTCAGTGCAATTGGTGCATTGATGTATCTTGCTAATAATACACGACCTGATATTGCTTTTGCTGTCAATTTATTAGCAAGATTTAGTTCTTCACCAACACGACGACATTGGAATGGAATTAAACAAGTCATTCGATATCTCCAAGGTACAATTGATCTCGGATTATTTTATTCAAATAAAACCAGTCCAACATTGATAGGTTATGCGAGATCTTTGGTTATTTATCTGATCCACATAAAGCACGTTCTCAAACAGGCTATCTATTTACATGTGGAAATACTGCTATATCATGGCGTTTTACGAAACAATCTATAGCAGCTACTTCTTCAAATCATACTGAAATTATAGTCATTCATGAAGTAAGTTGAGAATGTGTATGGTTAAGATCCATGATTCATTATATCCGAGAAAGTTGTGGATTATCATCAATCAAAGATATTCCAACTCCTCTTTATGAAGACAATGCAGCTTGCATAGCTCAATTACGAGGAGGATATATTAAAGGAGATCGGACAAAACATATTTCACCTAAATTCTTCTTTACTCATGAACTCCAGAAGAAAGGTAAAATTGATGTGCTACAAATTCGGTCATGTGACAACCTCGCAGATATTTTCACGAAGACTTTACCGACTGCAACATTTGAGAAGTTGAGATATAAAATCGGTATGCGTCGGTTTAAAGATTTAAAGGAATCATCTCATCAGGGGGAGTAATAAACAGACATATAGAATAGTGTACTCTTTTTCCTTCACTAGATTTTTTTTCCCACTGGATTTTTATCTAGTAAGGTTTTAACGAGGCATATTCTTTATGTAATGGATGGACATCCAAGGGGGAGTGTTATGAATTATTGGAATCTTTATTAATTAGTGGAGGCTCCACTAATTATGAATTTATGTGAATTATTATAGAAGATTTTTATGGATGTCCACCATTTAGTGGAGACACCACTAATTAAGATTAGTGGAAGATGATGTATGCCATGATGTAATCCACTAATTAGAGCTCTATAAATAGAGTTATTCTCTAAACTTGTAATACACCATTATTTTGTGAAAGAAAGATTAGTGAAAGAAAGATTAGAGAAAATTGTGAGAGAAAAGAAAGAGAAAAATTCTTGTGCAAAGAATAGTTAGAATTTTCTTAGTGTGTAGTATGTAGATTTTATTTTAATACTACCTTAATTTTATAACATGAATCAAAAAGTTTTTTTTTTTTAATGAAATTCTTTTGGTCATCCTTCTTGTAAAAATTGATTTGCCTTGTGATATTAATGAAATGCTTAGGATTGTTCTTCTATAAACACGTGTCTGCCCCTGCGGTTGGGGAAGGGAATTAATATTCTGTTTTATGTTATTATAGGTTGATGTTCTGTGTATTACACGAGTTGTTATATTATTAAGATTTAATATATTAATATTAAATATATATTTTTATTAATTAATTTAATTAATTAAAATTTTAAATAAATTCAAATATAATTTTTATTTTTAAAACAAATTAATTTAAATATGTAGCATCTTATAATATTTTTACTAGACTTTCTGTTCAATTTATTTAGGATTTTCTTTTACTGCCAAATGGAATGCCCCGAGGTACTTTTGTCTTTTCAAATGTCGTAAATTTAATGGATATGTGAGGAATTTTGTTTAAAGAATTAGGTACAACGTGGTCCTCTGCTAAAGGATTCCTTAGAAATCACGAGGGAACGGGAGAGATTAACTAATTTAATATTCTTGTAATGTTCGTTATAGTAATAAAAAAGTCACAAAGGTGAAAGATTCTTGCCGTCTTATTATTTTTAATCTCACTGTTCTTCTAAAGTGATGATGTTCGAATTAGCAAGGCATTCTCAATCTAAAATTTCTTTTTTTATAATATAGTATTTAGTTGAGGTAAAAATTAAAAGAGATGTAAATACATATGTAAATAAATAATTTATATTATTGGGTTAAAAAAAGATAAAAAAATAAATTAAGAAGAAAAACTCTCTTTCTTCACCTCAACAAACAATGCATTTAAATTTGGACAGATTGAGACATAAATTAAAATAATATTTATTTTTTATTTTTATACTCTAATTAAATAAAAAAATTTTAAAAAAATAAAAATTCTTCTTTTTCTTCTCTTTTACCTCCCCTCTTCCTTTACGAACCAAACATAGAGTTAGAGAAGGTTGATACGTCTGGAGAAGGATATATAGATAGAAGGCCTAATACTTCTAAACTATTACTCTCTCTGTCCCACTAAAATTGATAGTGATTGACTTAGCACGATATTTTATATAAAAGTAAAAATTAGAATATAATAATAATATAATATAATAAAAATAAAAAATATGTAGGTCCCCATAATACTTTATGTCAAATTTAAAAATATAAATATAATATATGTGAGGTATATTAATTATTTTATAATAAATTGTATAATAAAAACTTTCCTTTTAAAGAAAATATCAAATTTAATAAGATAACTCAAAATAGTAAGTATGTCAATTTTAATGAGAGAGAGGGAGTATCGTATTGCAACTTCCAAATAGTTGGTCCATAGCATTTTTGTCCTTTTTTTTTTTCAATTCAAAAGAAAATTTCGGAAAGATGAAAGATTAGCTACATGATAGGGTACTTTTTAGGATCACAAATTGATTTTGCAGGATAAAGTTGTCTTGTCTTGTCTTATCCAATGGCCACCGAAGCATGAGTTTCCGATCGATCGTGAAGAGGTTGGGCCAACCAGCTCAGATGTCGAAAGGGCTGATCAATAGTTGTAGTCAATCGGCAGGCTCTCGTCCTTTGACAGGGCCTGCAGGACTGCAGACCATGAGATGTCCATTTCTTTTTTCTTTTTTTTTCTGCTAAAAACAAATCCATCTTAATAAAATTAACATATTTATTAGAATATCTTAAAATGATTGATATTTTTCATAAAAGAAATTTTTTTTATCATATTATATATCATAAAAATGCTAGTGTTCTTATTATATATTATTTTTATATGATTATATTAGACATAAATCAGTTTATATATTTTTAATATTTTATTATTATATTATCACTATATTATTAATTTTGAATTTATATATGTAAGATAATTGTCAATTTTAATAAGAAAGAGACAATATTATTTTTATATTAAAATATATATATTACGTATAGAATGACATTGATTCATACATTATTATTGTAAATACTTAAATTACCATTTCAATAAGTTTAAATCCCTGACTTACATTATAATGCTTATGACATGCTACAACTATCACCTTGGTTTTGAAAATGAGAATGAAATTGAATTTTGGAAAACAACACGTGAGGATAAGGAAGGAGAGAGGCTTTGTGATTCGATAATATTTTTTAAAAACATTTTGAGAATAAAAAATCGTTTGAATTGAGTTTGTTTTCACATTCTCTAATCCAAAACAAGATTTGGAATGGTGAAACAATCCAATTTCCCAAACTGAGCTTAATCATATGTGGGAAGGGCAACGAGATGGGAATCATATACAGGCCTAGTGGATAAGATGGAGCATTTGGATCACCAAGACTTGTGCAGTTGATATAAGTCAGCTTAACATTTGAATATCTTTTGGTACATCCCACAAGACTTGCCTACTGCTACTTACCCTCTTTGTATAGTTTGTAGACTATTTGTCAAGATTCAAACTTTTTCTGAACATCAATTTGTCGCATAAAACTTACTTAGCGTGACTTATTTCTTTTGTGTAATTTGTAAGTTATTATGCGTAAATAAAGTTTATCCATAACATTTGTAGGTTATTGCACGGAAATAAAGTTTATCCACAGCACATCTTCGAATAGCGATGTGAGCTCTCTTGTCAACCAAAAAGACAAAAAAAAAAAAGATATAAGACTGTTGTGCTTTTTGTTTGTTACTTGGGATAGGTATAATAATCCTTCCTAATATTTCTAGGGGGAATTAGATGCTTGACAAAGACAAAAACTACAAAATTTACGTTCCTTTGCAATATTTTGAGGCCCATGTCACATGGTGAGTATATGCAACTGAATTTCTTCCAATGCTTGACGGAGAAGAAGAAAATTGGGTTGAATCTTGGGATCAGAATAAGAGACAAATAACTGAATACTCTCATTTAAACTTGGTCTTGTACACTGCAATGGTAGTTTCCTGTACAGAATTCCACCTTTTCTCCCCAGGAGGGAGGCACATATTCTACCACAATGCTTTAAGAGAAGTGAAGTGCCCTGTTAGCCTGTTGCAGTAAACCTTGAATACACATCGTTTATGTAAAGAAGAATTTGGAAGGGTGTAATCGACCCGCAAATCGCCAATGTACTCTGGTCTGAAGCTTGAGAAGCAATTCTACTGCTTCAGAAAGTTAGGATGTCCCGCTCTAAAGTATACATCACAGACCTAATTCACATCAATTGATTTCAACTTGGCATCAGTATAAAGGATCGGGCTTTCTTCTTGTTTACTTGTGACCTGGTGACAAGGAATATAAAAAGGTATCATTAGTAATATGAAGACCAGTACATGTTCAAGATAAAAAATGGTAAAAGTTTTATGTCTAAATGACATTTGCTACCATGCATATAAGCTAGAGAAGAAGCCTCTTTAGATTTGAACTTCCACTGTTGCAATTGTTCTGACCAGCATAACACAAATTACCCTATCAAACTTTGATCTCACCCAAAGAAACAAATTAAGATAATTGCAAAAATTCCACTTATGAACTACTGCCTCCACCTCAACCAGCTCTCTAAAGAAGAAAATAATAAGAATACAAAAGAAAAAGAAGACCCAAAAAAAAAAGAATCAAGAAAGACGTCCCATCTTCTGACAAGGTAGATGACTCTTCCCCTTTCTTCTTTTTGTGGGGGAATATGTGGGGAGAAAAGGATATTAAGGTTACCAATTCAATGAATAATTCTTCAATGCAAAATTGAAAAAATGTAGACAAACGATCACAAAAGACAAACTAATATTTGCAATGACTGTGTGCTGAGCAAAAACTGAAAATGAACGTTAATTACCAGCTGCCTCAGATTTGCTGCTGTATGCGAGTTGCTTGTGAAGCTCTACCAAACCCCCAGAATAACAACCTTTAAGAGCCTCCGCATCTTGAATCATCTTGTTCATCCTCTTAGTTGATGAGTACGATCCCAAAGTTCCCTTAGAACAAGTCGGAGCACCTTCTGTTGGATCCGAAGTGGACAGGTTCCCAGCTTGATGCTTACTTCTTGGGCTTTCTGGCTGTGATGCTTCAGTATTTACATCTTTATTTGGTGTGCAATTGATTGGTTGACATCTACTAGGAATGGAAACCTTCGCACTGGAACTTTGTCCTTCAGTTTTCCTCCAGAATTTTGGACTCAAAAATTCTGCACCAGGCAGCATGCAACATGTATTTCCTGCAGCATCTGCACTTGAAATTCTGCTGGTTGAAATTGACAGATCGTGCGACATTTCATCCAGAACCTTCTCCAGACCATTTACGCGCTTCTGTAGAGAATTCATTCCATTCTGGGAGTATCCTATGAATCTCTGGAATAAAAAAATGACATAAAATGATTAGAGCTGAATACTACTTAAGAAAGTAGAATATTTTTATGCATCCAACTACATGTCAATGGATATATATTTCAAGATTTAGAACAATACAGTTCAAGAAGCACATACCTAGCAAGAAACAGGACAAACTTGTAGAAATTTATATATTCAAAGAACAATGGGAAACAAAACCATTATCTTGGAATCAAAGTGTGAACTAAAAAGGAGCAACCGAAGCCAAGGGTAGACAGTCTGCACATCTACAGGTTATTGAGCGCCAGATGAAGCAGCAGCAAAGCAAAATGAACAGACAAAATTCACACATGAATTAGCAAGTAGTCAAGATAGTGTTCCACCCAAAAACAGAGGTAATATGGTGTTACAGAGAAAGTTACAAAAAGATCTATGAGGTTTCTATTATTATCCTGCTTCAACTGAACTTCTGGCAAAAAGATTGTCACTTTTGGCCCCTACACTAAGGTAGGGGACCAAGAAGTACTTTTGGCTAATAAATTAATCACAAAGCAAGAAGCTGAACTATTTTATGATCAACAAGGAGTGAGAGAGAGAGGGGCTTACCTGGAGGAGATCCAATAAACTAGACTGTTGGTTTTCAATTTGAAGAAGCTGTTTTTGAATCAAAGAAAAATTCTCAAACTCTTGCTCACTGCCAACCGTATTAGTAGTACAGCTGTCCAATGCATTTGGCTCACAATCTCCATTCTCATATAATGGAACCACACGAGCCCCATATCTCAAACCACCAAACCCATGCGCTTTTTCTTCAGAGTTTCTCTTGAAAAGGGGCCGTTTTGCTTCCAAACTAGAATCAGTGCAACTTTTACTATCCGCTGAACCAGAAACTCCTACGTTATCCATTTCGGAAGACAGATTCTGTTGTACTGCTACTTCAACTTTCCTGTCATAGGGCCGTCCAATATCCATTTGATAGGACCTTGAAGCTTTTGGTTTCCCAAGGTTACACTTGAGAGGACTCTTCCTCTGATTGTTGGAAGTAATTGAGTTACCAGATGGGGGTGACCCTATTTTGGAGATTGTTTTCCTCACTTGAGGGGTCACAAAGCCAACATCATCACAGGCCAAATCTGCAGAATTTCAGTATTCAATTAAATATCAATAGGTATAGAAAAGCTGCATAAAGTTTTAAGAATGGGTAATGTAAGAAAAAAATTGAAGTACCACATCTTTCCTGTTCTGCATTCCTATTTATTACTGGTATTTCCAGCTGATTACTATTAAAAACATGCTTGTCATTGAACTTTGAAAGTAGCCTGAAACAACTAAAGGTTTTGCAGAACAGGAAAGAGTTTTACAACTTGAACATGAAAACAGAGTCAGCAAAACTAACTTCAAGAAACCTAAAGCCAAACATCATATGTAAAGAGTTAATTCAAAATGAACTTGTCTACTAATATTTTAGTCTCTTTTTCAAGTAGAGGTACATACGAAATATGTATGATCATCTTAAAAGAATGAGTACAGCAAAACCAAAAAAATTAAAAACAATAACCATTTCAAAGAAGAACTAAAAGAAAATGCACAACTGATTACCAATCAGCATAAGATAGAGGCTCGATTCACATTGAAGACAGTATCCCTGGAAATAAACTTTTGAGGATGCATAAAGTAAACGCGAACGCAAACAAGATACACATTATTCTCGCTTTAGATTAGTGTAATGTTTAGTGGGGGATATGCTCCACCTTACATCTGGTAATTACTATCTTCCTCATATAGAACTTCTAATTATCCATGTCGACCACTCAATTTGATTATTTTAGTTCCTCTTGATCATCTACACCAAGTACTAAAAGCCTTCTTATCTACCGTCTTTAAGGGTGATATATATAGAAACATCCTATTAAAAGACAAAGTAATGGACTTTCAAGAAATATGCAAGCCATTCATCATTATTAATTTATCATGCCTATCGGAGAGAAGAACAAAAATTGGTCACCTCTTGAGGAGGACGACTTGGATTCTGTTTCATCTGAAAACTCATCTGAAGCTCCCGGAATCTCCTTCCACAACGCTATTGCCCGATTCATGGTCTCCCTCACAACTTTCACCTACAAAATTCCAAGAAAGAGAAAATGATTATAGACAAACAGATTATGATATATATTAAGTCAATCAGTAACGTTTCTTCAAACGCCACAAGGAAATCATAAAACCATTTCCCCAAATACAATACCTTGTCGAATCTTCTGCTTTCTAAAGAAGCCAAAGATGTAGACTTAAATTCCGACAACAAATTTCTCTCTGCCAGCGCCAACCTCCCTAGTGCCTCAGCTGCTGCCTTCCTCGCTGCCCAATCATCGCTGCTCAAGAACTCAACCATTCTTGGAACTAAACCATTCAACAAATTCTTTCCAGAAGCACCACCAACACTAGCTATGCTTCCAATGAGTGACAATAAAGCAGGTTTCGCCTTAAAGCAATCGCTTTTGGCCAGCTTCAAGAGCCTTGGCAATAGCTTCTTCAACTCAGGCGCTTCCGGCTCCGGCGAGGCTTCAATTCCGGCAGCTAAACATAGCGAAGCACCGATCTGAGCATTATAGTCCTGCTCGTGAGATATACAGTCAACCAAAGGCTTCAAGATCGCAGAGAACGGCGGTCGGGTAATATGCGAAGCAATGGAGGACACAGCATCAACACAGGCAGAACGGACACAGGAGTCAGGATCACGGAGGCGGCGAAGAACCGAAGACAGCATCTTGGAGAGGTGAGGAGACAAAGCATCACCATGAGCCACAGAAAGAACG
This sequence comes from Voacanga thouarsii, assembly GCA_026120185.1. NCBI lineage: Eukaryota > Viridiplantae > Streptophyta > Magnoliopsida > Gentianales > Apocynaceae > Voacanga > Voacanga thouarsii. Next base: position 2,005,825 of record JANUWF010003367.1, on the reverse strand, counting down.
CTGAGTAACCGAACACATTGGCGACGGACGGGGGATTTCTCAGCGGAGTCAGTATTAGAAAGGCACATCAAGAAAGGGGCAAAAGCATCATTGGAGAGGCTCTTAGCTATGGACTCGAGCTCATTTGTGGCCATAGTAAGAGTATCACGGTCCGACAATCTGTTGAGGCAAGTGATCACCCGGTTTTTCAAGTCGGACGGCTGCTTCGCCGGCGCCATTGTCTGAACTAAAGACACCCCTCTTCTCTCACAAGTTATACGAGCTGCTGCTGCTTCTGCTGCTGGAGGAAAATGGTGGCATGTGGGATGAGTAAAGAAGGTGGTTTGGGACTGTCAGCGTAGACGGAAAGGAATGGTTTTTATATGTTAGGGGGCTGAGAGGAGAGGATGAAAGGGGAACGTGGGGCGGAGTAGGGAAAAGAAGGAGGTGAACATGTGAGCTATGGGTTTCATGGTGGCTTTGATTTTTTTTAACTTCGCGGCAGTCGAGAATGGCTTTTTACGAACGAGTACTAATTACCGGGAATAAACATTGGGAATGGAATTTCCCATTCCGAAAAAGAATTGGGAGACCCAAACGCGCCTATCATAAGAGTTTCCTTAAAAGAAAATAGATATCTCTCCGTCTCAAATTATCTGTTTATTTTAATTAATTGTGCGGAGATTAAAAAAAGTAAATTTTATAATTAATTAAATATTTTTTTATTTTAATCCTTACAATTCAATAATAAGTATATCTCTTTTTAAAACTCTAAAACTTTGATATAACTTTAAATTATTTCTCTCTCCTAAATATTTAATTCTTACTAAAAAATAAATCAAAATATTAATGAGTATTTAGTTCTCTCCCTAGGTTACTATTGATATTTCTTAAGAATTAACGAAATGAGAACAAATATCAAAACTCATAAAATAAATTTTTTATTATATTTTAATATGTTTAGATAATAAAATACTATTAAATAGGAATAAATTTAGAATATTATTAAATCTTAATTTTCCAAAAAGACAAATAATTTAGGATAAAGATTAAGTTAAAAAGTAGACTAAAAATTTGAGACAAAAAGAGTACTTCACACTTTCTAAAATTAAAATATTGCTGAAAATTACTTTATTAGCCAATTTTTTTTTTTTTAAAAAAAATCAATTTCTCACCCCAGCTTCTGATTGTTCCCAATAGTCACCTAACTTCCAAAAGTTTAATTCAATCTACCTTATATGGGTCATATAGAACATCATGCTAGTGCTATATTGACCATATGATTTATTATTTGATATACTAATTGAAACATTTTGATTATATATAGTTGCATTATGTGTTATTGTTGCTGTCAAAATAGGGAGCCGATGCAAACGAGAATCGGCTTCGTCTCCGACAAACACAAATGATCCGATATGGTGCAATAGAAAATTGTATTAGATCTTTTTGAATTAGGGATCGAGTTCCTTGAGCTTACTATAGAAAGGGCTCAAGAAGGTCAGCTGAGAACGCTAAACGGAAGGACTTTTCTCGGAGAATAGAATGATATTGGTATTAATCGGCTTAACGGGAAGTACAGAATAAGTGCTGATATTGAAAATACGAACAGAAACTGTAAGGAAAAAACTGTAAACAATGCTAGTAAAGAGAAGTTAGAACAAAGCAGTAAGAAAGCTGTAAAAAATTAAAATTCTAGATTAGAAAGTTGGAAATGATGATGAGGAAAAAGAAAATGAAATTGAATTATGCTGATTGATGAGTTCATTTCTTGTCCCTGATTCTGGGCGATGCTCTTTATTTTATACTTGCTGCGAATGAACCACTAACAGAACGTGGAGTTGTTTTAGGCCAAATAGTGCCCCCAATGATCGTGCAGAATCCTTGCACCGAAAGATCAGAAATTTGTTTTTCCTTCTTATCGGCCCCGTGATGCCGATGTTGACCATGGCTATCGGCCTTTCGAAAGGTTGACTTTATCGGCTCGTCCCCATTTATCAAATTGGCATCGTCTTGAAGTAACCGTTGCGTCGGCTCAGCAAAGTTGACGTCAACACATGCCCTCCCCGAGTCCCGTTGTTTCAGCAGACGCAAGTCATCGAAACGATGGGAATCGTACAACTATTAATGGCAACCGTTCGTTTTTTGACAGAATCGAAACATCCCGAACGTTATGGAAGATTTGCGACGCTTCGGCCTTATAACCCGCAAACGACCCAATTTCAAATTTCCTTATAAATAGCAGTGGTCCCCAATCGGAACTCCTTACTTCCTACTACTTCCACATTCTTCAGAATTCTACTGCTTTAGTAACTCATCGATCTCTTATCTTTCTGCCAAAATTTCCTATGAACTGTAAATCTCTTTTTGGTAAAAAGAAAACATTGCGATGGCGACCCCTACCGATCAAAACACTTTGTGCCTGATCCAAGCCAATGCCAAACTGTTTGCTTTGGGCCCACGTCTCTTGCCCAGACATTACCGCTGAACACCTGCAGTTTGTTTTGCCGGTTGATTTCACTTTCCTTTTGCAACGGGACACTTTCACAACCGCCAATCTTCCCTCTTCTTTCCGCCATTGGCCCAGCAAACTCAAGAATTATAGAGAATGGCGAGACCGCTGCCACGCCCGATTCGGGGCTATCTGGGCGCAATGGGGAATTTCGGACGCCATCATGATGACCGACTTTGAGATGGCTTTCGACCGCAACTTATTCGCCGCCGTCCTTCCCTTTTGGTCTTCGGCGATCAACGACTTCATCTTTCCACATGGGATGTTCTCTCCTACCATTCTTGATATTTGCACCATCTTTGGCTTATGATGTGATGGCGACGAGATTTCAAGGTTTCATGACGAAGAAAATTTGCCAGCCATTGAGGCGTGTCTGGACAAGGCCTCCTCTTCGTATGGCAATTTCATCAGCGCTCAACGAGGGGTGGAGGACACTCCTTCAAACCAAGAACAGGCGGCCTTCCTATGGCTTTGGCTATGTAAATATGTCATTTGTTCCCATTCCGCCGACATCAGTAACGAGTACCAATACTATGTATCGCTCTCCTGAGGAGCAAGAGGCACTGTGACCTTGCCTCTCTGGTCCTTGCCTTGGTCTACCGCACTATCAATCAACTGATGGCTGCCCTTGCCGCCGGGGAGGATCCGACCATCCTAGGGGGCCTGCTCTGGATTGTTCAACTCTGGCTGTATCAATACTTACCCAACTTTAGTGTTAGCCGACTTGCAGGCACCCAAGCAGACTCTTCTGAACAGGCGACCGACTATCAGCTTCTTCGAGTCCCCATAAATTCTGCTTCTGCCGAAACCATCATCTCGTACCTCTACCAATGTCGAGACTTCCATGGCACCATTTTCTTCCCATATGCTGCTCGCCAAGAGGGCCCCCTTTGGTTGAAAAGCCTGTCGGAAAGCCCCGAGGCCACACAAGAAACTCTATGGGCCCGAATTATGTGCCCTCGAAAAATTCTTCTGGGGGCCAAGCCTGGAGCTCGGAGCGCTAAGACCTCCTGTGAGCGGTACAACCCTCATTGCTTCTCCCGCCAATTCGGGCTGATACAGGACATTCCCGCAGATCCAGGGCATGTTTCCTCTTTCTCTGCAAAACCGGTGTTATCGGCTGAAAACGTACATACTTTAGCCGAACGTACTCAGGCCATTCTAAGGTCCTTTGAGTTTAAACCCTTTCAGGTGGTGCTGGAAACTTCTCCAAGTTTTGATTTATGGTGGAGGCTACTGAGTGGGGCCCTGTTTTCTGCCCCCATAGGCGTCTGGCTTCTATGAATTCCTAGGCCGGCCACCTCTCTGCCTGAACTACCTTCATCGGCTAAGAAAGGAAAACAGGTAAAACACCCTGTAAGTCCTGTAATAATGTCGACCTTACACACTTCCTTGATGCAGAAAACCACTGCTGCTGCTTCTGTTGTCCCGGAGGAGAAGGAAGAAGAAATCGAGGTTCCGCCCCTGCTCCGTGGATCCAAAAGGAGACATGACACACTGACTCCTCCCGTTTCCAAGGTTTATATTTGTCGATTCCTCATTTCCTCCCATTTGGCTTCCCTAATGTTCAGAAATTGTTTGCCTAACTATTACCACAATCCTTTTCTGCAAAGGCGCAAACAAAGGGTAGGTCGTCCTGTAATCATCGACACTTCTTCTGGCTCAGAGGAAGATATTCCCCTCCGCTCTTTAGCCGAAAAGGCAGCTGAAAGAGCTGTCCCTCTGATGGCAGATACCCCCATGGTGGAGGCTACGGCTCCTCTTCTAATGACTAGCGCGTCGGCTCCCCCATTAGGGACAGACCTTCCATCAGCTGAGCTATCGACTCCAAAAAGTCCACCTCTTGTTCCGCTAAGGCCTGACAAGCAATTAGTAGTCGATGTCACTGAAACAACGCCACCCTTTCCCAGCCAGGGAACTGGAGAGGCGAATATTCCCTGCCAATGCTGACGCTGGCCTCGGCGCTGGACTTCCTTGACGGCCTCCTAGGGGCTCCCTTGCCTGCTGAGAGATCCACCCTTGAAAACGTGAGTCGCACCCTTCTGCAAATTGTGCAATCAACCGATCCAGACATGCCCCCCACGCTTCGAGACTTGGCAACTAGGTGCCTGGGGCAGATACGCTTCACCAGTCGCTTCTTCTTTGATACGCAGTGCCGCCGAAATGAAGCTCATGACCAGTTAGAGCTTTTAAAATTACATCGAGAGAATGCAGCATTTGCCGAGAGGGATCGCCGGGAATCCTTGGATCATCTTTGGCAACTGCGAGCCGACATTGCTGAGGGGATTGGGAAAATTGAGCGGCTCGAACATCAACTGTCAGAAAAAAGAGCCCTGGAACAGTGACTTGCATCAGAAAAAGGATTCCAGAAAATGGTCAAAGCCATTGAAGATTCCCTTCTTAAGCATCATGACGAACGGCTAATGCTGGAGGCGGAAGAGGAACTGCTTAACGCTGAACTATCGAACTCAACTGCCCTGCTGGATGAGATGAAGTCCGGGTGGGACCGCTTCATAGCCGAGCTGAGCAAGGCTCTACACCCTTCAGCTACTGACGAAGCCGGTCCTTCCGGTACCCAAACTGAAAAAGCTGTCCTTTTGCCGGCCGAACCAGGGACTCATAAGACAGATGCTGACGAGATGGCCCTGCCCCTCGAGGGAGGTATCGTACTGATACTGAGGTGACTGGAACAAAGCTCCCCGTTCCGGATCCGCAGCCAATGGAAACTGCCACAGCCAACACAGCGCCCGTCGAATCGGAAGACCCCAATCGGCTAGCGATTATTCCTTATCGACCAATGCTTTTGCCCAACGTCTCTTCTGATGATAGCTGATTTCGTTTGTACTGACATCTATGACTATCTGGTCGGTCTTTTGTGATCAGCTTAATATATGAAAACCAAATTTTCTGCTCAAGAAGATGCTCTCTCTTTTTTTTTTTTTTTTAATTCGCTAGTCCCTTCCCAGAACACTGGATAGTTGCGTTTCAAGAACTTACCGTTAATTGCCTTACCAGCTTCCTTTCCATCGGGTGTCGCTAGGCGGTAAGCTCCTCCATCAAAGACTTGTGTTACTAGGAATAGACCTTCCCAGGACGTGGACCATTTGCCATACTTCGGATCTTTTGGTGCAATGGGGAGAATAGTCTTCTATACCATATCTCCTTCCTGAAAGTTTCTTTCACAGACTTTCCGATTATAAGCCCTTGCCACCTTCTCCTTGTGTTGCTTTATATTCTCCAGAGCAATCCACTGGTCCATCTCAACTTGGTCTAGACTCAGAGCCAAAGCTGTCTAGTAATCTTCGGCCATTAGACCATGCTGGTAGGCTATCCGCGCTGACTGCAATGATATCTCAACAGGCAACACAGCGTCCTGCCCATAAGTTAGTCTAAATGGAGTAAAGCCAGTTGCAGTTTTAGCAGCATTCTGATGGGCCCATAAGACTTCTTGCAACGTCTCATGCCATGTTCTTGGATTGTCTTCTACTGCCTTACGGATCATGCTGATTAGGGTTTTATTTGTTGTCTCTGCTTGTCCGTTGGCCTGTGCATAATAAGGAGAAGAGTGAAGCAGCTTAACTCTAAACTGTGTTAAGAAATTACGTACCTGGTCCCCCGTAAACACCGTTCCTTGATCCGTTGTTATTGTTTCTAGAATTCCAAAACGGAATAGAATGTTTTGTCGGAGAAAGTTGACGACTGTTGTTTATGTCACGTTGGTCAGTGGTTGAGCCTCCACCCACTTGGTGAAGTAATCTGTTGCCACTAATATGAATGAATGCCTTTTTGCTGAAGGCGGATAGATTTTTCCAATGATGTCTAGGGCCCATCCACGGAAAGGCCATGGTTTAATAATCGAGTGTAATTCCGCGGAAGGCGTGTGCACTAAAGGGCCATGCTTTTGGCAAGCCTTACAGCCAATCGCATAAGCATTACAATTTGTAGTCATTGACGGCCAAAAAAAGCCATGACATTGAAGTGTCCATTTTAGTTTTGGGCCTGCTTGATGTGCTCCACATAAGCCTTCGTGTACCTCCGCCATTGCCCGTAAGGCTTCTTCCTTGGAAAGACACTTTAACAGAATTCCAGAGTGACTCCGTCGGAACAAATCATTGCCTATTACTGTAAAGCTGAGGGCCTTTTGTTTCACCTCTCGAGATGCTTGCCCAGTCGGGTTTCTTAAATAGTCAACGATCTCATGTCGCCAATCTTTTTGATGCTCTGTCTCCGCTATCTGTTGGCACATCATTGCTTTCCTGAAACCCGAAGCTAGCTGAGCTAGATCGTTAGCACTTCGGTTTTCTGTCCTGGGGACATGGGCTAGAACGACCTCCTGGAACTGCTGCAGTAGGCCTTTTACCTCCTGCAACTTACCCAACAGCAATGGGTTAGTGCATTTATAATCTCCTACTACTTATCGGATAACCACTTCAGAATCTCCTACATCTCTGACTGCTCGAGCCTCCAGCGCTTTCAGAATCCATAATCCTAACAAAAGGGCGTCATACTCTGCCTGGTTATTAGTTATCCCATTCTTTAACTCAAAGTGAACCTTGCTCTGCTGTCCATTCGGAGACTCAAGAACCAGACCAATACCAGCCTTCCGTTGGGTACTCGAGCCATCAAATTGTAAAACCCATGGTTTCAAAGAAACGTACCTCTGTGGCTTGTTCTCATCTGTTGGCGGTATCTCCAGTGAAGGATGCTCAACTAAAAAGTCTGCAACAGCTTGTCCTTTTACTGCCCTCAGTGGCAGATAATTAAAGAAAAAGTATGTAATTTGACTGCCCATTTCATCAGTCGCCTATTTAGTAAAGGGCGATTCAACAAAAGTTTGATTAAGTCTACCTTACATAGGATATGTACCTCCCTAAATAACAAGTAATGCTCTAGCTTTGTGCATGCATAGTGAAGAGATAAGCATAACTTTTCAATAAGGGTATACCTGGTTTCTGCATCTGATAGATTACGGCTAAGATAGTATACTGCTCTTTCTATTCCTTGCGGGATCCTGAGCTAGTAAACTTCCGATGGACTCTTCTGCAGCTGAGATATATAACTTCATGGGCGACCGGTTATGTGGAGGTGCTAACACCGATGGATGTGATAAAGCCACCTTTATTTGATCCAACACTACCTGATGCTTCGGCTGCTAGACAAATTCCTGAGACGACTTTAATCGTAACAACGGAGCAAATATCTTTTGTTTTCCTGCAGCGTTTGTCAAAAACCGCCGTAAAAAATTTATCTTCCCCAGGAAACTTTGTAGCTCTTTCTTCGTCTGAGGCAGCCTCGCTTGTAGAATATCCCAGGCCTTATTCTGATCGATCTCGATCCTCCTCTAGTGCACTAAAAACCCAAGGAAATTTGCGGTCATAACTCCAAAAGCACACTTAACCAGATTGATCTTCAAATGGTGCCGACGCATCCGGATGAAGGCTTGCTCCAAGTCAACCAAATGTTGTAGGAACATGGGGGATTTCACGACCAAGTCGTCTATGTAAACCTCCATGGTGCTGCTAATAAGGTCATGGAAGATGAGGTTCATGGCCCGTTAAAAAGTGGCCCTGGCGTTCTTCAAACCGAATGGCATGACCACCCATTCAAACAAGCCGATAGACCCTGGGCAGCGGAACGCCGTTTTGTGTGTATCCTCTTCGACTATAAATATCTGGTTATACCCTGAATAACCATCCATAAAACTTAGAAACTGGTTACCCGCAGCAGAATCTACTAACATGTCGGCCATCGGCATGACATACTCATCATTCGGAGTGGCCAAGTTCACATTTCTAAAATCTATGCAAACACGCAGTTGACCGTTCTTCTTAATGACCGACACGTACGGATAAATTCGCACCGTAGTAACCTTTCCACCTCTCCTTGATCCTGGGTAGCAATGCAAGGTTAAAACGTTTCGCTGGTTGTTTATGGGGTTTAAAGCCTTCTTTCACAGGTAAACGATGTTCCACATGATGGAAAACGCAGAAACAGGGGAGCCATGGACGAAAAAAAAACAGAGTAAAAAATTAAACGCGAGCCATAAAGGCCATGCGGAAGCGTGAAGATCATACATTTGCGCTCCTTAACCCTTCTAGGTTGAGTAAGAGCGGATTGAACGACTGGAATCGCCTCACTTTGTCCACTTGAAAGAGCTTCCGGTTGAACACCCGCTAGCCTTCTACTCCGCCTTGTTTGCATTAACGCTTAGCTCTCTAGCTCTCGAGATATTCCTCAGCCTAACCTCTAGTTGGTGAACACTATGGTGAAGAGGAACGATCTCAAAACTCCTTAGTTCTTTCGCTATTGATTAGCAAAGAACAAGAAGAAAAACAAGAAGAATGAGAGAGACCTTGAGAGAGAGAGACTCACATGAGTGACGTAAGTCTTGTGGCTTTTGAAAAAAAAAATTAGGGTTTTTTCTTTTCAAAGAGTTGTTTATATTTAGCCTAAACTAGGTCTCTCAATCTCTGATAAACATCTCCCCAGGATTTCAAAATACCCGGATGTTATCCTGAGAAACAGTTTGGTCTAACCTTAAACTCCTCTTAACCGTATCTGGAAAAAACCCTAAGGTCCAAACTATTGGGCCAGATAAATATTTATTATT